>CM061528.1:51195894-51795894 GCA_030068015.2 Neoceratitis asiatica | reverse complement strand
TAACCATTAATTTTTTCAACTCTGAATAATAATTATTCAACTTTACCTTTTTTTACTTAGCACGAGATCGAGACGATCCCCTTAGAGCTTTGAGTTGCTCCGCCAATTCCATCCAGAGCTTCTCAATCCGTAAAGTGGATCTTTAGTTGTTCTTTGCGCTTTTAGAAAATCTAAAAAGTTTCGAAGTTAATTATAATATAAATAAAAAATGTAACGGGTGATCCATTTCGAGGTTCCCCTAAAAACACAGTAACCTCAAATTTAATAAGGCATGTTTATTATTATATTACTGCTCTAGGACCTGAATCGAAGCGCGATAATCTCTAAAGGCCTAAAAGATATATCCCCACAGGAAAAAGTCTAACGTTGTGATATCACACGATCTTGGTGGCCAATCGATCGGCCCAAAATGTGAAATTATCTGCTCACCGAAGTGTTCTCTCAGTAAATCCATTGATTGATGCGATGTGTGGGAAGTGGCGATGGCGCCGTTTTGTTGAAACCAAATGTCGCGGAGATCTCGAGCTTCAATTTCAGGCATCAAATAGTTGGTTACCATTGTGCGATAACGGTCGCCATTGATGGTCACGTTCTCACCGGCATAATTTTCGAAGAAATATGGACCGATGATTCCACCGGCCCACAAACCACACCAAACCGTTGTTTTTTCTGGATGAAATGACTGCTTCTGAATCCCTTCAGGTTGGTCTTCGTCGCAAGTTCGGCAATTTTGGTTGTTTACATACCCATTGAGGCAGAAATGGGCTTCATCGCTGAACAAAATTTGGCTCGAAAACGTCGGATATTGTTGGAACTTTTCAAGAGCCCATAGAGCGAAGCGATGTTGCTTGAGAAGGACGAGCGGCTTCAGTTCTTGCACTAGCTGTATTTTGTAAGCTTTCAATTAAAGATCTCGACGTAAAATGCGCCAAATTCTTCTCGCTACCCTCTTCGACGCTCGGTACTTTTCCAACTCGTACATGTTGTGGTCAATCGCAAAGTTACGAGGTGGCAGTCGGCTGCCTGTAGCGGCGGAACAAAGGTAGATCATAAACTAGGTGTGTTCAAATAGCTTTTAGGGGACTCAGGCGATTCCTTAGAACGTTAGTCCGAGTTGCTGCGAACGGCGTCGAATCGATTCTACACGGTCTTCCTGTACACTCTCAACTAAGGCCACTATATTTTCTTCACTGCGTGCTGGACGTGGTCTATTCGGTCGAATATTATCCAATAATGAATGCTGCGCCTCAAGATGGGGGATGGTGTTGCGAATAGTACGCTCAGTAGGCCGATTATGTTGACCATAAGTTGAGCGAAGCGCGAGATACACATTCTTTACAGAACGTAAATTTTCGTAATAAAGTTGAATGATTTGTAAACGTTGTTCAGTCGTAAGTCTTTCCATTATGAAATGCCTAACAATACTGAACAAAAATAATATGACAGCTTGACACGACTCAGGCGTGATTTGTCAAAAAAAGGCTATTGAAAAAAGTACCTCTACTTGGTTCACCCTTTATATACGAAATTACTTAGCCATATCTGCAGTTGCGAATTTTTTTTTACTAATAATTTACGAGAATCTAATTTTGTGCGCATCTCTAGCTAAGGTCACTGTCAGCTGATCGTCTCAATTCATTTATCGGCTTATTCTTCGGGCGACTTTTTTGATACTCTCGTTAGTGATTCGCAAAATTGACTTTAGCGACAAAACTAGTCTCTATCAATTTTTGAGACTAGTGACTATACTACTTTACTGAATCCCCAGCATGAAGTTTATTTAAGCGCAATCTATTTACATACATACACATATACATACTTTTATATACATTCATATAACTCATGCGCCTTAATTATCCCTGTCTACTTATATAAAGCATGTCACACACGTTTTCTACTAAATTACAAGAAAAAAAATCTAAAAGTCTTTGAACGGATTTTTATTAGTTTTACTTGCAAATTATTGGCCACGAGAATATAAATCTTGTAGTTAATGACCAAAAGCGTACATACTCGCATATATTTACGCACAACTGGCAAATTGTTTAATTTTTTATTTATTTAATTCACATACATGTTTTATTAAATTAATATTTTCTCGCTTGGCGCCACAAGTGTGTCTGTAATGTGAGGAATATTAATATTTTTTTTGGAGTCAGTGAATGTCATGTGCCAAATATTTTGTGTTGAAGTAGAGCAGTGACTTTTGTAAAATTAACATTTAAATATTTTTATTTTTGCCAATTTTCTCTTGCGATTTGTGTATATATTGCAAATTTGCACGTTACGTTTATTAATATTTTTGGTTGTTTTCGTGTTTTTTATGCAGTGTTGATTTATGTTCGCA
Organism: Neoceratitis asiatica; assembly: GCA_030068015.2. Lineage (NCBI taxonomy): Eukaryota > Metazoa > Arthropoda > Insecta > Diptera > Tephritidae > Neoceratitis > Neoceratitis asiatica. Next base: position 51,793,547 of record CM061528.1, on the reverse strand, counting down.
TTAAGTTTGTGTGCGTGGAATGTGTAGTTGCAGATGTAGTGAAGAAATCGATTAGAACTGGTGTTAAAAAAATTAGATCAGAAAATTATTTTTGTTTAAAGTGTAGTTGGAATATTAATTTTAGGAATATACGCATGTAGTGAATATTGAACTGGTTTACTATTTAAAATATTAAGTAGACTAATAATTTTTCACTAGTCACTGAGAGAGACTGCTTATCGTCGGTGACTGGAGGACATCCCTGGAGCCATCCATGTCGGATTATTCCTAAATACCCTTCGAGACTCTAAAAATGCATTATGTAACATATTCCATTTCATTGTTTGAGTGTATGATTTATTAAGGAGTTAAGCCACTCTAGAATTTTCGGAAAATCGATTTTCTTTCGTTCAAATGACACATAATGGTCTAAAAAATGTTATCCCGAAAGATTATGACAGATAAAAATTTCTACATGCCCCATTTTCGTTCTCTAGTTGAAGCGTCTGTTTCTGTCAGTAAGGCATACTCAAAACTTTTAACGCGTTCATCTCAAAACAGCTTTTTTCAAGTTGGCCGGAAGCATAACTCAAACAATTTACAACCGATTCACTTGAAATTTTGACAACATCTTCAGAAATACGTTATCTACAATATTGCATAGTTTTATTTTTATTAACAAATTTCTATAAATTTTTTAGGCCAAATTGTTACTTTTTCTTTTAGAGACCTGCCATTTTGCTAAAAATGCATATGTTGAAAAATCCTAAGTACTGCTGTAGCTATTGTTATTTACCAGCGGAGACCGTCCAACAACTTATTAAAATAAAAAAATTACAGGAGCTGTGTGTCCTGCCGTGTTTACCGAAAAAAATGGAGGCATCCTAAGGAGAACGCTGTATAGCCGCCATTTTTAAATTAATTTTTCTTAAAAAATAGTGATAGGCAGTTAATTATATGTATAATTATATGTATAATAAATGCCTTTTGTCAAAAATCAGATTTATTTAATAGTTTTTATGAAAAAAATTTCAAAAATAGCCAACTTTGTGGTACTCTAGAGTGGCCTAATCCCTTAAACCTTACATAGTAGATGTATAAGCTAGTAACTAACAAATATTATATAATTAAAATTAAATTAATTATCATGAATGAATAGCAAAGACTGAAAAACAAGTGATTTTCATTTTTTTCAGGATTTTTAGATCCGCAAACGACGGAAAGTGTAAGAAGGTAGGAGATTAATGAAACGAAGGGGAACAAAGGCAAAACAAATAAAACTATATACTTTGGACACTTTCAAATCTAGAGGAATAAGTAGCATAAGTTTTGTTCCAAATTAAACTAACATACTCCAGCTTTGGACGAACCAAGAAGTTATATACAGGGTTAACCATTTTCCGCTTACCAAAATAAACGCAAATAAAATGCATTATAATTTTTTTCCATTGAATTCCTTTTTTATTATAAAGCTTGAACCTTGGCATTATATGTGCAACACCACATCATTCAAATGACGGCGTCTTGAATTTTTGCAAGCTTCGATCTATTTCAGGTAATTTTCGACCACGTTTGGCATTGGGCGTTACCTCAGCCATAACTTGACGAATGTTGGTTTTCAAGTTCTCAAGAGTAGAAGGTTTATCCATATAGACACGGTCTTTCGCTTAGCTCCACAAGAAAGTGTCTCACGGAGTAAAATCGCACAACCTCGGTGACTAATTGGCATTACCAAGACGAGAGATAAGAGAGAAGCCATATTCGGCACCATCTTGCTGGACTCAAATATTTTCCAGGTCGTGTTCTTCAATTACAGACCAAAAGAAGACCGCTATCATACGACCATAATTGCATTGAAAGTCTCGCCGTTATTGTTTTAAAAAAGTAAGATCCAATCACACCTATGGACCAAAGAACCCACTGGGCAATAAGTTTTATTGGGTGTTGTGGCCTTGCTTCAATTATTTGAGTATTCTCGTATTTAAATCCAGGTTCAAAATATGCCATAATGTGCCTTAAGAAAGTCAAAGTTCTTGAGAACGTTCACTTACAGCAGCGATATTTGAGGTGGAACATCCAAAAAGATTATGAAAAGGCCTTAAAATATCTGTTACCAATCTAATATCTTCAATTTTTTTTTTAATTTGTAAATTACTTGAGTAGTTGGACGATTATGTGCATCATAATCTCCTCTTAAAGTCCGAAACGCGGCCACGCTTTAACCACCATTTTGTAGCAGGTTTCAACAATTTGAGCGCGTTGTGGGTTGTTTAGCAAACCGTTTTCATAAATGCATGACTTTTAACTGAAACAAAACATATTTGATTTGACTGCTAAGTTTGAACTTTACGTGCGTAGGTATCTTTGAAACCACCACCTTATTGCCTTAAAAGAACAAGATTGGAATAAGCTTTTGGGAAGATACAGTTGATTTGATTAATAAATGTAAAACCCACATCAAACAATACATCACTATTTAGAAATGATGAGAGCCTATTAACAAGTAATAATAGGTCGACTCGAGCACTTTTGTGAGCTGTGAAATGTAATTTTAAAACGCTTTTTGGATTTCAGGGGCAAATTGTTTCTATTGTTCCAGTTAGCTAAATTGTTAAAATTTTTCTGCAACAGTAAAACATTGAAAGTAGGACTAATAGATCTAAGGAGTTTTAAATCATCTAAATAAAACAAAAAGTTTGAACTTTTAAAGCAAGTTCGAACATCATTTACAAAATAAACAAATATTATAGGGCGAAGATTGCTACCTTGAGGTACCCCACGCATATTATCTGTTATTCTCTATTTCAACAAAATTTCTCATATTGAGTAAATTTGATCAAACCCAGGATAGAAAAGAAGAGTGAAGGAACACTATAGACCACATCAATTTGGTACTCCTTCTTAAATGATGAGTGGCAACAATGAGAAAGACAAACAAGGTCCGTGACAGCAGAAATACCACTAACCCGTGCTAGTGCGGACTGATGAAACCTTTACTAAAAAAAAACCAGTTTTTCCTTGATTACTCTCTCAAAAAGATTAGAACGAGTCGATAGCTTAGTTATGGGCCTATAATTTTTAACATAATATCTTTTTTCCGGACTTAAGAAAAGGGGGATAGAGGCGATTTCCAACGATTAATAAAAAATATCGAACGACAGTGAAATATTAAAAATGTATTTTTAAGGGAGCGGAAGCAGGCGAACTGCACTTTTTTTGTAAATAAGTAGAAAGCCCATTCAAGTCGATATTTAGAGATAATTGCAAAACCGCAATATCCTTCATTGTGACTGGTATATGATCAAAGTCTAGAGCCTGTGAAATTTCTAGATCGTTACTGATGTTAGTATCAACGTTCCCGACATAGTTAGATTTGAAAAATTTAGCAAAGAGATTTATAGTAACTAAAAACACTTTCTAATTTTTTCCCACAGTATGAAATACAGAGGAAATATTGAAGCAACCTTTCCTAAAGCGAATTTATTTCGAAAAAAATTTTGGTTTATTCATCTTCAAGACGATATACACTTGTATAAAACCTGTAAACTTTTCGTGCACATTAAAAATATTCACATAAAGAATATCAGAGTGTGTAAGTGACCTTAAATAAATTACACATAATGTTTCTAAGTTTTTAAATTTTTTCAGGCGCTTCATAAACACAGAAACTTATGTAAATGAGGGGAAACAAAAGAAAGACTACGAACAAATGATTCAAACAGTTTGGATAAGAAAATTGCACAGCCTTCCGTCACATTTTTAGAGAAAAAAACTGATTTCCAATCTATTTCAAGAATACTTGCATTAAAAAGTCAAATTCAGCGTTACGAAAATGAAAACATGATGCATATCAGGCTTGGAAATTCGAAACACACATTCTGCAAGCTCGAAAATTAAATTTTCCTCAACAAAATTGAGATTTAAGATGTTATTAAGCTTATTTGGAAAAAAGTAACTTGAATAAGATTTACCCTAAAAAGTCGATCAACAAAAATAAAAACCGCCCTTCATGAAGTGTTAAATGTAATATAAAAGTTGCTACATCATAAAAAGTACTTTTTAGACATAAAGGATTGTATACAAACTATCATTGATTCCCTATCACATCGGTATACACGGCATAATTACATAGATTAGGTGTTATTTCTAGTAAAACAGAGCTGATATTATTCACAAATTGAAGAAAATACCTCAAACCCATCTTATTTGACTCAATGGTATTACAATCCCTTTGTTCCCCATAGCAAAATATCTCGAGGAATGTTATGTTACCTATTACAAAAGGCAATACTTAGCTAGAACTGAGGCCTCAAACCAAATATAATCATGTGGATGTAAACGGCCGCTATACAACCAATCATAACATATATAACTTTGGTTTGTTGGGTGGCTAGCAATTCAGAAACAGTACAAAATCAGTAAACAAAATAGAATTCAAAGAGCTGCCTCCACAGGGATTGCCAGAGCCATTAAGTCATGTCCGACAGTAGCACCTAATATACTCCCATATCAACTGCCTAAAGACGTCTAAATCCCCAAGTGTGAGCCGGTTGCGCTTTCAGACTTATGCAGTGAGGTTGTTGAAGCCAAAAAAGAGTTGACCACAGCGACATATTAAACTAGCTTCCGAAATCATTAAATAAAACAGATTATATTCCCTCAGGTGAGGTTTCTCTCTAGGCACGAATTGAGAATATGTTTTGTTGTAGAGGTGAATACCATCCAATTTTTTCACCGTGGGTATATAATGGATCACAGTAGAGTGGTTAAAGAGGCGTGCTACCATGCAGAAAGTCGTAATTAATTTCATTTAAAAAAATTAAGTGAATTTTTCACCTCTCAGCAGGAAGTATCAACTCCTCCGAGTGCATTTCTGATATGAAAATAAAAGCTTTTTATAAATTATATCAGCCGTTCGAGAGCGGCTCAGAATAAACTTAGATTCAACCATATGCTGGAATCACTTCATTTGAAAGAACATTCTTTTGCATTTACTAGATTATCTCTTTCATCCGTAACTTGCGACTGACACGCGTGCTATTTTGCTCTAAGTCCTGAATCGAAGCGGGATTGTCCGCATAGACTTTAGACTTTACATATACATATATTAGTGATATCACACGATCTTCGTGGCCAATCGACCGGCCCAAAATGTGAAATTATCTGCTCACCGAAGTGTTCTCTCAGGAAATATATTGATTGATGTGATGTGTGGAAAGTGGCGCCGCCTTGTTGAAACCAAATGTCGCAGATATCACGAGCAGGCATCAAATTGTCGGTTATCAATGCGCGATAACGATCGCCACTGATGATTACGTTCTCACCAGCATCATTTTTGAAGAAATATAGACCGATGATTCCACCGGTCCAAAAACCACACCAAACCGTTGTTTTTTCTGGATGAAATGGCAGCTCTTGAATCTCTTCAGGTTGCTCTTCGTCCCAAATGCGGCAAATATGCTTGTTTATATACCATTGAGCCAGAAATGGGTCACATCGCTGAACAAAATTTGACACGGATCTTCTTGGAACTTTTCAAGAGCCCATATTGCGAAGATGCTGGGTCTCAAGATGGGTGTTGCGAATAGTACGCTCAATTATGTTGACCATAAGTTTAGCGAAGAGCGCGTAACACATTCTTTGCCTAACGTGAATTTTCGCAATAAAGTTGAATGATTTGTAAACATTGTTAAGGCGTAAGTCTTTCCATGATGAAATGCCAAACAATATTGAACAAAAATAACGTGACAGCTTGACACCACTCACGCGTGATCTGTCAAAAAAATGCTGTTGAAAAAAGGACCTCTACGCGGATCACCCTTTATATGTAAATATATTTATCAACACTTGAAATTTGATAAAAATTGATTTTGTTATTTTTTTCATTATTCAACTAATCGATTGCTGTGGAGCGAAGTTTAATCATTTGAATTTAATTATTCTATGACTAATATCAAATCATTTATTTAATGCTACTGTTAAAGAAACAAATAAATACACTTAAAGGGATAATTTTCCCAACCCTCATTTCTCATTAACTCAAGTCCAGCGAATCTGCGCTGGCGCTCGATTACAATTTAGATTTTTTTTCTTGTTTCTCTTTACTCTTTCCTAATTACGCTGAACATGTCCGCCTACAAATACAATTTTCCTTATAATTGCAGATTCTCAATAAAATTAAAAAATATTGTTGTTGCACAATAAAAAAAAAAAAAAAGAATAATAAATCTGATTACATTGCCACTTTTACCTATTTATAACATTATTCCAATGAAATTACGTGCATACACAGTATCATTTTCATTATACACACACCCGCACCCAAATGCACATATACTCATGCATACATACATACATACAACATATTAACAGCAAAATAATAAATAAATCGCATCTGACAGATTGTACACTTCAGTTTATTACAATTGTAGGGGCGAGTGTGTGTGTGTATGTGTGTCTGTTTTTGTTTGTGTATATTCCTGGGACAATCGCATGCTGTAATATAAAGTATCTTTTCATAAAAAATCGAATAATCATTGCGTTCGCTGGTAATCGCAAACTCATCATCATTAAAACTGATTTTTCAACAATCGAAATACAATAGAAAATTCGCCACGTTTTTCTTCATTGTTTCCAAGCAAAAAAAAAAGAAAAATAAATTAAAAAATAAAAAAAAATTAAAGGGAAAAATTAAAAAAAAACATCATAAAACAAGAAAACGATTACAACATCAGTAGTAACAGCATCTTCTGCGCGTCCATGGAAAGTGAATTCGTGTCGAAATAAGTACATTTCTATTTATAATTGTGAGAACATTAGGGTGAGCTGAAATTAGCTAAAAGCTATTTTTTATCGAACACTTCTGCTGTGAAAATTATCTAGAGGCATATTAGCAATTTTGACCGTTAGTAAATCTTGTTCGCCGGCACAGTGAAAACTTAATTGAAGAAAAGTTAAAATTGTGCCAAGCTCTTGGTGTATGGAAGATGGAACCAAGCTAGCGGACCGTTGTCACCTTAAAAAAACATCGAAGTTAACCGTTAAAAAAAACTTGATTTGCAAGCAGACTTACAGCTGAACAAGAAGAGCGCCTATTGCATTAGATTCAACGGGGAGACTAACCCCTGGCTAAACATCGTTATTGTAAACTGTGGGCTGCGCTTAAAAAGCAAGGTCAGCAAAGAAAAACCTCTTCTACTCTGCGAGAAAGTTTTTTTTTTGGCTTTTGAACAGATTTGTTAATTCTTGAGTACATGGTAAGACACTTTCCAGTTGTACTTAAACCAAGCATATTCATAATTTGGAGCGGACGCACCATTAGTTTCAAATTGACAGCTCTTGTTTTATTTATCAGCAAGTACAAAATTCTTGACACGTCTCATCTCTTAGAGGGAGTTGTTGGTTGCTGGTTCGTATTCTGGCTAGGCCAAGAACAAAATTTATAGAAAAAAGTTTGTTTGTTTGACATGAAATAAAAAAAAAATTTCATAAAAATCCATAAAACATCAGACGCACACCATAAATCATAGTAGAAGGTCGGCCGACAAACGTTGAGGCGGTAGTAGTTGTATATATTTATACATGGGAGACTACTGCGTCTCTGAACGTTGTTCTAATAAGCGGTTTACTACCTACATTCCTTTCAATCTTGATTGGTTAAACGAATTAACCGAAGAAGGGTAGCACTGAACTTCTCCACAGATCGATCTAACCTAGGCGAAAGTATCAGCGCAGTATTTTTTTTCTTGGGAACTTTGTGCAGCATTTCTCATGATGAAGTGAATGTGAACAAAATATCTGTAGTTTCGGACCGTTGAGAAAAGTAAATTTTTTGGTTTTATATGCACTAGAGTGCTTTATCACAGCGGAATAATTGAAAACTGCAGAAGAGATCAGCTTGCTTATAGAAAACGGTTGCGATAGCGATTTTCTGCCGAGCAGATGTAGCTCATCTACAGAAAGCTACTGCTATACCGTTGTCTCTGTTTTTTTAATGAATAAAGTCCTTCGATATAATTTTCTAGAATATTGCGATGTTATCACATGAATACCCAAAACTTCAATCCAAAAAGTGTTAAGTAACTACACTACAGTTTTGCAAACAAAATTTCTTGTACTACCCTTATATATACACATGTATGTATGTAAGTGTGTTTCAAGTAGGTGCTAGCAGGAGTGCGGTGCCACGCTGTGTCGTGCGAACGACGCTTAGTATGCATGCACTCCAACCAAGCGCCGTTCTGCTGCTGCTGCTGCTGAGTGGTGTGTGTTTCTTAACACCTTTTCGACTGCTGTTTAGAGCTACTTTAACCAACCGAAAGCACGTTGCAGTCGTTGCCGCGCTGCTTCTTTTTTTTCTTGCGCCACAACATTACACTCCTTTCAACTAGATGTATGTACATATTCGCTGCGGCTTGTTACCCTCTGACTTTTCTTTTATTCAACTAATTTTGCCATTTCTTAACAATTACTATTTTGTTTTGTTTCCACTTATTCCTACTTCTTCTTTCTATTTTATTATTAAATTTCTATAAAATTTCTTCTGATTTTCCACTCCTCCGAATTTTTTATGGTTTTCATTTGGCGCGTTTATTAGCTCAAACAAAGCTGTTTCGTCCATTGTTCACAATTTGGGACATTACAATTTTTAGTATTGTCATGCTCCTGACTATGGGGAACACATACATATACATTCATATATAGACGAAGAGGAGAAATAATAGCAAAATTATATTGGTTATAGCACACTGGTGAGACGCAGGCGGGGTGCCACAGCATGTTGACCGTTATTGTCATCATTATTTGCAGCCCAAGTGGCGCGTAACGATTTATACAGGACATCTTTATTTCGAAATTAACAACATTATCACACATACACAAATATGGACAGCAGTTTCAATTACAAAAATATACTTATTGATTTGGCTCTATTGTTTATAGAAATCGCGAATCCCAAGAGCCCTTCATGGCTTGCTGTGATTTTGAGTGACTTCAGCTGGGTTGGGCTGCCCAGGTGTCTCTACACTTGCCCGTTGATGAGCACACTTTTTGCTTTGTAGGCGTGTGAATTTTGATTTTTTCCGCTGGTCATACTATTCCGATTGCACTAAAAAAGGTTTTATTTTTGTTGTTGAAAATTTTCCTTTCTATAAAATTCTTCGTTTTTTTTTTTGCTATTCTCCTGCTATTTTTATTTATTTGCCACTTGACATTTGTTCTCTTCGTTTTTATGCAATTGTGCGGTTTTTATGCACTTTATTGCAATTATTTTACAACAAAAGGTGTGTTTTGAAAGATAAAGAATTGAATTGAAAGAAAAAGAACTGACAATCATGACACTAAATAATCGCAATAATTTTGAAATTTCTTAATGTTTATGGTCATATTGCATTGTTTGGATGCAATTTATAGGATTTCGTAGAAATTTACTTTCTTAGATAGTTTATGAGTTTTTCTGAAAATTTTGTTTATGGCTGCGTGTTTATACGCTTTCGTTCCATAAAAATATATATTAAAGTCAATGCGCGATGTACTGGAAGCTTAAACATGGCCTGTAAAGCCTTCAGTATTTCAAAATCACAAATTAGCAGTGTTTAACATATAAAACGTGTGATATTCTCTGACTGATGTTGGTGCTTAGGCGGGAGGACTCGCTGTTGCTTCATCGAGAAATGTAGAGTCGGTAAGTCAAAGTGAATCGGAATTAAAATATCAACCGGGCATGTGCAGGATGAAATCTGTTAAAATCTCGCAACATGTTAAAAACTTGCACAAAGCTAAAAGAACCAGTTCTTGATAATCTTATAAGGATAATTTGAAATCTTTCAAAGAAGCTATACTTAACAGAGAGAATCCTATAATCCATGGAAACTGAGAAGGAAATTTATTTCCAAGCGCTCTGCTAATTAGTAACCAGAAGCCAGTGGCCTGCTTCTTATGACTAAATGCTGGATACCCGAAGTGTTCTAAATACCTCAAGGAAAGCGTGTCTATGATGATTAATTCCTTTTGGCTGAAGACATCGTATTGCAGCTGTTCTAAATACCTCAAGGAAAGCGTGTCTATGATGATTAATTCCTTTTGGCTGAAGACATCGTATTGCAGCTGTTCTATAAAATCTACAAACTCGCAAAGGACATCTTAGCTACGAGTACCTGCGCGATGGACAATAATAACTATGAAATCTGAACTTGATTCGGGTATGTATATGACACATTGGGCTTGTAGGTCTTACTGAAATGTTCACATACCTAGCAGCAGTATTAACCCAACCCTCAACTGATATTCGAAATGTAGAACTACTACTATTCACAGGGGGTCAGAAGAAAAGAAGTTAATAAGCAATACCTGTGGCTAGAGTTCTGAGTTTCCAGTCAGATATCTGAGATTAAAATTATGTTGAGTTGCCTACTACAATTAACTGTTTGGTAAAGAAGTTTTGCCTACTCATCATCAATCGTCCCTTCAAAGACATGCATTGTGATTGAGATCGCTCCAGGAGAAGCATGAAAACATTGAAATATTAGATACTAAATAGACTAATGACAAACAGCGGTTTGGTATCTATACTATTTTGTTTACTCAACAATAATCCTTTCAAAGGCATGCAAGGTGATCGAGATCGCTCCAGGAGGAACATGAAATGTTGTACTCATTGATATACGCTATTCATTCTACACCATATAGGGTCCCACGACACTAAAGTTTGAAATATAGAGGCGAAATGTAGAAAGCGAGAAGCATGGAATGATCCTCGCCAGCAAGGTCTAAGTGAAAAACCACCTATGTGAATTGTAACCGATATGTGGCGTACTTTTTAGGATTCAGAAAAAGTTGCAGGACCATTAATTAGCAAAGGGTAAAGGGTCATAGAGGCAAAGGGTCTTCTTCTTCATTGGCGTAAACGTAGACGGCGTAGACACGCTTGCGCGACTATAACAGAATCAACAACAGTCTGTTTGGTGTCAGTTGGAAATACCAAGTGAAACCAAATCAATCTTCACCTGATCATTCTAACGGATTGAAGATCTTGCCCTTCCTTTGCTTCCACCAGAGGTTGCTGCATCGAATTCTTTTAAATCTTGAGTGCTTTCGTTCATTAAAACTATGTTAATGTCGCCGCATATCTCGGACAGCACATCGTTCCATTGTCTGAGCGACTATAAATATTGTATTTCGCAAAACCTGTCTTCTTTCATTCGAAAACTCCTAGTGCCAACTCATCGGATGTCGACATCATTCACGCTTCTGCACCATACAGCAGGAAGGAAATGATGAGCGACTTGTAGTACTTGGTTTTTGTTCGTTGGCCCTTTACTTAATTTTCGGCACAACTTTTGCAAATATTCACTGGATATGAATTATGGTGTGTCGTCTATAAAATAAACAGCGACCAGAGGATCTAGGTCATGGAAGTTCTATTGAGAATACCATAGCTGGTATGTTATTAAAGGAGAGAGCTGAACTGATGTACTTATATAGGGTGATCCATTTAAGGTTCCTTACTTTTTTAAAGAAAAAAACACAGATAATTCAAATTTAATGGGGAGTGTTTATTATCATCCGAAAGAACATTCTTTGGCATTAATTTTTTTAAGATTGTCTCTTTAATATTGGCTGCTGCTACGTCTCAGATGGTCCATTCGTTGAGTCCAATTTTCGAAGACTCGTTCGAGCATTTCGACTGGTAAGTGGCTCACAAACCACATCAAACCGTTGTTTTTTTCTAAATGAAATGGCAGCTCTTGAATCTCTTCAAGTTGCTCTTCGTCCCAAATTGCGGAGATTTTGCTTGTTTACATACCCATTGATCCAGAAATGGGCCACATTGCTGAACAAAACTTGGCTCGAAAACGTCGGATCTTCTTGGAGCCCATAGACCGAAGCGATGTCGCTTAGGAAGGTCGAGTGGCTTCAGTTCATGCACAAGCTGTATTTTGTACGCTTTTAATTTAAGATATCGACTTAGAATACACCAAGTCGTTCCATACGTCAGTCCGAGTTGCTGCGAACGGCACCGAATCGACTCTCCAACGTCTGCGTATACACTCTCAGCTACGGCCGCTATATCTTCTTGACTGCGTGCTGGACGTGGTCTATTCGGTCAAATATTATCGAATAATGAATGCTGACTCTCAAGATGTGTGATTGTGTTAAGAATAGTACGCTCAGTAGGCCCACTATGTTGACCATAAGTTGAGCAAAGCGCGCGAAACACATTCTTTACAGAACGTGAGTTTTCGTAATTTTCGGAAGTTGAATTTGTAAACATTGTTCAGGCGTAAGTCTTTCCATGATGAATTGCCAAACAGTACTGAACAAAAATAACATGAAAGCTTGACACGACTCACACGTGATTAGTCAAAAAAAGGCTATTGAAAAATCACCTCTACTCGGATCACCCTTTTTTTATAGTTAAGAACATGCAGACATTTAGTTTGGACGCTAGAATTTGGAGTTAACTAAATTTAAGGTTTCTCACTTGTTCTCTGTCGTATTCTTACGCAAATAACTTTATGAAAATCGTTAGCATATAATTAAAAACTATTTGAAAATCGATATGAAGCTTAATGTTAAATTTTATAGATCTTTAACCTCTTTTAAATTCTAACAAAAAACAATACTCCTACTAATGTAGTACATATATGATTCTTGAGCAATTTCACACGCTAATTAACCTAAGAGTTGAAAATAGAACTAATAGAAATACCTTAACCTAACCTACATCAATATTAATTGTTGCAACCACCTTTCAGAAAGTGTATCAATTTCAAAAATTTATTACGCTTCAAATCCAGCACTCATCTTAGACATTTACGGAGACCAGAAGAATTTATGTACTCGTATCTGTGTATCTTACACTCTCTTCACCAAAAAGTTAATTTGAACGCTTGTAAATCTTCAGCAACAAAATTATGATGGATGAGCATTTAAATTGATTTTGTGGTTAACAAGATACCAAATACTACTACCACTGTGTGCACATATACATACATTGCATCCATATGCAGACCTAAGGTATAGTCAGTATGAGGGAGCGTGTGTTTTATTAAGAAAATATGCTTGAATCCCGCACGCTGTCTGCCCAATCGATCTGTCATATTTATTAAAATTAAATAACCGTGAGATATATAGATAAGTAGCGGGCGAAGATATTGAGAAAATGTCAATGCTATCATCTACAAACTTACAAACTATACATACTTATGCACATATCAGGCACATGCTGCAGTCAAATTTAACAACTTTTCGATGATTATACAAATTGATTTCGGTCGTACGTGGTGCATATATGTATGCACATGTGATGCTTTCATACCTACACACAAGTATATGTACATATATGTATGTATGAGTAGTCTATGTGAGATTTTTTTTATAAATCGTTCTATAGTTTTATAGTTATTAGCCTTAAATACTGAACATATGTGTAATGTAGGGTTGTAATTCTCTGAAAAGCACCTTAAGAGCATGAAGGCATAGAAGAGGAATCTAATTGAATTCATAAAATGCTACTTCTAAATTTTGTATCATCATTTGAGGATTAATTTCAAAGATATACAATAATTGTGAGTGAAGTGTAGGAACAATAGGTCCTTAAGGATTTATGATGTTGTTTTCAATATTCTGTGTACCTTTGATTGAATACTTATAAATTTGGCAGTACTTACGAGGAATTGTTGCACATATGTACGTATTGTACAAAAAGGTGTGAAGTGAGTTGAATACATTGATTTTCTCAATAATAAATTCTTCAGTTTCAGCTCATTAAGGCATAAAAGTATTGTTTCTTTCCCATTGTTATCTCAGTTACAAGTAAAAAATTTCATTTATCTCTTTAATATCCATTTAGAAGCTGTAAGAGATAGTCCAAGTCACTTCGACTGACGGGAGAGAATTTTTCTCTTACATTGATACGCTGGATAGCGAAACGGCAGTCGAGCTTACAACAAAAATTCATTTTGTTCTTCACGACATGAAAAACTTTCAACTTTAACAACGAAACTAGGATTATTTGTAGAAAATGAATCTATGAAAAGTTATGCTAAAAAGAGAGGAGATATTCAAATTTCATTGCCTCTTCTTCTTCTTTTTTTTTTTTTTTTTGGTATAGGCACCGCTTACATTATTATTTGTAGAAAATGAATCTATGAAAAGTTATGCTAAAAAGAGAGGAGATATTCAAATTTCATTGCCTCTTCTTCTTCTATTTTTTTTTTTTTTTGGTATAGGCACCGCTTACGCAATCACAGCCGAATCAACAAAAGCGCATCCGTCGTTTCCTCCATTAGCCGTTTGGCGCCAAAAGGAAGCACCATATGAAGCCAGATCCTTTTCCGCCTGATTCTTTCATCGAAGTCAAGGTCTTATTCTTCCCCTAGCAGGTACAGAACTGTAATGTTTTTGACCATTTGAAAGCTGCCTGCTATATCGATGAACTATGTCTATGTCGTAGTATATCTCACAGATTTCATATTTTCATTGTATGCTGAATTCCCGATCGCCCATACTCAAAGTGTCATAAATCTTCGGTAAAAGCTTTCCGGCGAATACTCCCAAGCCTGTGTCGCGACTTCGAGGACTGTTTGTTCGATGACAGTAGATATTTCGTCTATTTCTCATTTTATACCAGACCCATTCGCCTCGTTCCCTTATCCAGTCTAGAGAAAGCAGAACTTATGTTACGTAGCATTCGTTTGGAGAAGGCGCATGAAAGAGACTCAGCCTGTGTGAAACCTCGTTTGGTATCGAATGGCTCGGAGATGTCCTTGTTGACCCTGATCGAGCTTTTGGTGTTGCTCAGCGTAAGTTTGGATAGCCGTATAAGTTTTGCGGTAAGAAAGACCGGAATTATATCAATATAAAATGTCTCTACTAGATTGGCGAATACTATTTTCCAGCGGTGTGAAATTCTTCAATCTTCAATTCTTCAAAAAAAAGTATATCCTCCGAGAGTATAAGCTTGATTCAAATTCCCGATCACATAGCGGCGGGAGAGCTTGTAAGGAAGAGGATATCACCTATCCGGTACGCACATAGAGATATATATCATGGCTTACCATGAAGTAAAGAGGTTTATGAGAGAATATAAAGGGTGTTTTTTATAGAGGTATAGAACTTTAAGTTGGCATTACTTTTCAAGATGGCGACCGATTTAACAGCTGTCAAGTGATTTATTCTCAGTTTCATCATGAATAGACTCACGCCTGAACAACGCTTGCAAAGAGGTTTATGAGAGAATATAAAGGGTGTTTTTTATAGAGGTATAGAACTTTAAGTTGGAATTACTTTTCAAGATGGCGACCGATTTAACAGCTGTCAAGTGATTTATTCTCAGTTTCATCATGAATAGACTCACGCCTGAACAACGCTTGCAAATAGTGCAATTTTATTTCGAAAATAATGGTTCTGTGCGGAAAACGTAGCGCCATTTTATTGTCAACAAAATCGTCCATCAGAGCAGTTAATTCGATTAACCATGGAACGTTTTCGCACCACGTTTACTCTTATTGATAACTCGCATCCCCAGAGACGCCGTACGGTGCGTACAGAAGAAGCTATTGCTGCTGTAGAGCGTAGCATTGAGGAAGACCCGAATGAGTCCATCCGCCATCGAGAACAGGAATTGGATCTGTGTCCACCCACTTTATGGAAGATTTTGCGGAAGGATCTTGGTTTGCGTGATTACGAAATCCAACTCGTGCAAGAATTTGCAAACGATCATCAAGTAAGGCGTAGATTCGTCAAATGAGCCCAAAACGAGATTACTGTTGTTCCCGATTTTCATAAGCGAATTTTGTTTAGCGATGAAGCGCACTTCTGGTTGAATGGCTATGTCAACAAACAAAACTGCCGCATTTGGAGTGAAGGTAATCCTCAAGTGTATGTTGAAACACCGTTACATCCAGAAAAACTGACTGTTTGGTGCGCTTTATGGGCTGGTGGAATCATTGGTCCGTACTTTTTCAAAACCGATGGTGGCCAGAACGTTACAGTCAATGGTGATCGGTATAGAGCCATGATTACTAATTTTTTCATTCCTGAATTGAATAACCATGATGTCCAGGAGATGTGGTTTCAACAAGACGGCGCACATGTCACACAGCTTGTGCCACAATAGATTTATTGAAAGACACGTTTGGTGACCGCCTAATTTCACGTTTTGGACCTGTGAATTGGCCTCCATGATCTTGTGATTTAACACCGCTAGACTACTTTCTGTGGGGCTATGTAAAGTCATTGGTCTAAGCGGATAAGCCACAAACGCTTGACCATTCGGAAGACAACATTCGCCGTGTTATTGCCGATATACGGCCACAAATGTTGGAAAAAGTCTTCGAAAATTGAACGTCCAGATTGGACTACATCCGCGCCAGCCGTGGCGATCATTTGCGAGAAATCATATTTAAAATGTAATGTCACAAGATTACCTTTCGGATAAATAAAATCCATGTCAATCGAATAATCCATCGTTGTTTTATTGCAACTTAAAGTTCTATACCACTGTAAAAAACACCCTTTATAACCTAAGCATGCTGGCGACCAACAGCCACTTCAATCTAACCTAACCTTTCGCTATTACAGCAGTTAGTTTTCCTTCGTGTTGTCATCTAGCGGAGAATGCTGGAAACGATTTGTTATACGTACAGCAGATTAACCAATTTACTCATAAAAAAGTTTGTAGTATTTCAAAAATATTTCGCTATTCAACTTGGGTCTGGATAGGGAAAAGTTCATTCTACTTCAGTGTTCATATTTCAATCGCTCCTTAATTGCTGAAACGAATTTCGGCCGAGCTGCTCCTCTAATGTGTGATGTGCACCTTTTTGGGTGTCCAGCAAATGGAGCGACCTGCAGTCCCGCCTCTAGATGGCTGATGGATTTTCATGTGGAGCTTTTTATTTTATGTCAGAAATACATTTGGAGGGGTTGACATTCCCTGCTGAGGGACGAGCGCAATTAGAAAAATGTTTTTTATATTTTTGTAATTTATTTCCTATATTTTAGGATGTTGATCTGGTCAGGATTCGAAAACATGACACTTCTTACCACTCGGCAACTGTTTGCAGTTCTATAGCGTCAATGTATTTCAATATTTAAAATGATCTTTCTGGATTGTTTAGTAGCTTATTCGGTCCCGAGCAAACACATGCAGTTGTTATTCTGAACTGAGCTACGTATCTTAATTGAATTTATTTTGCTTGACAATAAAAGTGCCATTTATTCCGCTTAATGAACCTATTTTGAAATTAGAAACATTTTATAATTTTTTATGATCTATGAACTCTAAAATGACCACGTATTGACCTAAAGCACTTCATAGTAATCTTGAGTCTTGTCTATACACAAGCTTCATTTGACGATTAGTACCATCATAAAAAAATATATTTTCAGAAATAAAATAAACATTTCTATTGTGCAAAAAATTATTAAAGTCAAAATAATGTGTTTAATGCCTTGGAGACTGGAAAAAGAAATATATTAATAGCTAATAGACGGTAGTTTGTATATATCACTTTTTTTACATATCAAAGTCTGTCTTATACACATTGCAATCTAATATTAATTATATAATATTATTATGCTATACAATTATTTAACGTTTTGTTTCAGATTTCATAAAATTCAACGTGAATACATTAAAGTAAATAAATATATATAAAAACAACAAAAAAGAACTACACGTGATTCATTGTCAAATTATTTATTTAATAGCAACAAAAACCCATTATAATCAGTATCATCAATTGTTGTTCAGTCAAACACTATTTATAAATATTAATAATGATTAGCTATTTTTTTCAAAATATTTTCCATTTTGTATGCTTAATTGGCCTTTTAATGTGCCACACGTGTAACTTATTTAGTTTTATAGTTCCTATTTAATTCATTGTTTGTTCTAATAATCAAATTCATAAATATATTATATATATTATACAAGTAATGTCGTTTTCATACACAACAGTTTATACAAGAGAGTATATATTTATACATATATATGTACATATTATACATTTGTATGATTATCATCTTTTTGATTTTTATGTTTTCCACAAATTCCAGTTTAATCTAGTTGATTTACTTTTAAGTTTCGGCATTATGGACTAATTTGACAATATTTATTAAATTATCTGTGTGTTTTTTTTTTTTTGTAGTTCGCATATGCTTCAGCCTTCACTTGAAGTGCTTTAACTACTGATTAAATAGAGTGGAAATTTTTCAAGCTTAATATCGACCACCCAAAATCCGCATGTTGCAAGTTTGGTTCAGTCTAACAGCATACAGTACGTATGTTATGTATGTGCGTTGTCGGAGTAGGAAAAAAATTATAGATAATAAAAAATATATAGAAGTATTGAGGAGAGCATGACTAAATATTATTATATTATCTTGTCTTATTTTTTTCTTATGATAAACACATAAACTGGCAAAATCGGTCGTCTTATTGGAAGTGTTGCTCACTCTAATATAATACACTGGAAAAAAATAGGAAAATTTTACTAAATTTAAGTATTTCTTTATGAAAATCTACATAGACATCACGGTCTTTTGATTTTAAATTAACATCAAGCGTTATAAAATTTGTTTATTAAATTGAAAAAATATTGAAAAAAATTTAAGAATAATAAGTTCCAGGTAAATGGATTTCAACGGATATTGAAAGTCTGTGAGAACCTACTACTTTCTTTTTAGACTAACTAATTAACAGCGCATTCGTTCCTTGAATTAATGCATCTGCAACCACTTCTGTAATTGTGATTCGATGGCCGTTTATAACCGTTTCTTTAACTTTTTGCACGTTGATGTGCTGGGGTGTACAGGGCGTTCATTATCTCTTCATGGCTTTGGTAACGCTCATATCACTCCAAAACTCTTCACGCTTTGATTGCATAGTTTAAAAGTGGGCTCTCCAAGCCCGCGATATTTACAAGTTCTTGATAGTTTTATAACACACTTCGCATTTCGTTTTTGATCATAATATTTGAATACGGCTCTAGCATCTAGAAAATTCAAAAAATTTCCTGCGCTTTGTGTCGTACGACAAGCAAGGACAAGTGTCAGCGTAACTTTTTTAAAGTGCCACAAGAAGAAACGGTAAAAAGAAAATGGGAAAAGGGTTGTGGAATAGAACTTCTAAAGACTTCGAGAATATGTGAGCTTCATTTGGATTTGGAAGGCTTTGAAGTCGATGTTGGAATATTAGGTATATTAGTAGAATCTTTGCCCTCAGAGTATGTTTCTATGTTTGTTTTCAGATATGGCTTTATTCTTTCTTTCGGCAATATTCTTCACGGAGACATGAGTACCAAATTTATCACTCCGTTTTGTTTCTCCACGAACTTCGAGCTCTAATTGTTTTTCCATCGTACATCTTAGGTAGTAAAAACCCATTTTGGTTATTACATGTTTGGAATAATGGTAGTTGATCCATTTATTCTATGCTTTCGATGTGAAAAATTGTGTCTTATTTTCGACTTTTCTAGAAATATTAGTGGCAATAATCGAATACAGTTTTCTATATAATTTGAGTTTAGAGAATATAATTGTAATTATTGAAGAGCGAATAAACGGTTAGTAAATTCGGGAAATTAAGAAGCTGAACGAACAAATCTTGGTAAATTTATTTAGCAATCCAATGGTCGGACTCGAAGGATTTGGGAAATCATCGAGGTTGGTTACGAAAATAGTTACAATATATATATTATAACCGCTGAGGCAATTTTCATATATTATTTATTCTATTTTAAAATAAAAATGTTGTCATAAAAGGGACTCAAAATTTTCCCTTTTTCTACTACTTTAAAAGACAATACCGAAATAAGACTACGGAAAAAGTGAGGTGAGTCTACTAATCACACCTATATAAATCTCCAAGATCAACAAAAAAAAATATCAGTACCCCTTCTTCTCTCTTTGCTCTCCTTATAACAATATCGCCCGTGCAGTAAGTAAGAATATACCGTTTATATTCCCATACTCTTGGTTATAAGTTAGTGATTTTCATGTTCGTTTTTCATGATTTTGGTCGTTCTTTGACAATATGCTTATAATAATTTATTTTTCATTAATTTAAGTAGATAAGCACGAAATAATTTATTGATTATCAAGACTGAAGTGTGACTATAATGTACGCACTTTATATGTATGCCATACATATATATATATATAAATTTCCCGGAAGAAACAAGTTAGGCTACACCATGCTTATGATTAAATAATAATACTTAACGGTAGTCTGGGTAAGACGAGCAAAGTTCCATCCGAAGTACATAGTTTGTTCCGGTAATATCATTTCTGAGAAACTACGGTGTGCTTATGAAATTTTTTTTTATTTTAACGGGAAGTAAAAACACTTAAAAAATAGGT
Source organism: Neoceratitis asiatica (assembly GCA_030068015.2). Classification (NCBI taxonomy): domain Eukaryota; kingdom Metazoa; phylum Arthropoda; class Insecta; order Diptera; family Tephritidae; genus Neoceratitis; species Neoceratitis asiatica. The sequence continues at coordinate 51,773,201 of CM061528.1, read as the reverse complement.
AAATAAATATTCTACGCAAAAATAACGAAAATACAGATAATGTTAAATTTTTCATAGAAAAGGAAACAGTAAAATTAAATTTATTATTAATTGTTTATTGCGGTCTGTAATTGTTTGTGGTTATAAGTGAATGAGTTTTATTTTGTTAGAATTTTTTGAATTGAATTTCTTGTTATACAACATAGAAAAATGGTATAAATGACAGCTGTTTCGGAGATCGCCACATCTCCTCTTCAGACTTATTTTGCCGGATATCGAACCAACGGATCCTAACATCACAGGCGAGTGTTCTACCCCTGCGCCAACGTCTGCCATGTAATCTGTTTATTTAATTATTTATTACGTTAGTCCATGATAAAATTAGGGCGTCTTGATTTTTTGCGGCAAAATTGTTAATAACCTCATCAGTGTCCAAATCAAATTCGCGGTGAACTCTCATTAGGGCTAAGCCATTTAATTTCCCTTCTCCGGCCGACCACGCAAAAAGGTTTTCAGGCGTTTCATAATTGAAAAAGAACATTCTGCTGTACTTTTTTTTTAGTAAATAAATAAATTTTTACTAAATGTTTGTGAAAAATTGACTTTGGCACTCATTTAGTGCTCCTAGTGCAGTTGTTTAACGAATTATGTTTCTGTGTCAATGTTTTTGTATACATACAAGTATATTCAATTCATTGAAGTCAGAGTTGCTTGAAAACACATCATCGCCCATTATACATTTAGAGCGAAGAAAACATGACAATACCTCGATGGTGATTTTATGTTGAACAATTTTTTGCATGAAAATATCACTACTATGGCCACTTTTTAGTAAGCTTCTGAATTATTTGTTGTACCATCTACTTTGCTCTCCTTCTATGAGGGAATTTGCGGGAGCTTTACTTATCCATTCACAGACTTAAGGAGATCGGATGCTGATTTTTGTTCTTGAATAAATTGTAAAACGAGTTCTGTAACTTAGGTGATGACGAATCCTTTTGATGCCATAAACAACCTTACAACAAACTCGTGGCATATTAGAGATTTCAAAAAACCATTTACCTTCCACTTCGAAACTTCAATGTCAGATTCACTGATCCTCAAGAGCCTCAATGATTCGAATATACATCTTTTCAAATCTAAGAAGTCATCGTGGTTTTTAACCCAACTACTAGTGGACATCAAATCCAATCAATACAAAAAATACTTGATTTCGAACCAGGTAAAAATTCCTTAATTTTTGCCCACCCCAAGTCAGGGAATATGACACTGCAAAAATGATATTATTGACATTTTGAGTATATTTCAAAAGCTTCGATTGCATTTTTCTATTCCTCAAAGGGCTCAGATACAAACTCAATATCGATTCATTCACTCTTTAAATCGGCTTAATTATCGGTCACTCACTTTCATCAGCCATTCAGAGGCAGGACACTTCAATTTCGGGCGCTAATATATTTTCCACTCAAAATATATAGATTTCTAGTTTTAGTCTAGTACAATTCGAGAAAATTCTAAAGTAAGATTTAGCATCCAATTGCATATATGGGATATATGCAGGTGAGTCAGTATATGCTTTCTTCATCTTTTATATTCGTTGTATTTTAGATTATGTTTAAAAGCGGTTGTGTTTATATGGTTGCTGAGCCGCAGATCTGTGATTAACCAAACATATGCCGTTGTTATGGAAAGAACGTCACAATCGGTAAGAGATGCAGCCTTTCTCCTAAAGTAGTCGTTTCGATCTGCACAACTTTATTTAATTAGTTAAAAAAATTGATTTTTTATCTTATTAAATTGTACAATATGTTTAAAATATTCTCCGAAAATTTATAATCGATCGAAGTAAAATTCTATGAGATCGAGCCTTTGGAAGTTCCGCCCTTCAGGCTATGTCTCTATCAATTTGACACTTTGAACGCGTTTATTAATAACGAGATTTATCCATGTACCAACGAAATATTTTTGGTTTTTTGATTTTAGATAAACCAATAATGAGTTATGCTGTCCACGGCTAGAGCATAAATATGAATCTTTGATATTGTAAATTGTTTGAATAAAATATATGATTCTATATATAAAAAACAATAGTGAAAATTCCTTTTCTTAACATCTGAAACCCACCTAACCCCTTAAGCCCATCTGGTTTTATTAAGGTTCGCGCGTCTCTCATTAGCATCTATGATGCATTACGAACTACCCCATCCTATACTACACATGTGCTTGCAGCAGTTAGGTATATGACTGCAAAAGTCGCTGTAAAACTCAGGGAGTCTGGATTATTGATCGATTCAAGCGTTTGGCACTCCGTTGTTATTGAGGGACCCGAACTCATCACCAGTAGCTTTTATCATCTCTGTATCTCTGGTCCTTTCTGTTCCAAGCACCAAACTTTCATACATTACGTGTTGGGAATTCACGCGGATTTTTCCGGATCTCAACTTCTTAGAAGAAGCAAGAGAATCATCTATGAACTTTCTAAATAAAATTCCTTTGTTTGCGAGGATGAGACTGAAAATTTTCGGACCACGTAGGTTTACCCATCCAAATGATATAGGCGAATTTGTAGAAATGTGAAATGCCTCAAGCAATAAACTGAATTGACATAGGTCTAGCGTTCATGATATTTTTTTACTCTTTGTTGCTTTGGCAATGAACGTGTTTTATATGTCTATGGGATACTCTTAAAATCAAGTGAAAAATTTCAATGAAACAATTTCGAATTACATTGTACCTCTATCTGCAGCTGCAACAGGAATTAGTTGAGTAAAATACCATTCTCCATATTAAGCAGCGTCTTTTTATAAAGATTGTTGCCATGCAGCTGGAAAGTCAAATTAGAGGAAGTATGGTCATCAAGCTGAATTTTTCAACTAACGTTTAGCTTAAATTCCAGCTATCCGGTTATCCAGTATCGAGCTCTAAAATTTTGTTGTACAATTAATTTGATGACCTGCCAAGGTCTCTACTAGCCAACATTACATAGAAAATAATTATTTCTTTTTATCGAGATAGTCTTTCCTGACCTCTATAATGTACAATGAAACACTCTTTTTTAAGCTTGCCAGTGGGAAGGGATATGGTTAAGCTTTACCATAATGGTGAAAATAGAAGCTCTTCGTTTCAAAAATAAAGTTATCACTTCATTATCTAAAATTATATATAAACATATTTGGCGCATTTTAACCGCTGAGCGCCTTCTCAAATTTGAGGTTTTACGCCTTAATTTACCAACAAATTGTGGGACCTACAGTTTATTCTAAGCCGCCTCCGGCTGGATTTTTATGGGGAGCCTTTTATTTCATGCCAGAAATACACTCGGAGGGCTTGAAATTCCCTGTCGATTGGCAACAGCAATTTTCGACGTTGGACGAACCTTGGCTCGAACCCTGTCCTTAAAACTATAAGAAAAATTATTATTTTCCCACATATTTTGTCTTACTAAACGAGATCAACTATATGATAACAAGCAAAAACCCACATAAAAACAATATTAAAAGGGGTAAGGAGCGGATCCTTACGTTTACGCCATTGTGGTGCTAATTGTCAAAGTGTATTGCGAATCATGATTTTATTGATCTTATGGAAATTTGAATATTAGACTTGTTCTTTTGCCCCCCACCCTTCGAAAGAACGTTAAGTAGGTTATCGAATAACATGGAAAACAACAACATAAAAGAAGCAACTGGAACTGTTAAATTAATCGATTTGAGTGGAAATCGCTTAAACAATACTCGACCCGACTAATTGCTGGGTTGCAAAGTAAAAAAGTTATACTATTGTGAATGGGTCACAGAAAATCCCAAGGAAATTCCCCGTTTTCTTTAATACATGTAAATTCGAAATAAATTTTTATAGAAATATATATGTCAAGAGACAATGGTAGACAAGTTTGCACCGGTTCGTGAATTTTGACACTTCCCCAAAGTGTAAGAATCGATAAACAGTTGGTAGAATTTATAGGGAAATCTCCATTCCGGAATGTGAGTTCCAATAAAATATGCAAAATAGTTATGGTAAAAAATTTTGGGTTATCTGTAATGTGGTTATACCTAGAATATTCAAATGAAGTTATGCTTATAGTTCTTGACTTGACAGCTGAACTAGAGGGTCATATCGTGACTGCATACAATTTTTTCACATCCTGGACAAAAACTATTGGAAAAACATATTCCTTTAGTTGGAACCATTCGCAAAATGAAACCAGAGTTGCCATGAGAGTTAGCAGCAAATACTATCAGCAGTGTTGCTGCGGCGTTTCAAAACAAAGTATCTGAAACTATGCCTCAAAATTTTTTTCAAATTATCCACTGTTTAAAAAAAAAGCTGTTTTTCAATGAGTTTTTGATGCATTTAATGCTCATTATCTTTTAAGCATTTCAGTTTCACATTTTCGTGTAATTTATTTAACCAAAAAAACCAAAAACCTATTGGATTGGAGTGGTATCCCTTACGTGCCTCTAAATTTTCAGGTTATTGGGAGTTAATGCGAAGGCCACTGCCTACATTGTCCGGGCTATTATACATTGGTCCGTTTAATAGATTCACCACGAAATTAATATCTTTTTTTCCGCTTTTGTTATATAAAAATTAAAACCTTTTTAAAATAAAAAAAAGACGAAATAAGATAAATACAATCAAAAGATGTGTTCAGTGAAGGACAGCATTCATTTGAGTTATTGATTTCAAAATATACTTTAAATAATAAATAAGTTAGCAATATATTTTTATTTGGAAAATTATCCAAATTTGTACTGAGCACAAAAAGATAAAATTATCCACAAAATTTTTTTAGAAAAAAAGTATCCGAATGGATCCGAATGGATTAAAACAGCAACACTGACTTGAAGACTTCACATTCAATTAAAAATTAGTTAAATGTCGTTCGAAAATAAACTTTATCTCTTAGTGAAATATAAAAAGATTTTTTTTTAAATATTCCAGTAATTTCAGTAAGTATCTACACTATAATTTTTCAGTATTATCACTATGAATTTTCAGTTTCTTAAAAAATATTTAAAATATCTTTTATTTTTAACTGTTTTTAACTTTTGTTTTCGACAGTGAGTTGACGAAAAAAAAAATTTTCCAAATATATAGGTATGAAACTAGTTGGTAGATCGGATTCTGGTCTAATATTTAATACAGGGCTATCCATTTTGCGCTTTCCAATTCACTAAGAAGCAATGCAGTTTGAGATTATGAAATATCATTGCGAAGAAATAAAAAAGGAGTGGTAATTCCATGAATCCGGCCTATTTTTGAGCGAATAGCTTCGCACACACAAATTATATGCCTTATGGACAGTTTGACCAAGTATAAGGAATTAATCTCGGTAATCGAGTCGCCGTATAAAATGTACAAAAAGATATTGTGACGTGAATTCTTTTATTCAAATAAATTCAAAATAATTTACGTCTGCGCAAGTTATATCAATCTCACTCAACACCTGACGAATTTCACTGAATTTGTTACAAATATGTTTTAATGAATATACAAATATTTACCTACTCGTAGCTAACTAAAGCCATTTAAAAAAAAAATTGATATATATATATATATAATCCATCCTTCCATCTATCTGCACTATTCCGAATGAAACTTTTTCACAAAGGATATGTGGAGTACAAGGTAAGAAGTATATATGAGTCAGTGGTTGATATGTATTTGTAGATGTTTAAATTAATTCCAATTAAAAAACCAATGAACTTTAATAAATAAAATAGAAAGATTTGTTCGTGTTGACAGCTAAAAGAGCTGGCAGTAAAATAATTGGCAAAAGGACCTCTTTTCACTAACTAAATGCCACCATATTTAGCGGTAAGTATATAGGCATAGTATATAAATTTAGCCCCAGCGACAAACAGAGAGGCACGTTACGTCTGAGCGAAAGAGTAAGCTATTACTACGCAATTAGTGTGTGGAAGTGAGTGAGTGGACGATGGTATGAGCAAGTTACTCTACTCTTTAATTTTGTTTATTTTGCGACAATGAGAGAACTTTTACAGTTGCAAATGCTGAGAAATTACTAATTACATATACAAGGCTAATGTGTTTTTGTTTATATATTTGCTAGAGCATGAGCACGCAGATAACTGGTTAAAAGTGCCAACAAACAAATTTTATGTGAAATAATGAATGACAGTACAGGCTACATTATATTTGAAGTATTTGAATAGCCGGCAAAACACACTAACAACACCAACAAGTAAGTAATATAGTTGTTGCAAATAATACAACAAAGCGGTGACTTATACATATCTTACAACAAAAATATACACATAACACACCCAATAACTACTATTTGGCATACGCTTGCTGGCTGCTACATGCTTACTGCTCTCCACAAAAGCAGAAATGGCCAACAATTGCAATAACAACACTGAAAAATGATTACAATAACAACGGAAACCATATGCAGTAGAAAGCAACCGTTTAGAGCGTAAAATACGGTTTATTTAACTGGGCAACGCCTACTATATTGCTGATTGTCACCACTGCAACACTGCTCTATCCTTACATACATATCTACATACGTATATCTAATTTGAGTGAGCGAGTGAAGACGAAAACAGGTGAGTGATTTCACGGTAGCGCAACAAATTCGTAAAAGTAAATATTGACAGAGCGAGTAAACGCTACTGATTGGAACGCCTTATAGCCTATTCTCTCTCGCACAGCAAATTATATCTAATAGATAAAATCCACAAACTGGCTTCAGAGAAGACAGCAAAGAAGTGTTTAACAAATGCTTAGTGTATGTATTTGGCTTAGGGGCTGTTGTGCGGCTCAACTGAGGTAGACAGTTTCGGTACAGCCCACTTGGACGCCATTCGTTGCGCTTGGGCAAGGAGCGCCACTTCAAAACCATCTATTTATGGCCATATATGTATATATATATATATAAATATAAATATATATATATATTCAGACCTGTAGTGAGTGAGTGCCTATTTTGCTGAACCGGTTGTACAGGTTTGGTTGTCAATTTGCCTGTGTGCGTGCTGAGATCGTGTGGTGTGTATATGGCTATGTATTCGAAGAGCAACAACATTGTACTGAGCGAGAGCACGTAACCGGCCAAGTGCGTACTACGAGCATCGGACGGATACTTGGTGCGGCAGCGGTGCACAATTGTAGTTTATTCTGACATCGCTTGTCGTTGAGTGAACACGTAAAGCGCGCGTCGAAAATATTTGTCGAAAAAAAAACAAGTAGAAATAAAACAAATCTGTTTAGAAAGGCAATGTTCCAAACGTACGGATTCGTGAGTGAATAAAAGATTTGTTAAAACAAACAAATTACAAAAGTATATACATGCATGTTAATGTAAACAACAACAATTAGCTAATAAAAGCTAATTAAATGATACAGTGAAGTGAAGTGCTTCGAATGCTTACAATGCAAAAGTGAGGTCAGATAAATACACTAAGAACAAATAAAAGACAATTGGCACCAGTTTGCCAAGAAAAACAGGGATTAAAAATTAAAAGCACGTTAAGCCCCTTTAAAATACCTGTTTCTGTGAACAGCCGTAAAAATTGCCGAAATAATTGCAGCCTCGACTTACCAACAACAGCCAACGCATTCCGCTCCAGCTTCTGCAGCAGCCGCGCAAACACAATTATTTATGACTAAAATGATTCCACCGCTGCCCACATCAGCCGTTCTAATGCCTACGCCAAAGCAGAAGATCGGCTTCAGCATCGAATCGATTGTGGGTAATGATACAGCAGCCGTCTCGCCGCCGCAAAGTGCCGTCGGCAATAGTCAACAGCTTGGCGAGCAACTTAATGCCGCAAACACAGCGAATAGCCCAAGTGGTCCTGGCTCACCGCCACAGACACCGCCAGCTATGCCAGCGAATGCAGGCATTACACAATTGCCCGGAACGCCGCATCTCTCCATGTCATTACCACTGCCACTAACACCAAACGCGCAGCCACATCACATGCACACCCACTTACCGCCACACTTAACACCCGCACAGCAACATGCACTACATCAACATTTACTACTGCAACACCACCATCAACAACAACAGCTTTCACCGAACGGGGGTGCGCCTATGCGCCAGGATATACAAGATATCATACAGCGTTTGCACAGTTCCGCCGCCGCTGCAGCTGTCGCCAACTTGAGCGCACACACGACAAGCCCATATAGTCCGCCACCATCAACACAAGCACGGCTCAATGCCTCGCCTGAAGATGCGCCGTCTGCCGTTACACAAATCTTGCATCTTAAACGTGAACGTTCGCCGATGTCGTCGGCCGCTGAAGAGGCGCAAAATCCCGCACAACGTCAACACACGAATCAACAACAACATCCCCAGCCACCACATACACCACCAAAATCTGTTTCACCACCCTCTTCGCATCCTTCGTCACCACCAGCTATGCTGCCCGGCAGTCCAGCCGCATTATCAACACCTACACAGCAAGCGCCATCATCACATCACACAACACCGCAATATCCTAAGCCACCAACAGCTGTAGGCGTTGGCCCAGGCTCAATGATTTTGCCCGGCTTACCACATGCGCCCGGTTTAGTGCGTCCTTTTCCTGTTGTTGGCCCAAGTGGTGTACCACCACCGCAGCAAGGCATGCCAGACATTAAGGCGCTGCCACCATACATCAATGCGCCACCACCAGAGCTACCTCCACAACATAATCCACACTTAATAGCCGCCGCACAATTTCAAATGGCTGCCGCTTTGCAGGGACATGTACTGGGCGGCGGTTTGCCACCACATGCCTCACCATTCATGGCCGGACCCGGAATGCCACGCGACAGCTATCCACTGTATCCATGGCTACTGAGCCGGCATGGGCGCATATTTCCACATCGCTTTCCAGGAAGTAAGTATTCGCTAAGGCTTTTCTGTTAAACAATAAGATACACTCAAACTGAAAAATACATATGTATATATATATAAAAAAACTAAATTGTTTTAACAACTGTACTAATTAACCAACATTTTCTTCTTTTTTAGATTTCCTACTCCAGCCTTTTCGCAAACCAAAACGCATACGTACCGCCTTTTCACCCTCTCAACTACTCAAGCTCGAGCACGCCTTCGAAAGTAATCAGTACGTAGTTGGCGCTGAGCGCAAAGCACTCGCACAATCCCTCAACCTCTCCGAAACACAAGTGAAAGTATGGTTCCAGAATCGTCGTACAAAGCACAAACGCATGCAGCAAGAGGACGACAAAGGCGATGGCTCACACTCGGACCGTAGCCGCAATCCAGCTAGCTGCGATGAGGATGACGATGATGAGCTCATCGATATGGAGATGGATGATTGCCCGAGCGATGAAGAGCATGAATTCGATGCGAGCCACTGAAAGTACTCCAGCTCAGATGTCCATAGGGTTAGTGGACGCATAAAAATTATGTGTAAATAGTGAAAAATTCGCAAAGTACTGCGAACTGTATGCATGGATATGAGAGTTCCTTAATTTATTGACATGAAGCACAAAATATTTATGTATATGTGTGAATGTAGGAGTATCAAGTGGTGATTGTAAATAGTTAGTTAAGATGGTGTTGCAAGGAAGTGACGAAAATAATGTGATATAAACTTAAATTTGTACGATTACGTTGGAACAATGGCTAAAGTAAAATTCAACGCGAACAATTAAAGTAAATAGTTCATACTTTTAGATGTATAAAACTAAAAATTTATTAAATTAGTTAGCAAAAAGTGTTGTGACTTCGAAGAAGAAGGCGCAAATATTATTATTGTAAATATTAAAATTTTACTATAGCCTTTGAAGTATTAATGAAACTAAAAAAAAAAAAATTAAAAAATAAATAAAAGTAAAAAAATAATTAAAAAATACGACAATTGTAGATGAAAGCAGTCAAAAGTTATTAAGATAGTGGCAGTTATCGGTTTTAAAAAGATGTGCCAAATTTATAACGGTTTCATATACTTAACAAAATAATATGATTTAATTTACTGAAATTCATTTAACCCGTTTTGTAATTTGCAAAGATTAAATTTAATTTGTTTTTATGAAAATCCATATTACAAATACTAGTACTTATTTTAGGCCATGAAAATCATAGTTAAAAAGTCTTTAGTAATATTTATAAGTGCAGCTAACAAATTATATGTAAAACATTTGTATATTATTTAATAGGGTTAAGTGCGTGGATTCCATACGAAGAGTGAAAACAATAAATAATTAATTAATTATTAAAAATTATTAAACTAAATTAGTTTTTTTTTTCATTATGTTATAAATACTCCCAAACAGCACAGTCCGCAAAGAATGGAAGGCGAATTCATTTTTCAATAAATATAAAAGAATGCGCGTAAATTAGTTAATTTAATACAACATCTGAACATGAATGTTGTGCCATCGATTCGAGCTCGAAAATATTATTATTGTTTATTTTGATTTGATTTTTCGTCGTTTTTTCTTTATATTGTGGCTTCCAAGGTGCTGTTGGTAATTATAAAGTCGAAGTTATAATTGCAGACTTAACTAAACAAGGATCATATCGGGTTTTCCAATAAGAGTGATATGATTTCTTAAAAAAAAAAAAAAAAAAAAACACACACTAATTGTTAAGGAAATTGAAATGTTTTTTATTTAATGTGAAGAACAATCCGTACAATTAAGTTCTGAATATAACATCATCCAAATGGTCTCCACGACTTCTTTTGCAGAAACGAATTCGATGAACTCAATTCTTGAGCACTTTTCCCACTAAATCGAGTCGTATGTAATGAATTGCACATTCAATATTGACTTTTAAAGCTTAAAGATAATCTAGTTTATTGCTAAAGACAAATGACTTCAAATAACCCCACTAGAAGTAGTCTAATGGTGTTAAATCACAACTTCTTCGAGGCCATTCAATGTCACAATTTCTTGAAATAATCGAATCTCCAAACCTTTTTCGCAATAATTTGGTTATTGCACGTGCTATGTAATACGTAGCCCCGTCTTGTTGGAACCAGATGTTGTTAAGATCAACTTCTTCCAATTGTGGCCATAAAAAGTGGTTATCATCGATCTATACCGCTCTCCATTGACACTAGCGGTGCTACCAGCTTCATTTCGAAAGAAGTACGGACCGACGATTCCACCAGACCAAAAACCACACCAAACTGTCAATTTAGGTGAAGGTAATGGTTGTTTATGAATAATTTGTGGATTTTCTTCAAACCAAAATCGACAATTTTGTTTATTTACCGCACCACTCAGATGAATGCGTGCCTCATCGGAGAAGATGATTTTTTTAAAACAGACGTTATTGTTGTTCCGAGACAAAATCAGCAAATTCACGACGTTTATGGTGGTCCAATGGCTTCAGTTCTTGAGTGAGAACAATTTTATACCGTGCAAATCCTTTCTCATTACTTCGACCGGTAATTATTGGCACCTGAACAATATGTAAGGAAAATGTACGCTCGAAATTTTTAACAATTCGACGCTTTTCCCATTTTATGGTCATAATAATCGTCCACCGGTGCGATCTAGCACACGGAAAGTTGCAATTGCAGAACGATTATTTTGATAGTAATATTGAATAATTTGTAAGCGTTGTTCTTGCGTATATCTTGCCACGATGAAGTTGTAAACATTACTGAATGCAATGAAAAAAAAAAATGACAGATCATATCACATATTAAAAATGGCCAAAACGACAATTAGAGATCATATCATTCCTATTGGAAAACCCTTTATATTACAACTCAGGCGGTGCATTGTGCATGTTTAAAAGTCTCTAGCTGTTTTTTTTGGAATATTTTTGAGAAGCTACAACATTTTGCACTCGTTTTAGCGACGCACAATGGCGGAAAAGTGCTCATTACACGCGTGTTGCTCTTATTTTATGCTCTTATTTCTATATTATTGATCATATTTTCGTCAAATTTGGGTAGTTCATTAAAAATTACTACGACAATTGGACGTTATACAAATTTTCGTACATGCACTTGCACCCTACTGCCGGTAGTATAGATTTCTTGTACATTTTCTTATTTACAAGAAAATGCAAATATTAATCATTTCTTAACTGATGCGGATTACTTTCGCATTATACATACTCGTACCAAATACTCTAAATTTCGGTATACTTAAACTATGAACACTTCTCTATAATAACTAAAAACTAGCAAATTTCTTTAAAAAAGCCTTTTTCTTGAAAATCTATTGAAAAATATTATTCCTTATATTTTCTTTTAATAAAAAGATCCTTTTGAATATTATGCGCTATATATATGGTCGCTGGCATCACGAAATTTTCAACCCTTTTTCTATTTTTATTCACACCTTTTGTTCCAGATTAGTGTGAAGTGCATAGTGATAATTTTTGTCAGAATCTCGGCAAAAAAAAAAAAAAAGAATTCTGTTCATCTTTAGCATAAGATATTTATATTGGATTGCAGAAAAACGAGGCTTGCTCAGAAATCGAGGCACATTTAAATCTAGGTGTATCAAGAAAAAAAGTCCACCAAATCTTGACGCAAAATAAATTGGTTACATATGAGTCTCGGCAGCCTGTACCCAAGCTGCAAAGTCGACATATGCGGGCACATCTCGCCTTCGCTGAATAACTAAAATTTTGGGCATATAAGTTGAAAATGGTTATTTTTTTCTGACAAAAAAAAAAGTAAGTACTGGCAATACTTACAACAGCCTCGCCAAACTCGCTATAAGCGAAATCATGTTGGAGGTTCGCTGTAGACTTTGGATACGATGGAAAGTCTCCGCTGTGTTTCATGCCCACCCGGGCGAATGAAGAAATATATATTAAGCTACTTGATGAAGTACTGATCGAGTTTGCTGGTAATCTTTATGGTGTTTCTTGGATTTTCCAGCAAGACAATGCACCAATGCATACTGCGCGCGCGACTAAAGACTTCCATTCATTAAAAACCATACCTATTTTGGAGTGGCCAGCAACAAGCCGAAATCTTAACCCTCTTGAAGATTTATGGGGGATACTTTCAAACAGAGTTTATAGAAATGGGAGACAGTTTGAGACCATTAAGCAACTCAAGGAGGCCTTTTTGGTTACACGGGCTGAACTTAACAATTTAACGTTAAAACAGTTGGTTGATTCCTTGCCAAATAGAATTATTCAAATTTTTCTAAATAAAGTAAAGCATATCAATTATTAAAAAAGTCGAAAAGAATGTTTACTGAAGCAAAATTTTTTATATATTCTATATTACGATTACGTTCCCGCTCTCCGCTCCGTCACAATTGTAGTTAGGTATTCTGAGTTACGATCGAATCGAAAGAAGAAGAGGAAGAGATAATACATTTTCGAAATCAGCTGTTTGCACGTCACACATTCACGTGCGAAACAAACAAATCGAAACAAAACAAAGCAAACAAATGCAAACTATTTTTGTATAATTCAAATAAATATTTACAAAATCGTGTTTTTAACGTTAAATGTAATCAATAACTGCGGCGATATTTCATGAGGATTGCGAGGAATGTGTGATCCATTTCAGATGAGTGATGAATTCCAAGAAATTTCGTTTGTAATTGGAATTTTTTATATAACAAATTTACTTATTTCAATTCAAAAAATAACTTTAGACTTGCTTTGAAGGTACTTTAGGGTATGTACTGTATATTTTTGCGCAAGAAACTCAATCTAGTACTTTAACGTGGTTGTCTGCGACTGATCGATTGGTAGCTGATTTGCGATTTTTTACGGAACTAAAAAAAATACATCGTTATGACTTTTCCAATTATCAAAATCATATTTTACTTTCATTTTTTTTAATTCTATTATTTAAGTGCACAAAAATATACAATCGAACTTTTCTCGGCCAACTAAATTACAACGTACAAAACGTAACTACGAGCCAAATGCAGAATACATAGAATTGGATAGAATCGATAGTTTCGAAGATTGATCGAAACGGAACGTAACGCAGAATATCAAATCCGACGAATGGAGAAAATTTCGAATCGAGTGGAAAGGAAGAATAGACCTGATTAGTAAAAAACGATGAAATTTATCGGTAAGAATAATAATTCTGGAACATATACTTTCATATGGACTCTGAATTCATTAAAATTATTGCAAATGCGCAGTTTATTTAAATAAGGAAGGGAATCCCTTAAACCCCATCTAGGTGACCACGGCAGAACTTACTCAAAGAGTTGAAAAAATTGTCCTCCACAATACTCGACTAAAGAAAAAACCACTCGCAGAAATGGTTGAAGTATCTGATATAACCATTTTTAAGATCCTGCACGATATTTTTGACAAGACCAAGGTCAGCGCAAGAGGAGTGTCGAGAATGTCCACGCCTCCAGAAAAACAAGAGCGCGTAGAGTGTTCATAAACATTTTTCGACCTCTATAATGAAGAGAAAAATTGTATATTGAGTCTAATTAAAACTGGATTATTAGAAAAGAAGACATTAAGAGAAACGACGTGGAAAAGTGGCGAAAGATGTGTGCTGTTTTTGCACGACAACGCGCCCTTAAAACACTTCCTTGCGGAACACCAGTTAATATTTCATGGGACTCAGTAGTGCAACTTTTTTACCCAACTCTAAATGTTCTGCCAATATGGAAGCTTTTTAATACACCATAAATATTTGGGGGAACCGTACCAATTTCCAGACAAACTTTGACAAATGTCTTCGCAAAATCTGGGAACACTGCAGCCCAATATTGTTTGCTTTCAAACGCTAATCTTCTGTGCGCAACGATTTTATGCACCTGCTCTATTGTGCTGTGCCGAATTGGTGGCATGGTAGGGTCCGTTTTGATTCTAAAATCGGTTGTACTTTTTTTTAGTAAAAGTTTATCGAAGATTTTAGAGAATGTCATTATTCAGCTAATAGGCCTATTGCGTCAACCAAAGTTGGATCTTACCTGTTGTGGGGATAATAATAATTTCCGAGAGTTTCCAGGATTTCGTAAAGTAATGCAATCTTGATATGCTATCAAAGATATAAAACATGTGTTTTATTGCCACCTGTGGAAGATCTTTTCTCATATCCTGTCGTATTCAAGAGCTTTCTTTTTCCAATGTCATTGATAATAAATTCCCAACGTATTTAAGGTGATATTTAATTTAATTTTAAAATGTTCATCCAAATCTACATCAAATTCTGGAAAAGAATTTGTTCCAATATTAAATTTAAATACATGGGAAAGATGCGTGGCAAAAAAAAATACCTTTTTTCTGGTCGCTTCGAACCCACCCAGCATTGTGAGCTCTCTGCGGAGGATCGCAAATGTCCAGACTTTTAAAGCTTTCAACTGCACGCCACAAAAAGTGGTCGATAAGGATTGTAGAGACTTTTGAAATTTTTCTTTTCTGCTTTTGCGCCAGTGCACTCTGAAGATCTTTTAAGTACCTATGGAGCTGATATTTTAAGGTCGAAGAATGAAATCTCTGGTTACTACCTTGTAATGTTTTTACCCTGAAGACCGTTTAAAATTTATCTCTTGTGTAACATCCACAATGACCCGTGCGTTGTGATTTTCGTTGCCAATTGTAATAATGTTTTTAAACCCTCAACTGCATTGTTGACATATGTTATTGCTATAAGGGCAGTGTGCGATTTGAAATATGAACTTATGCTTTTTTTGTATTTAAACATAATTTGTAAATTTTTAACTGGTTAAAACTGGTCGCAATTCATTGAAAACTCAAAATGACTTCATTTGCTTTAACTCGTCAATTATTCTCTTCTTAAGGCAGATAGGAATGCAATAAAATGGCATGTATTTGAAATGCATTTTCAAATTTCATTATGTCAATGCTGCTATATTATATATAGTGAATGGAAGAAATTGGGTTCGATACTGTCAAAAGAAGATACAAACAAAAAACAGCCGAAAATAAACAAAGGCCGCCGCGAATAGTTATGCTTACCAATATCGTGAAATGTTGTGCTAAGCTTGCAAATGAATTAATTATTTGATATTGTTTAATCATAGTTAGAAAATAATGCTAATTTTTTTATAAATTAATTTTTTGTTTTCTAACAAAATAACTGCAAATCAGCTGAGAATTGACTGAGCATATGTGCTGTCTGTCAGGGGTAAAAATCGAATTTGCATTTGCTCCACTTAATGCAACTTAACTCAGCGTCTCTTTCTCCTCTATTAGTCCAAAAGTGATTCTATGCTTACTTGTGCTCTGCAGTATATTTAGAACGGCTATCTGTACTCAAAATTTAATTGTATTGACTGGGAAAACAAAGAACCGATTATTACAATTTAATTGAATATACACCGAATGGGCACACTCTCAGGGGAAGAGTGTTCGCAACTGCATTTTCCATTTACATACATTTTTTGAACGATTTGGTTAGAAACATCCTTAATTCTTCACATCCAAAGTAAGGCTAAAATAAGTGAGCAAATAACATGACGTTTTTAATGTAAATATATGTATAGAATTTCTCATACGCTTTGCTGTTTATTACAAAGTAGCAGATTTAATCAACTAATTAATTGTAATTTACTATTCGACTCAGCTTTGTATACGCAGCTTTGTATACTCAGGTGTTAAGATTAACTAATCATTTATCGCATTGACATCAACACGCACTTCTGTCACCCCTACATTCCTTCGCCATCAACCAAGGCATAACAACCGTCATAAACATTGATAAATCACATAACATCATTTAAATTGTACATATTTCATTATTAATTTAACACTAAGTGAGTTGTCGCAAATAAAATAAATTTATACGCCAAAGTGTAAATTATAAATAATTATATACGATGAATTGTGGAGAACGAGTATTGAAAGAAAACATAAGGTGAAATACTAGAGCAGAACGGGTTCAGGTCGATTTGTTTTATATTTTTTTATTCAATTTTTTATGATTTTTTATTATTTTAATTAACTTTGCGTATATAATTGTACTTTAGATGTAATTAGTGCTGCAATACCGTTATAACTAGCAAAAAAGAAAGAAACGGTCAGTACGTTAGTACAAATCGGCATATAAGGCACATAATATCGTTGTTAACTACAATTCTACTACTTAGCATTTATGCACCAACTAGTTCATCTTGCATGTATTTTCCATATCAGTAATTGTTATTTTTAACACGACTTCGTCCTAAGAACTGTCATATAAAGGGTGATCTTTTTTCAATAACCTTTTTTTGACAGATCACGCGTGAGTGAGTGTTATTTTTGATCGGTATTGCTTGGCATTTACAACGTTTACAAATCATTCAACATTCGCAACACCATCATTATTGTATAATATTCGACCGAATGTATAATATTCGACCGAATAGACCACGTCCAGCATGCAGTAAAGAAAATATAACAGAAGTAGCTGAGAGTGTACACGAAGACCGTTGAGAGTCGATTCGGCGCCGTTCGCAGAATCTCGAAATGACGTATGAAGCGGCTCGCGCATTTTACGTCGATGTCCCAAGCGACATCGCTTCGCTCTATGGGCTCTTGAAAAGTTCCAAGAAGATCTGACGTTTTCGAGCCAAAATTTATTCAGCGATGAGGCCCATTTTTGGCTCAATGGGTATGTACGCAAAATTGCCGCATTGCGGACGAAGAGCAACCTGCAGAGATTCAAGAGCTGTCATTTCGTCCAGAAAAAACAAGGGCTTGGTGTGGTTTGTGGGCCGGTGGAATCATCGGTCCATATTTTTTCAAAAATGATGCAGGTGAGAACGTAATCGTCATGGCGACCGTTACCGTTATCAACAATACGGCGCCACTTCCCACACATCGCATCACTCAATGGATTTATTGAGAGAACACTTCGGTGATCAGATAATTTCATGTTTTGGGCCGGTCGATTGGCTACCAAGATCGTGTGATATCACACCATTAGAATTTTGCCTGTGGGGATATCTAAAGTCTAAAGTCTTTTCGGACAATCCCGCTTCGATTCAGGCCTTGGAGCAAAACATCACGCGTGTCATTCGCCAGTTACCAGTCGAAATGCTCGAACGAGTCATCGAAAATTGGACTCAACGGATGGATCATCTGAGACGAAGCCGCGGTCAACATTTAAAAGAGATAATCTTAAAACAATAAATATTAAAGAATGTTCTTTCGAATGATAGTAAACATTCTCCATTAAATTTGAATTTTCTGTGTTTTCTTAAAAGTAGGGGACCACGAAATGGATTACCCTTTATAAGTATGTGTTGAATTTCTAATGAACCAAAAATATAATTGAAAACAAAAATAAAAGTGACTTGGTTGCAGCGAGGCTCGAACAGTAAGCCTTCCGCACTGCAGTGATAGCCTCCAACAACTCGGTCATCGTGGCTACGCAAAGAGCGACGCCATAATGCCTTATTCAACAGAGCTCATTAAGAAATGAAATTCAGCCGTGGCGTACTAAAAATAACAACAACATACGATAATAAAAAGTTTATAAAATTTATTGGTTCAAATTTTATTATTCCCGTTACTGATGAACTGCTATACAAATAACGAAATGGTATAACTTCATCCAATTCCATACTAGTATTGAATTAGAATTTATGCATACTAGTATATGTCCTCATTGCAGCGATTATAAAGACACACATACACATATTTTTATTTATAATTTTTAATTTTTTCTTTCTTCTGTACACTCAACTGGGCGTCTCACAAATTCCCTTGCTCACTTGCTTGTTCGCTCGCTTGCCTACTTGCTGTGACATTTGATCCGTTGCATTGTCGGCGATTCTAATAAATTAAACGCTACATTAAGTGTGGCGAGAAATCATGAAATTATTATGATGATTAAGTGAAAACAAGTAGCTTTAAGAAATTATTGTCACTGCATGATAATATATTTATTGCAAGACTTCAAGTAGTCGCAATTAAAATTTTCTTATTTTTAATTTCATATTTTTCTTTCCTTTCAAATTTACTGTAGTAAATGTGATATTCGCATTGGTTCTTTTTGTCTAATATGAATATTCAAATCTGTCTAGCAATAGAGACGGTGGTATATCAATTTGCGTGGCACGCTTTTGGGTAAACAAATGTTTATGTTGATTATATGAAGTTAAGAATATTTAAATTGTATTTTTATTATATTAAAAAAACATAACATAATATTAAACGAAACAGTAATAATTAAATAAAATTATAATTTTAGAGTAAAAACAAGTTTTGGAGCACAATACGTTTATTCGTAATAAATGGCGAGTTTGACTGTTACCAAAATCCCGATATTATAAAATTAAGGTTTAAAAAATTGTTTCATGCAGTTTGAAAAAAAAAATTATCAAAATTTAAAAATTAGAAAAATGAATTTTCTATAATTTGGGATATTTGTTGAGCTATTTCGACCGCCAGTATCAATGCAGCTCGGAATGCTTATGCGATTTTTTTTCCTGGTGAATCTTTTTATTTTTTTTTTGCAAAATGTCGCACGCCCGGAAGTCTAATGAGACATACGAGTAGTATGTTACGCACAAATGTCTTCAATCATGTTTAACTTTCACTTAGATATCCCTTACGGTAAATTTAATACAGTGATTCGTCTGCCTACTTAAGGGATTCACAACTGAACCAATTGGGTAACTCTTCCACTTACTCTCTCAAGATTTGAGTCGCCTGTATATATTTCATCGCTATCAGCGTAAACATACACCATATTAGCAGATGATTTCCTTTTTTTTTGCAATAACACTTTTGCAGGCACAGAAAGCGAAAGCGGAAGTCTTCTCATCTTTGTGGATTTACTGTTTTGACTAACGCTGAATTTGGTAATTTTTATTGGAAAATAATAAATTCCACTTTGTTTTAGTTTTCACAGGTTCCGCAACGAGTAGAATTACCGATTACGTCGAGAGGTATTATGTAATGAAAATACCTTCAATGTATACGGACGGGCGAGACATTAGTCTTTTTTAATTACACGAACAAGACTGTGATTTCTTGGGATTTGCCGACAAACAAGAATCATATCACAACAACAACAATAGCACAACTGCACTTAACACCTTAAATAACATAACTTTGGCCTTAACGAAAATCTACCATGCGTTCGAACATTTCTTTGCAGCAAAGATCTGTCAAAAACCCTAACATGGTCAACAACGCAGTGCTATTATAGGACATTGAGAAATCCCAATTACAGCCAAAGATGTAGTGATGTACCATAAACTACCTGAGTGGTCGACAGTGGTGTGTCCTCTTCCCACTATTGTGTAATTTTTATATTTCAAAGCACCCTCCACCACCACAGGGTGCTCGATATTACCGTCTTACCAGGATATTGATAACTTTTGTTCGAAAGTAAACTGCCATCTCGCCCACGTTTCCCACTTTTTCACTGCTTTACAATTACCACCACAACTTGAGTTACTGGAAGTCAAACTCGACAGACTTCACTCCTCCATTGCACATCTGACTGCGATTGCTACCAAAGAACAGAGCCACATAAATAACCTCAAATCAACAGCAGTCAGCGCTCGCGGCAAATATAAAGAACTGTTGCTCGCAACTTAAAAGGTAATCGGTCGGATGGTCATTAGTTAGCTGCATCGATTTGGACACCGGGAATTAGAGATGCGGATGAAGAAGCAACAAGCTGTTTGAATACCGTTCTGATAGCTGTGATGAAAAACCTACAGATGTCACCTATGCACCACTTACAAATATCTATGCCTCCAGTTAAGGAGCATAGTGTTGCGCAGTGTCAGCTAGGATGCCACCATAGTGCTCATCTTAGCAGAGAGAAAATCAGAAAGAAACTCGCCTAAACGACTCTATTCCGAACCACAGAAGAGAATCGCAGGACAGAACGACATACCGAAAGATCCTAAATGCCACTCACAGAGAGTCCGTCAACACCTTTATAAACTCTATTGACACGAATGGTACGCTCAGAGTCTAAACATCATCCATAGATGACGAGGAACTCGTTTTGACTCGCTAGACCCAAGTAATGCTAGTACAATTAAAATCTGAATATTGTAATGGACTCAACTTCTATTCAGCCTATAGCCCGTCATATTTACCGGACGTACTGCATATAATGAGTTTCCTCACGATACTTAGCAACTCTTTGCACGCCCACAAAAACCTACTTGTTTAATACGTCTCTACGAACCCCGGAAACAACTTGTTTTCTTTACCTCCCGTTATAAGACCTCGAAGACATATACCAATATTGCCTGATCTTAGAGGGAGTTGAGCTGGCCGCTACAAGAACAACAAAAGATTACTGCTGAACATTTTTAGTGTCTTAAATGCAAAGAATAATAAACGAACCTTTGAAACTATGGAACTGCGTAAACGAACATCGAAACTTTTAAAACAGACGATTTAAGCTACTTCGTTGAAGTACTTCTTATATCTACATATATGTATATTTGAATGCCCAACATATCATCAGTTTCATGTTTTATTTTCTACGAAATAACATATGATTGAAGCAACGAACACAAGCATTTTCTACGCGTCAATTCTGAGAAGTCAAAACAATTTAGGCAAATGTTGGTTGAAATTCCAAAAAAAAAAATATATATATATTGAATAGAGTGAACCAAGCACATATACATATGTATGTATATTTATAAACTCAATCGCGTTATTTTTTATAAAGCTTGTCTCATTATATCTCTCTAGGATTCCAATAAACTTATTAAGTAATGCAATTTGTTTAAATTAACCTGTCCAAATGCTTAACACACCACATGATATTTACTTTATTTGTTTTTATTCTTATTTTATGTATCTTTATTTGTTTTGTTTTCACCTCCCTCAACAAATTGTTATGCTTGATTTTATAAATATTACTTCTTATTGTTCGCATGACTTTTCCTTATTACTGTCCGTATAAAATGTGTGCTTTGAGTTTGTTGCTATTTAATTGGGTTTTGTTTACA
Organism: Neoceratitis asiatica; assembly: GCA_030068015.2. NCBI lineage: Eukaryota > Metazoa > Arthropoda > Insecta > Diptera > Tephritidae > Neoceratitis > Neoceratitis asiatica. Next base: position 51,751,385 of record CM061528.1, on the reverse strand, counting down.
TATTTACATATATTCCCTCATCAACGCTGCCATAACAGCATTTAACAAACATAAGCTTAAACATGCATATATATATATATATATATAAGTATATATATACATATATATATATATATATGTATATACATATAATTACGTTTTGATGAAGTTTCCCCAACTTGCTACACCTTTTTCGGTGTTAACTACACCGCACAGCTGCACGCTTATTACCAACCGCTTACCGCGCTCATTACATAAAGCCTCAATTGCCTGTTTATTAGTTTCATACTTGATGTATGTTCGTAGGTTGGTAAGTTGATGTATTGTTGTTGGTATATCATATTGTTGTTTTTTTTTTGCCTCATAATCACAATCATGCCTTTCAATGTGGCTTGAGGTTTGCGTTGTGGATTATCTTCACATTCTACATTATTACATTATTCATTCCGTTATTATTATTATTTATACAGGTATTTACTACTGACGGACTCTCCACACATATATGAGTAAAAGAAATATATAAATTTTGAGAGCTACATTTTTTAAATTAAACGACTCGATTGATTACATATTATATTAAGAATATTAATTGATAGGCCACTGTAAGTGATAAGCGTTAGTATTTTGATTAATATTACCGTTAGTGGAATACGGACTGTTAAACAAAACTCATGCTCCTTCTACGTTGGTCGCCTTGAAGTGACGAAGGGGCTTAAGCAAAAGTCGTGGTTGTTTCCTTAAATAGGACCTTCCAGATAATAATTCCCCTAATGAGGGAATGGATGACCAAATTTTTGGTTTTGCGGCGGCTAAGCCCAGTTATCGAGTTGAGGCTGGATTTCTCTACGCAAATCGGCTCTGCGGATGAGTGAGGACTCTGTGCCAGCTTACTCAGGAGGTTAATATGAACGAAACTACTCCATAAAAATCAACAATAACAGCAACAAAACACTAATAACAGCAAATACAGAACTCTGACACAAAATACGGTGGTGACCAGAACTACTTAATCCATTGACAACATAACATATAAAACGAAGTTCAATGAAAAGTGTTCCCAGTTGTAGCAACTACAACAGACCCCAAGAAATCGCAGTAAAAGGAGCATGTTCTGAATACATCACCTCCACTTTAGAGCAGCTATGAGTACCAAGCAAACTACATTAGGGACTTGAAAGAAAGAAGAGAATCACTAGAAGAAGCGTCAGAGGAAGTCTTTCAGTCAAGTGAATAGTATCGGTATCAGAGAGTTGTTTTTATACTGCTTAAGATAAGAAAAAAAAAATTAACTAACATAAGCTTATAGAGGAGAGAATATCCTTTAAAAGAGGCAATTGTAATTTTAAGCGAAATAGAAACTAAGCAAAGTGGTTCATAAATCGCACGAAAGTAAGGTGCGGCTTGACCGAAGGTATCTCAACAAAATTGAACCGGCTTGAAAGAAACAACAACAATGCGGAATATCAGCATCGGGAGGCGGGAACACGACTAGTCAAATTCGCCGAGGGCATCTAACAGAAGGTCCAGGAAACGTGCTGTTTCGAGCAGTGGGATAGGGGTGTTAGAGGAGTTGGCTTTAGGAGGCATGCAAAGAGGTGGTTAGTATCGGGTGGTGATTCATTGCATGCAGGACACACAAGTTTTGATAAATAATATAGGAATTAAGTCGACTACAATATCCGGACCTTAATTATGCCAGTATTATTCTGGTCTATCGAGGCAAATCAAGCGCTCGCACTGCAATAGGTGTTGCTTGGGTTCCGAGAACGACATTCACGGGAAGACCGTTCACGAAGGTGTTGACGGACTCACAGTGAATGGCGTTTAAAGCCTGTGGGGACGCTGTCCTATCCTGTTCTATTCTAAATTGCTGTATGGAATCGTTATAGTCAAGTAATCTCTTCCTGATGTGTCTGGGTGGAGGTTCGGTTTCAAGTAAGTGTCTGTTGGAATGATCGCGACAGTAGTATTCCAATAGACATTCCTTACTCAGATAAAATTATGCTCCTTACTTGGAGCGCAAATGTTTCAATGCGTAAGTGAAAAGTCGCTTGTACGCTACGAGCAACATTTCCTTATATTTTCCCCATGTGATGCTGACTAGTGATTTTAGGACTTTGTTGTATTCCAATCCGAAATTGGACATTCATGGAAGCTGCTCACTGCAACCGAATTCGAAGAATTAACAGATCGGAGCAGATTATCCCTTGTCTAGAACTCTAGTTACAGCGATACAGAGGGAACTTGTTAGTTAATGTACAACCAATGAAGCTCTTGTAGATAGAGAACACATTGCCCTTTGCAATACTGATACTTATTTAGAGTCAGCAATAAAAAATGCTATTCCTTTTGCGAAGTCGAAGCAAACCGGGTCGAAGAGGGAGGGAAAGAGATCGTATGACCTAGCTTCTCTGATAAGAAGAAGTATTTCTTACGTAATACTGTACTATGTATTGAATTAATTTAATCTAAGATTATTCACTGAGAATCTCAAGGTGCTTTGATCTAAATTACACCTTCCCGAGAACTCGCTTCATCTTTTTACTTGAATCTTTCTATACTTCACTTGTATAGTCTTAAGTATCTAATTTAAGTTAATCACAAGTTTGCATCTCTAGTACGAAGATTTAAGAACCATAGACTGAATGAAATGAAATGAAATCCTGACAATCCTTTATTTTATAGGAAGGCATGAATAAAAGCTGGAGACTGAGAAGATGTTGCAGGAATCGTAGAAACGAAAGAAACAATTTTACATCTTTTATAAGGCTGCACTTCACTAAACAGAATTAGACTGCGAAATCTTGGGCAGTCTTTGTCGTGTTGCAGATTACATGATAAGCGACCTTACTGAACTTCATTCGTAAATGGATGGAACGCATGGAACCAACCATATGGCCTAATGTGTCGATATGCCCAAATCGGTAGCCATTTTTACCTATTTTCTTATAGGTTCGTCCCAGTTTCTAAACAACGGAAACTGTCGCTGTCGTCTAATTGTATGATAAAAGAAGGGTACTCGGATGGATTATTGTATGTCAGTAAACCATTTTTTAAGGTCTTGGAAGAAGAAGAAGAAATGGTAATAATATGGATCAATATCCATTATCAGAAACCGGCTGCAACTTTAAATCCTCTAGCTTCAATCATTACATATTTATAGCTTTATTTATTTGTAATTAATTACTTAATTTCCTCATACACTTGCAACACACACAAAAATACAACATATGTAGAAACCACAAATAAAAAAGGAGAAGCAAAAAAATTGCTGCAGATAACCAAGCTAGAAATTAAATCCTCGGCAATGATTGGAATTTGGCCTACGAACCTGCTGAATGTATAGATATATGTACAGGCCTAGAAAGGTGTAGTAGCAGCACACACCTTCCTGAAACAGCAACAGCGAAATAGGTAAGAGCAAAAAATAAAAAAAAATGTAAAAATGAAATCAAAATAAAGCGAAATAAAAACAACAAGTGAACACAAGTTGAACAACATTATTCAATGCACATGCGCAGCACACATACATATATACATGCAGATAGAGTAATAAAGAAACTGTATAAGGAGCCAAGCTGAGAAAGCAACAAACTACGGAGACACATGTAAGCGAAATCGAGCGGGCGATTGTACAGTAAAAAACAACAACACTAACAAAACATAACAGATTAGTTACCATATCCCATATCAGGGTAATTATTGTTAAATGAGATAACGATCTTGTTGTCTGGTGACATTTATTTATTTTCCTTAATTTTGCTGTATTAATCTTCTTGGAAGCACATATATACAGATGTATATAACATATATACATGCAGACACTGAATGAGCTGGTGCGCTATCAGAACGTGGAGAACATATATACACACACACCCCCACAACACACCTAAATGAGATTGTCAAACATGCATACATGCATACGCACACACATGGCTATGAATATGGGAATAGATACGACAACAAACACATACACAGTTAATACGAAAGCGCGTTGCTGGGATTATGTACGCAGTTCCGCACACTTCTCCTCTAAAGCCGGTGAGCAACAAAAACTGTGACAATCACAGCCTCTGCGGGCAACTCAAGCTCAGACCGCACCGCTGGTAGGTGCCTGTGCCGGTGTGCAGTGCGGTGTTAGCGTTGAGTTGGGGCGCGCGCGTGATCAACGACGATCAACACCAGCAACAACACATTTGTGTTCGCATTATTTTTGGTCATCAACATGTTCATAAAATGTTGTCGTTATTATTGTTGTTGGTATTGTTGTTATTGTAGGTGTGCTTGTTTATAGTTCCCTTTTTGTGTGTGATCATTAACTGCACGATCACTTGTATGTATACTTATATTTACACATTTTTCCTTTTGCTTACAGTTGTTGTTGTTGTCTACCCACTGTCCGTTGGTGCCAAATAGGAATTTTTGGAGGTGAAAAAAGGCGAAAAAAATTGATTTGCGTACGAATATATCCTTTCCGCATGCCACAGGCTACTCACGTTGCATGCAGCAATACCCATTTGCGCCCCCAAGCCCCAAAGCCCCTCATCACGCCTGCTGTCAACATTTCTTAATTTTGCGCTCAACTTCAGCTGTGGCATGCAAATATTGGCCTTTATGCGTTCATTAGGATTGCTGGTAACCGTAGCAACTACGGCAACAACAACACCAAGAGTGGTACATTTTTCAAGTTTTTGTTGTTGTTGTAATTTTTGTTGCTACATGTTGACAACAACTATTAAGTTTTTATTTCGAACAACAACTGCAGTAACAACAACAATATTTGCCTCTCCAAAGTCAGTGATTCTGTGTATTTTTGTGTGTAGTTTTTTTAACCTGTTGGTTGTTGGAATGTAGCTTTCAGGCGATCAATCGATCGATCGTCAAGATCATTTTGCATTTATATTTATAAATATATCTTTTAATTTTTTTTTGTTAACTGTCAGTTAAATTAGCAAAGTTTCACTGTTGTTTTTGTATTAAGTATCGTTTTTACTCGGTTTTTTTGTTTTTTTTTGTTTGTTTGTTTGTTTGTTTGTTTGTGTTGTTGTGCATCATTAGACATGTTAATTGACTCACGTTAACCCTACAGGCCTTGCATACCGTATTTGGTTTTTTTACTTCATTTGGTTTGGTTTTTGTGATTTCATTTTATTTGCATTTAATTTATAAATTTGGCATGGAATTTTCATAATCGTACTCACATACATTTGCCTGCATATAATTTTAGATATTTAGGCTTATAATTTTTTCAACAACAGAAACTAGAAGAGCAGTAAGTAGGTGATTTCAAGGTTGAAATCGGATTACAAATTAGGTCATTTAGTTGGAAGTTTGTGGAGTGGGAAATATATTGGTTGAACCTCCTGTAATTGCAACTACAGACATTTTTGAAGCGTGGATTATAAATTAAAACTATAATAATGATAATAATAGGAATATTGATACGCATACCGTCGGATAGGTAAATAATTGTACTGCACTTTGAAACAAACTGCTTTGGAGTAAACTGCAGTCTTCTGTCCCCACGGTACCTGAAGAAAAGCAGTAATGTAAAGTGCTGATTTCTAACACTTTTTTTAAGCCGAAAAAAACATATAAAGTGAAGGCGAAGAATATTGATATCCCGCTGCACTATGGAATAAACCACAGCCTTCTATTACCCACGGTTACTGAGAAAAACGCGAAAATGTAAAATTATGATTTTTAACACAGTGCTGGCGAAGAAATAGATACGCATACCGTCGGATAGGTAGATAATTGTACTGCACTTTGGAGCAAATTGCAGTTTTCTATCCCCACGGTTACTGAAGAAAACGAGAAAATATAAAATTCTGCTTTTAAAATCGAGAAAAAACCTATACAGTGATGGGAAAGAATATTGATACATATCCCGCCGGATAGGTAGATAATTGTATTGCACTATGAAACAAATCACAGCCTTCAATCACTCAGGATGACCGAGAAAAAAGAAGAAGATCATCTAAGGAAAAGTCCATATATTGATCTGGAATGATAAATCGGTTTTTGAAAATGGTAGCACATATCTGGAAAAAAAGGGTTGTCTTCGGCCATACCGAAGTCTTTCTGCCTTTCATGAACATATCAAATTTATGACGCAAAACCTCATAGATGCACAAATCGGCTAATTGCGGGCTATACGATATAGTCTTCTTATTTCGATTATTTTCAATTGAATGTTTAGTTCATTTTATGTGTTTGTAGAATACTGAATGTTCTATTGAAATACTTGTGATTCTGATACGATCGGTATAAACTTTGGTGATGGACATGAAAGATATAAAAATACAGACACACGTTTTTAGAAGAATTTACATAATCAAACATATGTTAAGGCTTCCATGTGTTTCGAAAACAGCTCAGACTCCTCAGGTTTGAAGGAAATACAGTCTAGATATAGTGAACACCCAAAATTTTACATACTCTAAATAGTGAAAGAATGAAAAAGTTTTATAGTTTTTATAACAGAATTTTACAAGCATTTTCAAGCAAAAGCAAACAAAAAAATACAAGAAGGAATCAAAAATTAAAGAAAGATTGCATTTACATAGCATTTTTTTGGTTTTTTGTTACAAAATCTGCTGTTTCTTAACTTTAGTAGTATTTTTTTTTCGAGTGCAAGCTGATTGCAGTTGGAAGTGGGCTTTTTAAGGTTTCTAAGTGCAAAAAAAAATAAATAAAAAATTTTGTGACATTTATTTTAATGATCTCTTGATTTTATGTACACAAAGTATATTTTGAGCAAATAAAACGAGTTTTTGAGCAAAATTTTTAATATTGATATATTGAATAACCTCAATACTGTGAACAGGTCTTGCAATAATTAGCTCACTGCATCCAGCCAAAACTGTATATCAAAAAGTCACACCGTAATTAACAGAGAAGCTTCTAGGGAACGTTCTAAATATAAGATTTAGGACCTTCGAAAATTTAGGAAACCGCTACATCGATTTCAACCGTTTGGTATCGTAAATTAATCATTAGAGGGAATGATTATTATTAGTATTTATATACACTTGACTTTTCTCCTAAGCGAATCATATTCAAATTTATGGGCTCGTTTATCTTGAAAGTAATCCTTATATTTTCGTTTCATTCGTCACAACCAGCAAAAAACTTAAGAGTGAAAGTAATATCTTTATGTTCCCCGTTTCCAATTCGTTAGCTCTATCATTTATATAAACTAAAGTAGGTTCAGGATACATAATAAGATATTGTGTGAAATTCTTTATATCTATAAGGGTCTACAAGGATTGAAGAAAACTAATGAGAATTAGACAAAAGAAAACTCGAGAGTGTAATCATAAATATATTGCGAGTGGATGAATAGAATAATATTCAGATAAGGAAAAGGAGAAATTATTTACAGAGGGACGGTGAAAGAAAATTCGTATTTTTTCTAACTTTGGCTCTGGGGTTGTAAGGATGAGCTTTCCCAGTACATCCCTTTCTTTTAAAGAAAATGCATTTTTGTATATACCCGCCAATTTGACGGCTCTAAATATCCAAATATTTTTTTCTAGTGTTGAGACATCTTGTCTTTTTATAGACGGCTGTAACATTGTACACACACATTGGCAGCAATAGTTTTTGGGTCGAAAAGTACATCTCAAAACCCAGTAGATAAAACTCGATGAAATATTATACTTATAATTCCCATGATCTACTATGAACATGAATTGACTATGAACGTATTCGGGCAACAACTATGCCTTCGAATATTTATGGCATTAAACGACAGAACTCAATCAAACTTGATAGTTATGCTACTTTTAGTGGGGATCTAAATTACTACCAAAAATAGCTATCATATGTACATAGATCCAGAAATAGACTCCTCTACCTCCCATGTATAAGACCTTCTAATTTTGACCGATTTGTAGATTAATATATATTATATTTTTATATTTTTCTTAAATTTTGTATTGCAAAGCGGTCGAGATGTTTCGTCGCATGGTAATATTGTATTTAACATTTCTAAAACGAGAGAAAATGCTATTTCAATGTGAGAGAGATATATAGCTGATATAGCTCCTGAACTCTCTGTGTCTTGCGAATCAATTTTCAACTCAGATCTGTTACAGATCTACTGGTTCCGAAAGATCTGATTTTTCTATTGATGAGACATGTGTTTAAGCATTTGATATGCATTGCAGCTTTTGAGTAACACCTTCCAACTGAGCTGAAACTGGCAAAAGTCGATCAAAAGTCCAGTTAATGCCGACTTTTTATACCTTTCATGTACATGAAATGGTATATTAACTTTAGTCCGAAGTATGTAAGTATTAGAAAGAGAAGAGAAAGACCCACCAAAAATTTACACCGATCGTATCATAATTACGAGCTGAGCTGATTTAGCCATGTCCGTCTGTCCGTCTGTTTGTCTGTCTGTCTGTCCGTCTCTCTGTCTATTTGTCTGTCTGTTTGAACACAAGGTAGTCCCTCAATTTTTAAGATATTTCAACCAAACTTGGTAAGGAGATGCACCTATACGTTTAAACGATCATTTGTCGGAACTGGCCAGATCGCAGCACTGTAGCATATATACGACCGATTTTTCAGATTTGAAATTTTGATAATTGTGATAAATCCCTCAAAAAAAGGGCCTAAGAACGTAAAGTTTGCTACAAAATGCATATATAGTGTGTTTTTTATAGAGGTATAGAACTTTAAGTTGGCATTACTTTTCAAGATGGCGACCGATTTAACAGCTGTCAAGTGATTTATTCTCAGTTTGGTTTGGCAGTTCATCATGAATAGACTCACGTATGAACAACGCTTGCAAATAGTGCAATTTTATTTCGAAAATAATGGTTCTGTGCGGAAAACGTATCGCGCACTACGTCCATTTTAGCGATGTTTAGCGTTGAAGCGCACTTCTGGTTGAATGGCTACGTCAACAAACAAAACTGCCGCATTTGGAGTGAAGGTAATCCTTAAGTGTATGTTGAAACACGGTTACATCCAGAAAAACTGACTGTTTGGTGCGCTTTATGGGCTGGTGGAATCATTGGTCCGTATCATTGGACGTCTATACCTCTATAAAAAACACCCTATATAATGAATCGAACATTAATACTGAAAAGCTTTGAAATCGGACGAATATAACATATAGCTCCCAAACAACCGATTTTTTCAGATATGAGATGTTAAGTCAAAATTCCGCCAAAAAAGCATCTAAGAGCGTGAAATTTGGTATTTTACATACGTAAATTTATGTTAATACTGACACTGAAAATAATCGAAATCGAATTTTGCAATTTGCAATAAATTTCATATGTTCATGAAAGGTATAAAGATTTTGGTATGGGCGAATACAACCGTTCTTAATTGTTTTTTATAATAACTTTTGTAATAGCTTCTTACCAGAAGGTCAGGTGGCAAACAAAAAATATTACATTTTATAATGCGGCGCTTGAGAGAGCAAGTCCATCGAAATAGGCTAGATTTGTGGAACGAAAATTCATGGATTTTGCATTACTATGATGCATCATTTCACAAGGTTTTAGTTATGAATGAATTTCTGTCCTAAAAACTTTACAAATACCATCGAACAATTAAAAATGGCCGACCGGCATTTTTCTTTTTCTAAACCAGGAACTATCATTTTGACACAATCGCTTTCGGTTGATAGAAAACAAGGAAAAGAGTCTCCGACGACAACCGAAGTTGATTCGAAAAAAAGGTTGAAATTACTATGGCAGCGAATTCAACTTATATTCATTTATTGAACACATAAGTTGCGAAATTATTTTTTATTTTATGTGTTGTTATGTTATGTTTGCTTGAATTTCATTTTCTTCATTTTCTATTTGTGAAAGTGAAAATTTTCAAAAAAATTATAATTTGATTTTGGTTTATACGAAAAAAGAATGCAGAATGCAGTTTGTTCATTTTTCAAAGCCAATGGAATTTTCAAGGTTTTGACAATCGTAACGAAAAGGCAAAAACAAAATACACGGTAATTGTTGTTGTATTTGTTTTTATGCTTTCAACTTTATAAATTCGCCTTGGATTAAATTATTCGTTGGCATAAGTCTACTATTTCGAAGGGTCCCACTTTGAAGGCGAAATCAATTTGTGTCAATAATAAATATTTTGTGTTTTATTGATCGTTGATTACTGGTAGTTTTCAGGCAAAATGTATTAGCAAACATCAATTTGTTCAGTTAATTTTTTATCAATTTAACCTTTTTCCAAAAATTGGCAATGCATAAAGATCGCTTTAAAATCTGAGAAAATAACCTAAATTAATGGCTCTGAGTTCAGTAATGCGGCACTAAAATTTATGCATGGAATGTTTTACTATTTCTTGATAGAAACATATCATCTCAAGAATCCTCATTTTCAGTTTTATCATTGTACAATCGTTGGAAACTGCTTTGGCAATGCAAGAAAATGATAATATATTGAATTTGAAAATGGAATGTTTAAGAGGCCAAGCTTGAGCTAAAACTTATTTTTAGTTAGACCTCATTTGAACTCGATGAGCATTCATGATGATGAGTATTCGAATAGTAGTATTATTTTTTGGCAAATTCCACAGAATTGAACTAGTAAACCTTAACCAAAAATTTTTAATACTTAAATTATTCAATTAGTATTTAATATAAAGTTTTTTTATTTTTTGATATAAAAATAATTGAAAAGAAAAATGTTCTTTGTGCCGTTGCGTTGTCGTTTTTCGCTTTGTTGGCAGAGTTGGAATTGTTACGCAAAGCAAAAAGGTTGTATCTGTTATCGGCTTAAAAGACACCCTTGAAGTGGAAAATCCTTACACCTCATATTTTCGCTAATCTTCTTCGTATGAGCAATACTTCTTAAGAAACAGTAGAAAAATCTCGAAAATGTGCAAGTGAGAATCCAAACGGGATTTAGTAATCAAACAAGTAATCAAACAAAGTAATGGTGATTTTACTTGATTATTAGTTAGTGTTGAAAAGCTAAAACTTATATTTATTTTTTAAATACTCTGATTTATTTTGAAGTAGACCAAAAGTAAATAATGGAAGTACGCCTACTGTATGTAAATACATATTTAATTTATTACTTAACCAAAATGTGGCATCTTTAAAAAATAAAATAAAAAATAAAATAAATCTCCCATTGTGCCATGAAATCATAATTATGAATAAATAGCTATTAAAAAGTCAATGATTTGATTACTTTTATGACTTTAGAAATCAAATAATTGTGTCCCAGCAGGCACTAGGCGCCAAGTGACATCAAATTTGTTGTATGCATTCCGTATGATAGTGAATAACATTTTTGAGACACTGTCATGCATTTCATAACAAAAACCGCAGGAAATCTCGATTTTATGTTTTTTGGTAAAGCAAGTCTCGCTTTGTGTAAGAATTTCCATTGACTTAATTTGGTATATTAATGAAGCTATAAATATGTTAATAAGAATTTTATGTTCATCGACTTGGACTGCAGTTATGTTCATTGTCTTTCTGATTGTGTGAGACAATAGTATCAAATATCGATTTCCCGATAAGACAGCTCACAAGAAATTTATTGTGTGGGCAAGAGGCATAAATGCACTTGGTGTTGACTATTATGAAAGTGTTGGATATTAATACGACAATATAGAAAACATATACTAACTCCTATATAAAAGTCAATATAAATATCAATGTCAATGGAAATACATATGAACGACTGATATGCAAACAAATAAGAGTACCAAAACCGATGCCAATACCAAAATAATTTCTTAATTAATAATAAGATTAATCCCAAGACCAGTAAAAACCCAAATATCCATACAAAATACCTACAGTGAAAAACTGAAATATTTTCCAGTATTGAATTGGTATTTAAAGCATGATAATATACTAGTTTGCTATTTATTAGAAAATATGTATCTGCTGCGCATCATTAATGGGATAAAATACGCTGATCACATAAGCACTTAATTAGCTATTTGAATCTAAAATGCTATTAATTAGCAAATTAAATCAGTTATTATTAGCAATTTTTTTTTTCATTTCATTTTTTTTTTAAGTTCAAAATCATTTGATACGAGGGATGTCTCTCATATATCGGACTTAGAGAACAAAAACAAAAATATTAATAATCGAAAATTGTTTATTGCCACTCTGATTGAGGTATATCCATCACATCTTCATTAATATTAGTCGAAGCAGTTGAGAGAAACTCAAATAAGTGCAAGCGAGACTTCTAACTGGATTTATTAACCAGAGACTTCGTCAACATACAGTATAGAATCCCAATTTGGCTCAAATTAAAGTTGAGAGAGACCGCTTTGCAGCCGAAACTAAACATTGAGTACTTTTGAATAATATTGGATAACAACAGCATTCCTCTATACCGGAATATCTCAAAGGATGTTGCGATCCACCTGGGGTCTTTCACCAACCATTTCGCATTGGATGTACGTTAAGTCAATACTTTTCTATAGCGCTCTTGAATGGTGAAATGTTGCGGAAAAGACAAAAGGCACTTCATCGGCTTTTGAATATTCCCCCAACGAACCTGTTGCAAAAAGAACTGAGCAGACACATAACTAAGGCGCTGTCCTTAAGAATACGAATATATTACATTCTCCTCCGCACCTGACTTTAGGAAAGCTTCTAGAAGCAGCCGGATGGAGAAAATTACTCAAGTTCGCAGAAAACTTTGCATATCCTTACATATGGCTATAAAATAAATTACATGAGGCTTACCAAGTTCTTACTAACGTTAAGGAGGTTAGACTTCTAGCTGCAAGTAGGACTATGATTGATGACAATAAATACAGAAAATGCAGGGAACCTGAAGACACATTGGAACAAAGGGCACAAACGACCCCAGCAATTGGCAAAGAGAACCGCAATGTTATTCAAATTGGAGACACAGCAGGAAGTGCAGTAGTGTAGTGCTTTGGTCGCATGTAGTGTTTCTCGTAACAAAATGGACGGGGCAGTGTTTTTATGGGACTTCTCAATAAACCAATCAGTCGAATCTAACCTATTATTATAATATGCCTAATTGAGTGTGTGTGAACAGAAGGCTTAATGACTTTAAGAGTGCTTAAATTCACCAGAGCTTTTCATTTTATTTTACCACCTCACTATTAAATAACATTTTTTCTTAAATATGCGGACCGTATTGCATTCTGGCTTTTGCTTTATTATGGTTCACATCCTATTGTAGGTAAAGTTTTTCCTATTTTTGCGTAGTAATAATTCAATATTCAACTAGTATTTCACTAGTATCATACTGGTGCATAGTCGGATAATTAATATTTCATTTAAGTGATTGTGACTAGTGTCCAATAAATTTCCCATTTTCAATACATTTTCTGTTTTCATAGTAATTAATTTTATTTGGTTAGCTACATATATGTAAAAAAAATTTAACTCATTGAAATTACTTCGTGTTCAACCTATATTTACACAGTTATAAGTATCAACTTTCGCACTTCACAATTTGTTTTATTTTAAATTACCTACTGCTGTACTCAAATTTCAATAATAAAAACAGAGACAAAAGGAAATAAAAATGTTAAGCCAAACATTATTTCGTTTCAAGGTATATTTGGTGACATATGCATTGATTTGTCACTATACAAAAATTGATATTGATCTGGACATATGAATCAAGGCATTGAGCATCATTGGGCAATAACAATCAAAAGAGACAAAAAACAACAAATTATAATAATAATAAATATATATATATACATAAACAACAAATTATAATATACATTTATATATATATATATATATATATATATATATATATTTTTTTTTTTTTAATTAAACACGGAATTTATGTTTAATTAAGTTTATAATTTTTATTAAAATTAGTTTTTGATACTTAGACTAAGATGTGTGTCCATTGGCTGCATTGGCATGTTAATAATTTAAATCTATCACAATCAAAATGTAATTAACAAAATTTAAAGTGATATAATTATGTTGGTACACACAATACTTCCCTCCTAGTAGCCTGGCACGGAAGCAATGAAGGCGGGTTTAAGCCTGTCGATGGTGGCTTTAACGCGCTTTCCTGTCGCTTCTAATGTGTAGTACTTCGGTGTTCGAAACAGAACTCTGTACGGGCCTTTCTAGGGCGGCGATAGCGATGGTCGAATTGCATCATCTCTAATAAAGAGTTGATCACACGATTTTAGTGAAGGATGCACGAAGACTTTAGGAGTTGAGTGCCATGCTGCGTCAACTGGTTTCAGGTCCTGCATAGCCCGAAGAAGCTCGGAAAGCATTTCATGTTCACTATTTGGTGGTTTGCTGTCCACAAAAAATTCCGAAGGCAGCCGAAATGTGGTCCCATATATAGGGTGTTTTTTATAGAGGTATAGAACTTTAAGTTGGCATTACTTTTCAAGATGGCGACCGATTTAACAGCTGTCAAGTGATTTATTCTCAGTTTGGTTTGGCAATTCATGAATAGACTCACGCCTGAACAACTCTTGCAAATAGTGCAATTTTATTTCGAATATAATGGTTCTGTGCGGAAAACGTATTGCGCACTACGTCCATTTTAGCGATGTTTAGCGATGAAGCTGTTGAACATTCTGGTTGAATGGCTACGTCAACAAACAAAACTGCCGCATTTGGAGTGAAGGTAATCCTCAAGTGTATGTTGAAACACCGTTACATCCAGAAAAACTGACTGTTTGGTGCACTTTATGGGCTGGTGGAATCATTGGTCCGTATCAGTGCCCGATACGTTTTCCGCACAGAACCATTACTTTCGAAAAAAGTTGAACTATTTGCAAGCGTTGTTCAGGCGTGAGTCTATTCATGATGAATTGCCAAACCAAACTGAGAATAAATCACTTCACAGCTGTTAAATCGCAGTATACTCTTTGTAAACTAGAAGATATGGCAAACTTAGTTAGTTTAAGTGAATGAATCTTGTCACCTGATAACAGAGAAATAAGTTCGTCATCCGCCTTTTGGTCTTCCGCAAGTTGAGCGTATTCAATACGTGATAAAAAATCAGAAGTTGTGCTCATTTCACCCTTCACTTGACGAATATCTGTCGTTGTTTGAGAGATGAAGTCAAGCTACCTTACTTGTCGGTCAGATGCATTATTCAGGCGTTGTTGAAATGCGTACACCAACGGCTTGTGGTCGGTGTAAACGTGACACTATCTACCTTGTAGCGAAAGTGGCGAACGGCCATGTACAAAGCTGTCAGCTCTCGGTCATACGTGCTGTATCGCATCTCGGCATTAGTAAATTTTTTAGAGAAGAAGCCGAGGGGTTGGAAACAACCATTCACGACCTGATTCAACACGGCACCTGCGGAAAAATTTGAAGCATCAACCCATAGTGATATTTTCGAGTAGGGTACAGGATGCGCAAGCTTTACACAATTCGCTAGCTGCTCCTTGCAAGCTTCAAAATTACGTGAAGTCTTTTCAGACCATACTAGCTGAGTAGAATCGTTACGTTTGTTTCTGCCTATCATATCGAAGAGTGGGCCTTGAGTTTCCATTGCATGAGGAAGGAATCTACGATAGAAGTTTAGCATTGCAAGAAATCGCTTCAACTCTTTTACCACTCTTGGTCGTTTGAAATTAACAAGAGCATCTACGCGACTTTTAAGCGGTTGAATACCATCCTTAGTAATATAGTACTCCAAAAACACTAGTTTCGTAACGCCAAACTCCGACTTCGGTACATTAATCGTGAGATTGTATTGACGCAATCGTTTAAATACCTGTTGCAGATGGTTACGGTGTTCTTCTAGTCACTTCGAAGCCACACATACGTCGTCGAGATATGTAAAAACAAAACCAAGGCCGCGAAATACTTCATTAATTATGCGTTGAAATGTTTGAGCTGCATTTCGTAGGCCGAAAGTCATTTTAGTAAATTCATATAGACCGATTGGCGTTGTTATCGCCGTTTTGCAGATGTCGTCGGGGTGTACAGGCACCTGGTAGAACGCCTTCAGCAAGTCTATTTTCGAAAAAAATTTGTTACCTGCTAAAACGTTTGTAAAATCTTGCAGGAAAGGGAGCGGATAACGGTCGGGCACTGTCTGCGCATTGAGGGATCGATAATCTCCGCAGGGCCTCCAACTTCCATCAGCCTTGCGCACCATGTGCAGCGGGCTGGCCCAACTACTGCTTGATGGTCGGCAGATTCCCAGTTTCAAAAGAGAATTGAATTCAGCGCGCGCAGCTGCTAATTTCTCAGGCGAGAGTCGTCGTGGGAGTGAAAATACCGGTTGACCTTTCGTTATGGTTCTATGTGCCACAGTGGAGTTTGTAGAGACACCCACTGGTCGTGGTCTGGTGATATCTACAAATTCTTGCAAAATATCGGCGAAAATTGAACCAGTGTCGACAGTTTTTTACACTCATGACAAGTGTTTTGTGAATCGCGCAAACTGATTTTAAATCGGTCTTACTATCTCGTAAGCATCTATTCTTGAGGTCGACTAAAATCCCGAAATTACTCAAAAACTCTGCGCCTATGATAGCATAAGAAACGTCGGCGATCAAAAAATTCCACACAAATTCACGACGCAATTTTAAATTTAATTTTAGAATGGCCTCACCATATACTTTAATATGCGAACCATTTGCGGCAGACAATTTTAACTCGGAGTTGCTCACTCTAGCTGTCTTCGTATTTGGCGGTATTACTGATACATCAGCGCCAGTATCAATAAGAAAATTAATTTTTGACGACGAGTCAAAGATACGAAGCCGATAGTTGTTGGCGGCTTCAGGTTGTTTGCCTGTACCTGAAATCGCTGCAGCTGAGTAACGTTATTGATGTAATGGTTTTTTGGCAAAGACGCACGGCTCACGACACTTCGTTGCTTTGTCGGCAAATTTGCGATGATACCAACAAAAATTTTCTGATGTATGTTGTTCGGGGTGTCGTACTCTCTTTGTTCGCGAAGGTGACCTTGAGCGAAGGTGGTGATCCTTCATGTTCAAATGCTTTTGCACACTGCGTGTTAGCTCAGCGATTTCACTTTTTAGGTTGGAAATTTCGTTATGAGTGGAAACAACTTCCACGTTCTTTGAGAATCTTTTGCAAGCGCCGTTTGCAATGCTGTCTGTGAAGTGGTCAGTAACTTTCTGCTTTATGTAGTTGAACTTGTCGATTACTGGCGCAGCTTCGATGATTGGCTTAAGTTCAAGAAGTTTGTTTGGCGAAAGGCTTGCCAATGCGATATGGAATTTTCTAACATCAGAATATACTAGCGAGGCTTCAAACCAAAACTCCAAAGCGTAGAAATAGGCCTCACTCATTTGTGGTAGCGGAATTCGCGGCGCTGTGACAAAATGTTCGGTGAGCGTATTTTCCCCACCGCTGTTACCAACTGCCATGCTGTCGTTCATGGTGTGTGAAAAGATTAGTCCGTTTTCACGCGTAGATTAGCAGCGTCCAGATAGTGTGGCTATTCAGTGCCAGTGAAAATAAGGTTATGTAGCCCCTCACGACATGTGCCTTGCAAATCTGTTTATGGAATTATGTTTAATTTAAGTTTATAATTTTTATTAAAATTAGTTTTTGATACTTAGACTAAGATGTGTGTCCATTGGCTGCCAGATGAGAAAGAGAGTGAGTTTAAGAACAAATGTACGAATGAACCGTAGCGAAAATGAAAGAATAACATAATGTGGCGTACCAACATAATTATATCACTTTAAATTTTGTTAATTACATTTTGATTGTGATAGATTAAAATTATTAACATTTTTGTTCACACTACACAACCAACAACCAACACTAGGTTTGGGCTAAACGAAATATTGGAATGGTTGAGTGTGTAGTGTGAACAAAAATGTTAATAATTTTAATCTATCACAATCAAAATGTAATTAACAAAATTTAAAGTGATATAATTATGTTGGTACGCCACATATATATATATATATATTTGGGGCCTTGTAACAGCTGAAGCGGTTTTAGGCCGAGCTCCTCCTCCAATTTGTGGTTTAGCATCTTAATGTTGTTAACAAGTGGAGGGACCTACAGTTTATTCTAAGCCGTCATATACATAAGTGTATTTAATGATATTTATGGTTTTAATTATTGTACCATCAAGGATGGGTATGCTAAGTTTAGACGTGGTGAAATGAGTACCCCGAAGATGGTGAACAGTGGGTACGCGCGATCTCACTTTTAACCAAAAAAAAAAAAAAAAAAAATGACGAGTAGATGTTTCGGAGCAGTGTTTGAAGATGTTCAAGCGAAATAAACACGAGATTTTGCGTCGATATGTGAGAATGAATAAAACACGGCTCCATCATTACATGTCCAATCGACAGAACCCGCTCCTATGCGTGGAAAATTGGAACAGTCAGCTGGTAAGGTAATGGCGTCTGTATTTTGGTATGCGCATGGAACAATTTTCACTGACTACCTTGAAACAGGAAGGACCATCAACAGCGACTATTACATAGCATTATTGGATAGTTTGAATTTCGGCCGCATTTCAAGAAAATAAAGTTCTGTTTCACCGTGTCACAAGTCAGTGAAATCGATGGCAAAAGTTCATGAATTTTGCTCCGAAGTTGTTCCGCATCTACCAAATTCTCCAGATCTGGCCCTCAGCGACTATTTCCGGTTCCCAGATCTCAAAAAAAGCTCGCTGTGAAGAAATTTTCGTCAAATGAAGAGGTGATCCAGTGATCTGGTATTGTAATGATGAAACATATCACTTTTACTAGTGAACATTCCTGAATTCTTTTTTTGAGAGCTGGTTGTCAGCTGATTGGTAGTTAGTAGAGCTCAGTTTACCGTTTTACAAGGTTGTAGAAAACTTTTAGTGGACTATTCCGCTCAAATCCCACGATACACTTAGTATCATCTTGCTTGCTCTCAATTCAGGACATAAAGTCGTTTGTGGAAAGTTACCGGCATTTGAATATGATTTTTTTTTCATTTCATATTCTCGTAGTTTCCCCATTTTTCACCGTCACTTTAGAAATAGTTCGATTTGGTTGCGTTTGAGAAGCGTTTCCAAAAATTTAATTTGTTGACGTCAAGTCATGTGGCATTCAAACATCTAGCTTCTATGAATATTAATTATTTTAAATAATTCAAAATTGTCATTTGAGTGATGCCTAATGTCTCCGATATCATCTTACAGCTTGCTCACTATAGCATATATTTGACCGATTTTTCAGACTTCAAATTTCGTGCCATAAATCTACCTAAAAGCGTGAAATTTAATATTACACATATAAGGAACTGCACGTTGGTACTGAAAATCATCGAAATCGGATGACTACACGATATAGCCCCCATGTTCAGACACTGAAAACCATCGAAATCGGATTTACAATAAATTTGAAATGTACATGAAAGGTACAAAACTTCGGCAAGGCCATGAAGACATCACTTCTTCCTTGTTCCATTTTGAAATCAGTATATTTCGCTCTTCCAAGGCGAAATCAAAGTTATAAAAGGGACATATGTTGTGAAAAGCACAACACAGTTTAATAATGGTAACAACTTCTTGAGGAGTATAAGTCAAAACCATTCTAAAAAAAAACTCGAAAGAACGTTTGTTTACCCCAAACGCAATAATTTTAGTAGCTTTTGAATGTGCCAAATTGAATTTATGACCCCATGTTCCAACAACTGGATTGCGATAAGCAAATATTCTTAAGCGGAGTACCCCAGGAAGCACTAGTTGTGATAACCGCCTCCATAACTAGATGATAATGATCGCTTTTTTTCTGGAAAAAAATAAAAATGAAGAATTCCTGACTTTAATCCTGGTGGTACGCATCTGCAGCCCTTTGATAGTCGAATATCTACAAAAGTTCCAATGTTAATTTTATATATGTACATAAGTACTACTGAAGTCATTATATAACTTACTATCAAAAATAAATAAAATAAATTATAAAAAATATAATTTAGACTGGCTGTATTTAATTTTAGCCCATTGGAATTTTATTCACTTCCGAAATTGTGTCCATTAAAAAGCTGCCCGCATCGTTCTGTCAGCCCGATATGGGAATATTTTCCAATGAATCCTCCTCAGCTCGACAGCTATGGATGTGGGCTTCATTAGGGGCCTTGTATCGATAATAATATTTTCAAATATTTCTTTATTTATCCTGTAAAACGAAATGAATGTGTAAATAATCAGATATCGTGTGCTAAAGTTAAGTATACAGCTTCATGCAAGTGCAATTATAAAATTTTAAATGCTGAAACAAAAACACATATCGAAATAATTTAAACTTCCATTTGTGGTTATGAATATGTAATTTATAAAAGATATTCCATTTATTATTTTTTAATTATCAATTAAAATCTTATAAACAAAACAACTAAAAACATGAACAAATATCATGTAATGTACTTTTTACTAAAAGTAAGTTAAATGATTTAATTGAAACTTGTTTTATATTAATGCGATATCCGTTAGCTTTTAATATAGCTTTTAGTCTAACTGATATGGACTCGACTAGTTTTTTTGTACTTTCTGTTCCGATTTTGTTCCACCCTTGCGAAATTGCACTTTTTAGTTGTTTCTTATTACAAATTTATAAATTCACGATCGGGTTCATGTCGGGTGACTGGGATATTTGGACAATTCCATATTAGCCACATCTGCATTATTCTTGATTTGTGTTTAGGATTGTTACTTTAGTGCAAATTTTCTCTTAATATATTAAGGTGCAACGACTTGTCCATAATACCCTCAACAAATACCAAATTTTCAACGCCGGCTGCAGGCAGCCCATACCATAACACTGCCACCACTATGTTTAACAGTTGGCATCCCTGAAGCTCAGTATTGGGTTTCCGCTACACGTATCGCATTTCATTTGAGCCGAAAAGGTTGAACTTCGATTCGTTAGCAAAAATGAGTGTGTTCCAGAATTGGAAATTTTTGGTTTCCAGTTACCTGGCAAATGCAACTCAGCTTGGTTTATTATTATAATTTTTTTTTTGGCTAATTAACGGTTTCCTGGCCAATGAAGTCGTGCGCACGTAATACCCGAGGAACAGTTTCAGCATAAAATGATTTACCTAGTTCCTCCTGAATTTCTGTGGTTAATTTTGGAGCTGATAGTTTGGGATTTTCTTTAATTTTTCGTACAACTAAACGTTCGTCACGTTCATTGAAAATTTTATATGGTGCATTTCGGCCTTTATTTTGTATACGATTTTCGTGTACGAAACGTTCAATTACATTTTTCACTATCGCATTACTTGAAGTATTTATCTTAGCAAGTTTTCGCTGCGATTTTCAATTATTGAAATGGTTTATGAACAATTATCTCTGTTCGATCGTAGACGAGTGCGTGCATGATATAAGCTGTGAGCAAAATTTCCGGGACGCAGCTGCGTTCCGTGCCTTTGTAGATGTAAGATTGGACTTCTACGAATTTTACTTTGGTTTGGTTTTATTAGTAAAATATTGCAGAATATATATGCACAACTTTTTTTTTAAATTGTCATTATTGGAAATAAAACTGATAAGTTTAATATGCATAAAATAAGCTTGAGCCATTCTTCGTACATATATGCACTGACACTACCCCTGAAATATCTAAGGGATGGGGGCGATCTCTTAAAATGAGTTCTCATTATCAATCATTTCGGTATTTTAAAAAAGTAGAAACAGTGAAAACGCTCATATTCATATAAAATACTTTACACCAAAGTTTTTATTAAATGGCAATTGTTTGACTATCAGCTGTTTCGAATTTAAGTTTGAAACTGAATAAAATCGAGTGAAGTTTATAACACCTCAAATAAAGTCGTTAGATTTGATATCAACATGAAATCAAGAGATTTCCAGTATAGACTTGATAACGTATTTCTTCCGAAATTTCACTCCTTTTCAAATCAAAATAAATTTTCATACGAATGACATTTTACAGAACTGTCCTTTCGTAAAATATTTCTTGAAATGTGATCTTAAGAAACACATGTTAGTTGAACGCGATCCGATGTTAGTGTTGCCGGAAATAAGAGTATCAACGCCATCTAGTGACAAAAACCAGAAAATTTTTTTTTTAAATAACAAAATTGAAAAACGCATTTCATTCGTTCATTGTCCACTTCACCATTGCTTTAAAACCAGTCTATGTCGTTATGATCTGGAAGTAAAAAAAAAACTTAAAAATTTATTTGATTACATAGAGTATTCCATGTAGTTGGCGCGAGTAAATATCAAATTACATGGGTAATATATTCGAAATTAATGGCATTAGATTACTGTACATATGTAATACATACATTTCTGGAAGTGATGTTAAGTGTGGGTGAGCAAAGTGAGAGAGGTAGAGTAGTGTAAGAGAGTTATGGATGAAATAAACAAAAGCTGTGGTGTGCTTTTCTATTCAAAGGTGTGTTAAATATGCAACAAACAACATTTCATACAATATATGTATGGATATCCACATACAATTCTTTCTTTTCCTCTCTACCAAAATGGTGTTTAGTCACACAATATATATGTGCATATGTGTGTAAAAGTCAAGAGTTTTGTTTACATGCTTAATTTTATTTAGTTGGTAAATTGACCATAACGTAAGCATAATTGGTAACTACTCATTTTATGAGCGTATTGAATTATATCAATTGCTCCTTTCATAAATATACAAATATACGTAACTTGCTTATACGGATTATCATTTTTTATTTCTTGGTGAAATTCGTAGATATTTACATACACAGTTTTTGTTGTTTGGCGTTCATTTGTTGTTTAAGGTATTTTTTTTTTTTTTTTGATCATTTTGTTAGTTATTTATTTCTTTATGTACACACTTGCACACTTGCAGCAATTTGATATGCCTAAAGAAGACATAAAATCATGTAAATACTGAGGCTGAGTTTTATCTTAATGGATCTTTAAATTAGGTGCGTATATTAAATTGTAAGCTGAGTGTTTATAGATTATGTGATGGGGAAATATAAATGCAGCCTGCATTCCGTATAAATTTTTGGTCACTGCGGGATTTAGTAGAAAAATAAGTTTTAAATAAATACGAAATTGATGAAGTGCCATAAGGCGTTTGTACCTATATAGGAAATCGATCACAGCTGTACCAATGTAAATATGACATAAAAAATAATTATGGCTGGTATGGTTGACGTAAGTATATGGGGGAGACAGACTTTAAAATTTAAGTTCACAATGGAAAGTAGAATTAAAAAAACGGTTAGCACCTATTATATTGGCAAACAATTACTTATTTCAAGAAAAAAAATAACATTCTTATCAAAATAATAAATGCATTTATATTTACATATAAACATAAATTTTTTTTTCTTCAGGTTTTTCTTTATTTGTATAGAGTTTTCCAATAAGAGTGATATGATTTCTTAAAAAAAAAAAATAATTGTTAAGGAATTTCAAATGTTTTTTATTTAATGTGAAGTACAATCGATACAATTAAGTTCTGAATATAACATTATTCAAATGCCCTCCTTGACTTCTTTTGCAGGAACAAATTCGATTAACCCAATTTTTGAGCACTTTTTCCACTAAATCAAGTCGTAAGTCATTAATAGCACGTTCAATATTGACTTTTAAAGCTTGAAGAGTGTCTTTGAGGTCATTCAATATTACAAATGCGTCATATTGGAACCAGATGTTGTTAAAATCAACTTCTGCCAATTATGGCCATAAAAAGTTGGTTGTCATCGATCTATACCGCTCTCCATTGACAGTAACGGTGCTACCAGCTTCATTTCGAAAGAAGTACGGACCGATGATTCCACAAGACCAAAAACCACACCAAACTGTCAATTTAGGTGAATGTAATGGTTGTACATGAATAATTTGTGGATTTTCTTCGCACCAGTCTCACCGGAGAAGATGATTTTCTTAAAAAAATCTTTATCATTTTCAAGTTGTTCCAAGGAAAAATCAGCAAATTCACGACGATTTTGGTGGTCCAATGTCTTCAGTTCTTGAGTGAGAACATTTTTATACGGATACAGGCGCAAAATCCTTTCTCAAAATCCGCCAGGTTGTGGTTTGAGAGAGTCTCAATTCTTGAGAATGTCTTGGAATCGACAAATTGCGGTCTTCAGCAACACTTGCCTGAACGACAGCAATATTTTCATTACTTCGATCGGTTCTTTGTTCTATTGGCACTTGAACATTATGTAAAGAAAATGCACGCTCACAATTTTCAACAATTCGACGAAAAGCGAGCACAGGTGAACGATTGTTGAGACCATAAAATGGCAAAAGCGAACAAAAAGTTGCAATTGCAGAACGTTTATTTTGATAATAATATTGAATAATTTATAAACATTGCTCTTGCGTATATCTTGCCAGGATGAAATTGTAAACATTACTGAATACAATGAAAAGAATTTCAGATCTTGACATATTAAAAATGGCCAAAACCACACTTAGAAATCATATCATCCCTATTGGAAAATGCTTTATGTATCTCTCATTTTGACAGTAGCGAACCCAATTTCTCCCATTCACAATAGTAAAAGGCTGTCTAATGTGGCAGCATTGCTATATTGATATTCGTAAATACAGTTCAAATACACAAAATGTTATTGCTTTTAGTCTGTCTCCCTTATAATACTAGATGCCGCATTAATAGGTTTCAATTCCATGTCAATGGGTAGATATCCGGGTAATAGCCAGAAGTAGTCGTTGGGCGGCTGAAGGAACTTATTACTGTAATAAATATATTTGAAGAAGCTAATATATGGTAACATGGAGTTTTCCTAAAATTAAGTTTGAAAATACAGCAAAGAGTGTAACATTAAAAATCAATAATATGAAAAGGTTTATTTTTCAGTGATTTTTTTAATGTGCTTTTATGCAAATAATTAATTTCATATCTTCTTCTGTATTTCGTTACAGAAATATTCTTTCTCTTTTTTTTCTGACAATTAAGTCTAACTTGTATGTTAAAAGCAACAATGGACCTAACACGTTGAAGTCCCGAGTACATATAATTTGAAGCAGTCGGGTAACTACTTAGTTTCACCCGAATTTAGTATTTCCATTAATTTTTAATTTATTGTTAATAAAAATAGATGTTTATGGTTTCGAAAATTTTTTCCCAAAATCGATTTTTTAAAGAGGTTGGAAACTCCGAAATCAAGTTTTTTGCCAACTTTTAACTAAATTTTCTCCTAGTTAAGGCTAAGACCAACATATTTAATGTCAGATTTGGATTTTACTGAAAAAACCATACAGTACCAAATTGTTTGTAACAGAATTTTGTCTACGAGTGTAAACAGAAACATTGAAAACTCTTAAGCTTGATTTGTAACTCATGCGCTAAAAATTAGTTTCCAACGAAAGTATTGCTGTAATTTGGTCCACCTATCAATATTTTATCTTATATCTGTCGAGTCAAGACTGAAGTTGTATGAGTTTCTCACAATACCACATTATTTTTCTGAGAATGCAGTCTTGAGACCCCACAGCATTGCAGACTGCAAACCATGGGTACCTTTCAATACACAAAAGAACGATCTAAGCGGCATATTTCTCGACTATACAGTAGTAACCCCGAGAATCATCATTTACCATAATAGCGAAGTTGTTCTCCTTGGTATCACCACGGTTAAATTGACTAAGGAATAAGTTGCATAAGGTGTGATGGAAGTGTTGTAGCGAAGTTTTCCAAAAATCTCTAGCATTAAGAGTTTAGGTTTCGTTGTTGAAAAGTTGCTCATAATATCTTATATTAAAGTCTATTCAGATCTAAACCCGAAGACGGATATGGAAGCGAACTTCTGTAAGTTGCTGTATTTTTCATGCAATTTACGAGCTTTAAATTACGTCTGAAGTCCAAATTTTATCTTTTTTCTTTCCGAGATAACATAAAGCCACAAACCAAATATTATTTTACGATAAATAATACCTTTGTAATGATTTGTAGCGAGAATTTGAACCACGCTAAAATATTTTGTCAATAGTTACTATCGGCTCGCGACACTGTGTGTTGTTCGTCTGTCACAATATGATCGATCTGGTTGCGGGTTTTTCAATTCGAAGAGAATCGAAGCCAAGTAGCTTGGTGAGATCTTATGCCGAAATTTTCAAACCCCGTGAAGTCGATTTACTTCAGACAGTTTCGTTGGCAAGGCTAAATTTCTTACTGTTGTGCCGAATATATCTTCTTTGACCAAACTGCCGTTAAGATCGTCAAGCACGATATTGATCCTTGACAACATCTTTGGTCACATCGCACTTCTCAAGGATATGTTGAAGAACTTTGCTTTGTTGCGTACGATGACTAGACGTTTAGTCACCGTGGTGAATGCCAGGACTTGCCGACTGTGTCTCTCTCCCACCTCTCTCTCCCGTCCTTGCCTCACCTATAAGACTAATTGGACGTCCTTGGATTCAGCCCTTAGCCGTACGAGCATATCATTAGGCAACAGCACCTAAAATAGTAGTTTCTCACCACATCCAGGTTCATGACAGTCAAAAACTTTCATCGCTTGCATGAACTTATACACATGGCCCACTCCACCTCAATAAATTCATCACAGTTCTTTTTTACACCTAATATTCGTATATGTTAAATACAACGGTTAGCTAATATTAGGTGGCATTATAGAACTTTTTCTGCAAAAGAAAAAAAAAAAAGAATTTGAAACTAATTTATTCTTAACTTTCCGTAATAAATCATTAGTATATCACTTTCAAAAATTTATGCATTTATTATTAAACAATTATCTAATTGCATATAATTTCCATTTATTTATTATTTATTGCCATTATCAAAAAATTCTATTCAAATGAAGAACTTTCTTCAGTATTGGTTCGTCTTTAACACTCTTTACAGGTTTTTATCGAAATCTACATTAAATCAATTGATGAATGAGAGGGGCTTAGCTGCTATGCTTGTATATTTAACACTCAGTTGACACGCTGAAGCCTGCTTGGACCTGTCAATAAATGAAAAACTCCTCATTGTCTCCTAATATATGTATGTTTGTATGTACGTGTTATGTATGTATTATGTATGCATGTAAAATGAAAATGAAAAATTATACACAGCACCTAAATCAAAATTTCAATTAACTACAAATTTGTTGCCGCACCCCGAAAATAAACAAAAAGAATGAAACTCTTTAGTTAATGAGTAGTCCCCACACAAAGTAGAAATATTTGTGTACTCCTACATGTACATATGTATGTACTTTTATATTTATTTTTTAAAATATAATAATTAAAAAACAAACTTTCATAACTATATACACAAACTGCTCGGTACCTGCATACCAGCTGCGCTGAAGCTATGAAATTTCACAGGAAAATAATGTCAACACGCTTGATTAGCATCAAATGAGTAGCACAAGTTTTGAATGAAAAATTAAAAAAAAATCGAAAAATTCGTTGAAATTAATAAGCCAGCAAGTACATACATAAATATCTTAGTGTACAAGTGGAGAGTGGAAAATAATTGAAAAAAATTAATGAAGCGTTCAAAGTCTGAGAGCAGCATACAGAGTTGCATAATCGTGAAGAGGTTTTTTTTTTGGTTTTTGTAACATTTTTCATTTAAAAAGGGAGACAAATATCGATTAACAATTAATCAAACTGCTGTCGTTGACTTCTCCGCTTTCTACAGCGAGATATTGAATCCTCAACTCAACCAGGCGCAAGCAGTCTGAGCGCTGTGGTCATTGATACGCCTGCGCGTCCCTTTATTATTTTGACATTTTCCAATGATATTTAGATTATCAGTGTTTTAAAATCAAATTAAATACACACAAGACATGTAACGCCCTTAACTACAAGTGCATTGCTTGTTTGAAAACACACATACATGCATACATACAAACACACACACACACACATATATATATATATATATATATATATATATATATATATATATATATATCGAGTAATGTGACTTAAAATGTATTGGAAAAATATATAGAAGTGCACCTGAGTATTAAAAAAGGTATGCCATCAGCGTACTGGATGTTATTGTCTTATTTTGTTGCTCATTTAGATAAAAAGGACAATATGTGGTGACATTGGGTTACATCAGCAACAACAACAATAACAACAACAACAACAGTCAGCTTCTCAGAAATTACCAAAAAAAAGGATACAGTATATTTTGGAGGTGA
Organism: Neoceratitis asiatica; assembly: GCA_030068015.2. Classification (NCBI taxonomy): domain Eukaryota; kingdom Metazoa; phylum Arthropoda; class Insecta; order Diptera; family Tephritidae; genus Neoceratitis; species Neoceratitis asiatica. Next base: position 51,723,330 of record CM061528.1, on the reverse strand, counting down.
GTGAGAAGTAGGAATCAAGGGAAAAGATGAAATACATGTGCGCAGTGGGTTAACAGCAACAACAACAACAATATCAACATTTGAATCACTCTGCCGCAGAGTTGAACAAGTGTAACTACACCTTGAAATAAATACCAACAAACGCTGAGCTCCTTTTTTTCATCCTGCAACTGTTCTTTACTATTTTGTTTCGCATAAATGTAAAATAAATATATAGAGAGAGAACTGTAGAAACGGTTGTCCTTTCCAACCATAGTACTCGTGGTTGCACACATAGAAATAAGTAGAATATGTGCGACAGATATTGTGACATGATAACAGTTAGTCACTATTGATATTATACAATAAATTGTGCAAAAAATTCCTTCGTTTTTGTAACTTCTTTATTGTGTGAATTTGTATGTGTGAAAAAGGTTGATTATTTGCTTCATATGCCTCGGAATAACAATGGTTCAAGTACAAAAGACATTTATTTTATGTTATAAAACCGTTAAGTATGTATACAAAGCACAGTTATGAAATGTAGATGTTTGGCAGAAAAAGTGGATATTTATGATTTAGTGTTTATTATGAGAAATAGTCAATAAATTTTCAAAAAAGAATAGGCTCAGATGGTTACACACCTACATACAATCAAGTGTATGTAACAAACCCATAAAAACACTTGACATCTTTGCTTGGATAATCAGCATTTTGAGTGTAGTAGCAGATATTTTTCATATAAAGGAAATCTAGAAAATCTCAATATTTAAATAATTTATTCCAAAAATGTATTCTGCAGTTCTTTCACTTATATCTGGAGAGGCATGTAAACATGATTTGCAATTATCTTTAAAAAATGTTCGAGACGGAATAAAATGAACTTTATGAAAAGTGTCCAATATTATACCTTTCATGTACAGGAAATGCTATATTAACGTGGGACCGGAGTATGTAGGTACCAGAAGGAGAAGAGATAGACCCACCAAAATTTATACCAATCATATCAGAATGACGAGCTAAGTTGATTTAGCAATGCCCGTCTGTCCTTCTGTCCGTCTGCCCGTCTGTCTGTTTGAACGCAAGCTAGTCCCTCATTCCTTGAGATATTTCAACCAAATTTGCTAGGGAAATCGGACGGCTATATAATATATACGACCAATTTTTCAAATTTCAAATTGTGATTCATAAATCCGTCAAAAATGTACCAAACACCGTGAAATTTGGTACGCTACACCCACATGATGAATAGCATTATTGGTTCTGAAGATCATAGAAATCGGATGACTATAACATATAGCTAGTATACACCGATTTGCCCAGATGTGAGACTATGGTCAAAATCCGCCAAACAAGGATCAAGGAGCGTAAAACTTGGAATTCTGTCTACATATTACAAGTTGCATATTGGCAGTAAAAATCATTCAAATCGAAATACTATATCAATAGCTCCAATACAATCGATTGTTTAGATATGAAATTTTGGGCCAAAAAATCCGCTCAAAAGGCATCTAGTAGCGTGAAATTTGGTATTCTTCAGACGTAAATTCAAGTGCAGTCTGACATTGAAAATTATTAAAATCGAATTTTGCAATTTGCATTAAATTTGATGTGTTCATGAAAGGCATACAGACTTCTTGTTTTATTTTTTTGAATTAAGATATTATAATTGACATTGTAACTAATAATGCAGCCAATCCAAAATATTATTGAATTATTGAACTCTTTACATATTTGTATGAGCTTACAGTATTTGGTTGAATTTGGCCGGTTCAAGCTCCACTTGCCAGTGAAAAAGCTGGTACTTATCTTATTTTAGGTGAAAAGCCACCTGTGTATCAAATTTGAAGCTTTTTAGGCTGTAGACCGATTTAATTAAGAAAAATAAAAATGATGTACATATGCTTTAATTTGGTTGAAATTTTAGATGATATTTCTAAATGGACCATGGACCGGGAAAAGAGTTCAATTTACTTGATACGAGAGACATACAAAAATTTGGATAATTTTGATATAAGTATAGGTCCGTGCGTATTTTTCCACTGCATCATGTAATTTTTCTGTGGCGGAAATCCGCATTCGTTTTACTTTGAAGCTATCATATTGATATTTTCGTGAAAGACTTTGAGTAGTGAATTAGCGAAATGCATTTACAAATACGTAACTAGATCAATATTACAATAAAATAAAAAATCTAAAAGTTTGATTTAGATATTGGTTACCAATTAGAACACTAATTAGAAAAAAATGGCGAAAATACAGAAAGCCACAACAACGTGTGGTCGGGTCAGCTAGTGACAAAATAAAATATAAAAATAAATTGAATTAAAATTTTAATATTGATAAAGTTAATGTACATACTAAATTACAGACAATGTATGCTGAAAAAATAAAAAAATAATAGGTGATTTTATAACCGCTAGAGACTCTGCCGCATTTATAAAAAAAACAGTCTAGGTGTGCATACCCTTTGAGAACTTAAGTTTATTGTACAGTATTACACGGTAGTAGAACTCCGAACCTTCATCAGTTTTGTCAATCAATTTAAAGTAGTGCGAGCTAAAAATCAAATCGTGATCAGAGATGAGAGATTTTTGGTCAAACAAAAGCTCAGAGGTAGAACTGGAGGCTATGGAAATGTCAAGAAGGCTAGGACAAACATTAAAAAAATCTTAAGCATACAAAAATTAATTACAGACATGCTACAGGATGCGACTGAGAAAAAAAATTATTGGATAAAGAGTCAGCAGTAAGAAGACGAGAAGTAAGATCATCGAAAAAAGCTGCGGTAAAATGTTCTTATGAATATAATGAGAATTAAAATTTTTTGGACAAAATCTAAAAAAAAAAATTAAAAAATAAAAATAAATTAAAAATATCAACAATCACGAATAGAGCTTTGACTAAAACTTTTTTCTAAAATGAACAATAATAAAATAATGTAAAATATAGCTTAGTTCTGCCATTAAAACAATTATATTACGCCCAGATTGAGCAGAATACCAATATGAAGAGGAATGCTGTATTATAGCTGAAATTGAAAGCAATGATAAAGAAATAAACTGGGACGGTCTTCAGCGTATATTGAGTTCAAAGAGTGAATAATTTCCAGTACTATGACGAGAAACTGATGAAGTACATGCATCAGTTTCTATGCAGTATACGACCGTGCAAAACCATGCTAACCGATCGAAAACCGACACTAATGTATGGTCACCGATGATACCGATCAATTCCACGATACCAAAGTTTGGCCTGTGATAAAGGTCCCTTCCGACTTCCTGTTTTCGCAGCAGAATTGAGTAACCACGATGTGGTTCCTATTATTGATTTTCAAGCAGAACCATGAAAATCGCTGCAGTATCTTATAATACTCCACAGCTTCTATATTGTCTAACTCTCCCTAAAGTTTTGTAGATTTTAGTATTTGGGTGTGTCTTGTACTGCGCTTCCTCCAGAGTCGAATTTCTTATAGCGTTGCACTTGAAATTCACCATACATATCTAAAAGGAGAGGGTTAAGATAAATATTTAACATTAGACTTAAAGACGGCGCTCCTGTAATGAGGATAAAGACGTCCGGTGAACTTTTTCCATATTATCCCTACAAAAAACTTTATCTTGTGGCGACCACTAACCGTGACTCCGTAGAATAACATGAATATATGTTATATAGGAGTTCAATAACCATTTTTTGACAATCGCCGCTTTACAGCCGAAAAATTCAGTTCAAAGTTTTCTTGTTTAATTCTATAGTATTCAGGTTCTGGCTGAGTTTGTTATCTAAGGTTATACCAAGACGTTTTTGGTAGAAAGAGCAAGCTCGAAATGAGAGTTTCTCTTTCGACGAGTGCAAAAGTCGTGGACGATGACAGCATCCTTTGAGCCGACGCAAGAGGGAAATACTGCAGACGATTGAACAATGAGCTGTACTATGCATGGAAGCAGAAAATTAGGAAGATCTCTGCCTGGAATTTCTCCTTTTTAATTCTCAACACATATATATCTATTTTTTAGGTAATCTCTAAATACCTTTTAGGAAGTAATGGGTGTACAAAAAATTCGGTCTGTTCTCCACCTGAAATGTGTGTCAAATCCCGGAAGCGATTACCTATTACATTGGAAAGGTTTCACATATGTCAACAGTAATTAGTGTGCTTCTGACAACAAAATTGTTTTTTTTTTTCGGAAAATGTCTGGATTTGTGTTAAGTAAACTGCATTCGCGGAAAGTTTTGATTTTCTATTTTAATTGCGAGAAAAGTGCAGCTTAATCCCATCGAGTGCTCGTGGAAGTTTATGGTGAATCTGCACCGACCGATAAGTCATGCAGAGTCTGGTTTCGACGCTTCAAAAGTTATGGTTTCAGCATAGAAAACAAATAATGTCAAACGAAAACTGAACTCGTTATCGACTACAACTATTGTGTTTGAGTCTTGAAACGATCGAAAGGAATGACAAAGTGATGTTACAACATGACAACGCTCGGACCCACCTAACTATAATGGTCAAAAACTATCTGGAAACGCTGAAATTGGAGTTCTAACTAACCAACCGTATTCTCCAGACCTGGTTCCTTTCTGCCTACTGGCTTTTTCGACGGTTGCAAAACGATTAGGGGGTCATCGGTTCGAGTCTTTTGAAGAAATCGAAGAATAGCTAAATGATTGGATCGAGGACAGAGAGAATTAATTTTTTAGAGATGGTATTCGAAAATTACCAGAAGATGGGAAAAAGTGGTCACTTTCAAAGAACAATACTTTTAGTGATGTTTTTTTTTAAATTTTCAATAAGAATTCCTTTTTTGAATACAAAATAACGAACTGAATTAATTTGAACACCAAACATTTTTTTCCAACTTGCCATAATCAACGCAAATTTTTATTAATTATTTTCGGAAAAAGTTTTTTTTGCTCTTTTATAAGTTCCCCAAATATACATACTAAGCTTGTATGTAGGTACATACAAGTACACAGCAGCTACTAATACAGTATTTCTTAGAAAATTCTAATAAGCTATGAATATCCTTAAAAACATGCGCAGCGATTGCTAATGGAATTTAAAGGCATGACCTGCAACTCGGTTGATGAAAATATAAAACAAACAAAAAAAAACAAAAAAAAAAAACCGAAAAAAAAACAAAACAAACAAAAGCCAAATGGAATGTATTAATTAAACTTGTCAACGCCCACTCAAAAATCATCATTGCCATTCCTTGCTTTATTTGTTGAATTTTATTTTATTTTCAGTTTCTGCAAAGACAGTGGCCAAAACAAGAATTCTTTAGAGTACTTATAAAACTCCCGCAGTGTCTGCCGCCCAGCCTACAGAGCCTACGAAGGCGATGAGGTGAATACACGAGCACACTCACACTACAGGGGGCAGAGATATTTTGGCATTTACCATTTCTGCGGAACATTCATTATATTATTATTATGCAGTTATTAAATATGAATTTTGATCTCTTTCTATCCCGCCCACAAAATATAAACGTACGTGGACGCCTCCGCTCTAGAGTATATGCATATATTACATATACTACTGTGTATGTATGTATGCATGTATGTTTGTAAGTGATATCCTAAATAGGGCTCACTCACTTTAAGAAAGGCTAAACAAGTCAAAATGGCAAAGTATTAGAAGAATTTGTGATTTTATGTTAATATATATGCATTGTATATATATGTGTACATGTTTGTGTTTGCTGCTGCTCTGCGTCTTCTGCAATACCACAAAACAACTCCATACCTTCCATCAGCTGCATGCAAATGTCGATATCCTGTGGTGCGATAATGCCCAGTTAGTTCTCGAGACCAAACTATAATGTTCATATATATGAATATATATATATATATATACATTTTTTTTTTTTCAAATTCCAAAACGCTGAAACTGTCACCGTATGTATGCGTGTGCTATCTCTTACCCTTTACCACATCGTTTCGCCTTCTTCGCTACCATTGTGGTTTTCCAATTGAGTTACGCTTGTTAATCCAGGTCTGCCAACACTCAGTGTAGCAATGGGTCACCCAGGGAATTGCCGAGATTGTTGTGTGTCTAACAAGATTTGAAAGTTAAGCCAACGTGAGCAGGCAGCTTAAATGCGTAATCCTGTTAGTTCAAGCCCTTCTCAGCCATGCTAATAAAGAAGCGAGAGATTAAACGGTATCAAATGTGTGTATGCGAGTGTGTGCATACTGCGAAAATCCTGCTGACTCTCTCGGCTAAGCAATGAATGGCATTGTAACGGTTTCTTCGCCACAATGTGTAGTGTTGTTACAGTTTTTCCAAGCTACTGCTGCCGTTCACGATCTTTGTCACATGATCGACGTTGGGCTTGTTTGCTTGTTTTATGTTATTCTTAAAGATTAGTCAAGTTATCCAATTTGGAATGCGATGCTTCAGTTACTCCTCAATGGATTGTACATACATACATATATGAATAATTGGTATTAGTCACAGTTCTGCAAAGAGAGCATCTATCTATGAGATTTGTTCTAGGAAAACGGCACTCAGTAAGTTTGCGCAAAGATCAGTCTAGGGCACCAAATCAGGCTATCGAAAAATGAACTCTTTTGTCTCTACGCGACTGTGCGGATATGGGCAGGTGCTAGTGAACCATGGATATCGATATTTCGAGAACTAAAAAAATTCAGCTACGAAAATTCATCAGCTCATTTTTAAGAATAAATTAATTCAAATATAAAATGTTATTTAATGATTAGTTGAGAGTCGACAAAATAGTTTTCGCAATATGAAAAAGCGAGTCAGATATGTTAAATGTGCTTGAATGAAATTCAAAATTCGTTTTACAAGTTTTCAGAAACAAGGGTCAAAAATGTCTTGACATTCTAAACGGAACAGTTAATATTATTTCAGAGAGAATTAGGGGCCTAGAAATTGAGCCTGTTATTATTTTAACCATAAAAATTAGACGAAGCAAGAGTAGGGAGATTGATAAGTTTCAGACGACTAGTATAAGGAGGAAGAAAGTACTGAGAGGCCCAACGCAAATTTCTTAAGGGAAAAAGGAGGAATTGTTTTTGAATAGATCCTATCCTATCAGAGTATATTTGATACCTCCGGTTCCAAATTACCGAGCCGTATTCCAGAATAGGTCTTACAAATATTGTATACAAAGCTTTAGTACCATAAGTCTCATTAAACTCCTTTGACCATCGCTTTACAAAAGACAAGATGCCTTTGGCTTTGTTGATTATCACACCAAAGTGATGTGTGAAGTTTAATTTAGGGTCAATAGTGATCCCCAGGTTAATAAAACGGTGATCCTGTCCCAAATTGTAGTTATCTATTGTGTAAGTAGTTACCTTTATGGCTCTTCGTGAGAAACACATAACTTTACATTCCTTAAGCTTTAGGGACATCCGTTTTATTATACACCATTCAACTATGCTGTTTACGTCGACTTGTAAGTATGTAAGATACCTTCATTTGCGGAAGTGTAAGATTTATAAAGTTTTACATAATCCGCGGCCGCGATAGCCGAGTGGTTAGCATTGCGTACTGCCATTCGGAAGGCCTGGGTTTGAGCCCAGTTTCGAGCAACATCCAAAATTATATAAAATAAATTTTTCTAATTGTGGTTGCTCCTCGGCAGGGAATGTCAAGCACTCCGAGTGTATTTATGACATGAAATAAAAGCTCCTCATAAAAATTCATCAGCCGTTCGGAGGCGGCTTAGAACAAACTGTAGGTCCCTCCATTTGTTGGCATAAACACCAAGACGCTAAACCACAAATTGGAGGAGGAGCTTGGTCGAAAATCACTTGAGCGGTTACAAAGCGCCAAATATATATACATAATACGCATACATTAAAAGTTTTGAAAATTTTATCTGAGAATATATACCGTTTATAAAGAGTGAAAACAGAATTGGGCCTAGATGGCTACCTTGAGGTTCTCCTGAAAAACATTAACGGAATCTGAAATGGAATTTTTAAACATTATTTCTTGAGTTCGACCATACAGGTATGAGGAGATCCATTGTAAAAATTTTGGTTGGAAACTCAGTAAGTCAAGTTTCTTGATTAGCACAATTTATCAAAAGCTTTGCTGAAGTCGGTATATATTACGACAACGCTGATGTTCTTTCTGAACGCAGTGATAATATAAGATGTGAAATTGGTGGTTGTAGATGTTCCTTTAGCAAATCCATAAATGATGAGATTGAATGAGTCAAATGGTCAGTGATAAGTGATTCAAATATTTTAGGAAGAGGCAGAGAGTTTAGCTATACCTCGGTAATTTTCTTCCAAAGATCTGTTTCCATTTTTATGAAGGGGTATAATAAAAGATTCTTTCCATATGGATGGAAAAATTCTCTCTTTAAGGGATAAATTGAATAAATGAGTCAAAGGTTCGAAAATATACTCAACACCATTTACATGAATGCAAGAAGCTATTTGTTCAGGACCATATGTGCATGACTTTTTTAAGGACTTTAGATAGAGAAATACATCTCTGGACTTTGTGGAAAAATATTAAAAACCTTTTCCCTTAAACTTAAAATATTACACATTTATGCCTGAATCCTTATTTGCGTGCTTGATATCGTGAACCACGAATGCCTACTGCTATTCACCTGATTTAATTCAAGCAGCTCACTGCTTCCGGTATTAGACCAAGCATCTTCGGGGTAGTCAACAAACATTCGTTTTAAGGTAAAATAAAGTGAGAAAGCGAAAGCGAAGAGTTTGGGGCCCTCCACATGAAACTCCAGCCGGAATGAAATATCGAAATAAGCCTCAGAAGAGAGAACCTTCCTTTGATGACAACCAATGCAAACGTTTTGAGGATCATGTTTTGTGGATATACACCAGGAATGCCCTGTCCCTTAATTGAGAAGGTGCTGTTTCCCAGCTGGTTGAAGTGCTCGTACGACTAAGCGCTCACATCTCCGCCGTCCATGAAGTGCAATGAACGATACAAGTATGAAAGAGGGTGGGATTTTGTGAAATCTAGTACCGCGGCAATATAAAGGAGTGCGATATGTGGTGGGGAAGAGACTTCGTCGCCGAGTTGCGCCATTCACCCCTCTGAAGGAACGTCTAAGCGAAGCTCTTCAACATATCACCAATATGCGCCCACGCTCCGACATAAGATAAGGATGATGTAACCAACGATCCTTTATATAAGCGCCTAGAACGTACGTATGAGCATAGCTTTCATTACAATGTCAAAATCGTGCTTGTCGATCTTAAAGGCATTGCAGGCAAAGAAGATATCTTCAGCACAACAGTAAGAAATTCAGATTCTATGACGAAATGGACTGAGACAGATCGACTTCGCCGAGGTTAGAAGACTTCGACATACGAAAACTTATCAATCTACTTGCCTATATTTTAACGGAAAAACGAGCAACTAGTTCGATCATGGACCAATATCTTGGGGCAGGGAATATACGCACTTGCCTCTGTGCAAAAAAGAACGTCAGTCAAAAAACAAAGGAAAGTCAAGAATGAAAAAATTGGAAATGTGTTTGCTGCATATGGTCGGACGAAAGCTTTCTCGACGATTGGAACCTGAGTATAAAAAGTTGACCACCACAATGTTCTCAATAACTAGCTTTCATGAACTGATTCTACCATATCACCAAAGGATCAACATACATCATCAGTCTTCGATAGCATGATAAGGAGCTGATTTCATACCTCTAAGTCTGAAATTGGTATCCCAACAAAACTTATACGGAAAAATGACACGCATTTTCGTCTTGACTCCCATGACATTGTTGACATTCATAACTTTGAAATCTTAGCATTTCAGTCTATTTAACATTTCGTGTATTTGGGATCCAGCATTAACACCAAAAGCAATGTTCGTCTTGAAATCCAACGCAGAATCACTATCTTCAAATTTAATCTCGACGAACAAAGACCAAACTCCACAAGTCGCTTATTATTCTCGCCATGCTACGTGATGCAGAAGTGAGGACGATTATAACATCTGATGAGTCGGCTTTAGAGAGAATTGTTTTGCGTAGAATTTATGGTCCTTTACGACGAACGATGAGCTGTACGAGATGCAAGACGACATTGACATAGCTCAGCGAATTAAGAAAAAGCGACTACGCTGGCTAGGTCATATCGTCCGAGCAGCTGAAATAGTGTATACATAAATAAATAGTGTACTTTACCAAAGGATAGAACTGATCTTCCCTTGTTCCTGTAGTATCCAGTTATAATATTCTCTTATATATGGCGAGATGGTGGTCTAGAGACAGTAGATTTCAGGCATTTTCAATATTTTTTATAGTGATAATAATAAACAACAGTATTTAAACTTTTTAGTTATATTTTACAAATTATATTGAATCAAACAAAAAAAAAAACATTTAGATAATCTAAAAAATAATAATTTTAAAAAAATTTAAATAGACCTTCTCATAAATTGGATGTGAATTTCGAAAGAAATTTCGGCTTTTGTACTTATCTGAAACACAAAAACCATGAAGATTATTAATTTGTACAAGTATAGCTATATCCTGCACCAAGGATATATATTTTTTTTAATTTTTGAATTTCGATAACCGAAACAGGCTTATTTTTTCCGTTTTTGAGCTAAAAAAGTAAGAAGTTATCAAGATAATAAAATTTTTATTCTACGGGGCATAGCTACAAGTGTACTGAGTAACATATTTAAGTTTCAAATCGTTCGGATAAATACCGTTTTTACAGGCGCCGTGCAGAAAAAAGCTGTTCCGAGAAAAGTTAGTTTAAAGTTTGAAGTGTATGAGGTCGAGTGGTCGGCCGTTACCTGTTCAAAGACCAGTATAACTGAAAATATTTTATCATTTTAAAATTTTAACAGTATGTCCTTAAAAGACTATACTTTCGAAACATTAAAAAAAATCGATTTTTCGGAAATTTTAGACCACAATCTCTCCATAATTTTACTCAAACCTGTTTTGTTGTAGTATAAAGAATGGACTGCTCTTGCGTCTGACAGCTCTTAATCTGAAATCCCTTTTCTCGTAATGCAGCGGTCGTTGGGATAGATATTATAAAATATGTATCTGTAAATCATTCAAAATTCATTCCATTCAAAACAGCTGCCGTTAGCTATGACCAGCGAAAAAAATAACCACCGAATGTTACACTTAATTTATTTGTATTTATTTTTCAGCATTTTCCCATTTTCACTAATTTTTAAGTGTTTATCGCATAATCACTCTAACGACTTTCTAATAAGTTAATTTTACGCTTGTTAACTTTAGCGCTACTTACTGACAGCGCTGTCATGGCCGGTGGATAGCACCGGCACTGGCACAGCGGACGCCATCATCATCAACAGTAAATAAACACCACCAGCAGCATTAACATTATCACTAAAATTTATTTATTTCGTTTCTTATAATTATTCCGTTTTTTTCTTCTTTACCTTGCCTAAGCAGCGTCACTAAGCGTCATTTCCGCTACGCTGTTTATACATACATATGCATATGTATGCATAGATGCATATCGCTTTAATTTTTCAAACAATTCATTCAACACATACATAATTAACATCCTCCCGCCCCAACTCAACTGAGCTCAAGTGAACTAAGAGCAGCTGAGCGATCAGCATAGAAGTGAAAGAAACTACAAGTGGACAGCCATTTTTGAATTGTTACAAAAGATTAATATCGTTTCAAGAGCAAATTGATTTCAAATTATATAATGGCAGTTCACCACTTGAAACAGTCGACTTTTCGGCCTACCATAGTTGTAGGCGACAATAATTTTTTTATATATTTTATATATATATATATATTTTTTTTTTTTTTTGAATGGCACTGACTTCCATTCTTATCAGTCTCCTAATAATTACCATTATAAGTGGAAAACTATTTAATTGTATAATTACTTGTTTTCCCAGACCAACCACAACACAGAGTGTGGTGGGTGTACTCTGTCGCCATAAACAAAATTTTATCTGCTTCCATTATAGCGACGTCGTCAGTAAATAGTCAATTCACGCTCAATAATTTGTGCTGTAGATTCGTGGCGTCACCTTCACCTGTACACCGATTGCTTTTTTGTTTGTGTAGACTAATTTTGCTACTGCATTTCCTGTGCAAATGTTTATTTAGTAGCCTGCGCTTAAGTGGCTGACCACCTTTGGTAAGGTGATTTTTTAGTTTTCAAAAAAAAAAATTGTCAGTAAAATGTTGAATAAATATTGATTTAGTTCATGTTTATTTAGTAGTTTAATTGGCTATTGGGGTTAACAATTAGCAAATATAAATATGGTTTGTTTATAAGCAAAAAATTTAGTGTAGGAGAGGGCAGGAACGAAGTGAGGCAAATATTTTTAAAATCCAACGTCGACTCTTTTACATATGGACATCCGATAGAAGTGCCAGTTAAATGCTTTAGTCTATATAGTTCTTAAGTTAAGTTGATGATGACTGAGGCTACTCTTACTGTTGAGGATTTCTCAGAACCTATTAGATTTTATTTTCATTTATGATTATGGATCACTTACTGTCTGATATAGTTAAGCTTCTGCTTGTCTTTTCTTACATGCCACTAAATAATTTCAATTGTGCCATGTGACCACCATGAAACTAATTTTCGCCATTTAATTCCACTTAATTGCAGAAATAAAAATTGAAGTGTGTGACTGCACTCATTCATCTGAAATTTTATTTCTGGAATAAAATTTGTTATTACGCCTGTTGCACTAGCAATTTTTATTTCTCTTAAAAGTGCGGTCAAAGAATTTCAGTATTGTCTAAGAAATTTCGAAAAATGGTCCAAATTTCCAAAATTGAATTTCAATTTTCATGAATTTTTTTATGACCTTATTGTGTGGATATTCTCACATTCCATACATTTAAGGAGAGCATTTGAAGTTATATAGAAATGAAATTCAACGGACTGGTGCCATTCCAAACAGGCCTAACTCCGAAACCAATCGCGAAAGCATGCGGTAATCCTCTCCTCTTCAGCAGACTAAGTGAAAGCCTAGTCTTTCTCCCCCTAATCTTTCCATCAAAAAAAAAGTCTTGCTCTACCGCCACTTTCGCCATCTGGATGACATGACCTACGCAGCACAACCAACGCCTCTTAATCTTAATTCGCCGAACTATGCCAATGTCATCGTATAACTCATTCATGGTCTGCAGTATTCGCAAAGGACCTTAAATCTTTCGCAAAACCAATATCTCGAAGGCTACAAAAGCCATTTTATCGGATGTTGTCAAAGTGCACATCTTCTGCACAATAAAGTAGGACGAGAATGATGAGCGACTTGTAGAGTTTGGTCTTCGTTCGACGAGAGGCATCACCTGTTCGCAGGATAGATTCAGCGTTGGATTTCAAGGCTGAAATTGTCGTTGGTGTGAGTCCGGATAAGTAAACTTATTATGATGTTTGATGAGAGGAGATATTTCACCTGGTTCTCGTTCACTACCATATCCATTCGCTTTGCTTCTTTGACAACTAACGGGGCAGTTGTTAAGGACAATGATGTCAACATTATCGACATACGCCAATACTCATGTAAAAAATTGTACCTTCTCTGTTCAGCCCTGTATCCTCCTGTTATTTTGTCCGGTATTAAGTTGAAGAAATCACACAATGGAAAGCCATCTTGTCTGCAACCTTGTTTAATATGGAACGGTTCGGAGAAATGTTTCTCAGCGTTATTCCAAAAAGTTGTATATGTTTTGAGGCGATAGTGAATTCAAATAACTCTAGATAAAACAACATACATTATTGAGATGACCTATCCCTCTATAATTGACGCAGATTGTGGATTCCGTTTATTCTCAAGATACACCGTTCCAGGCAACTTCAGCTAAATAATTCAGCACAGCAAGTGGGAAAGACCATATAGGGCCACAAATGCATACCACAAATTTTCGGGTGGGGTTCGGCCGGAAATCTTTTTAGTAGTTATGCAACGTCAATTATGTACATATATACACATATATAAGTGATATAAATGGATTGCAAATGCTAGTCTCCATTGTCGCAATCTTTCAGAGCTCAAACAAAAACATTTTTATTTGGATAAAAGAGACCAGAGTCTTGCTACCTCTTTCCCTCTCTCTATGTATATGTATATAAATATACACATATAAAAGATTTTCCAATAGGGATGATATGATTTCTAAGTGTCGTTTTGGCCATTTTTAATATGTCATGATCTGTATTTTTTTTTCATTGTATTCAGTAATGCTTACAATTTCATCATGGTAAGATATATGCAAGAGCAATGTTTACAAATTATTCAATATTATTATCAAAATAATCGTTCTGCATTTTAGATCCTTTTAAGAAAATCATCTTCTCCGATTAGGCTCACTTTCATCTGAGTGGTGCGGTAAATAAACAAAACTGTCGATTCTGGTGCGAAAAAATCCAAAAAATTATTCATGAACAAACATTGCATTCACCTAAATGTTGTGGTAGAATCATCAATGGAGAGCGATATACATACATCGATGATAACCAAGTTTTTATGGCCATAATTGGAAGAAGTTAATCTTAACAACATCTGGTTCCAAAAAGACGGAGCTACGTCTCACACAGCACGTGCAACAACCGTGGCATTGAATGGCTTCCAAAAAGTTGTGATTGAACACCATTAAACTACTTCTTGTGGGTTTATTTGAATTCATTGGTCTTTAGCAGTAGATCAGACTCTCTTCAAGCTTTAAAAGTCCATATTGAACGGGCTATTCATGACATACGACTTGATTTAGTGGAAAAAGTGCTCAAAAATTGGGTTAATCGCATTCGTTCCTGCAAAGGAAATAGTGGAGGCCATTTGAATGATGTTATATTCAGAACTTAATTGCACCGATTGTACTTCACATTAAATAAAAACCATTTGAATTTCCTTAACAATAAATTTGTTTATTTTTTAACAGAAATCATATCACTCTTGGAAGTCCCTATATATTGTTAGGATTTTGCTGAATCAACCTCGATGATTTCCCAAATCCTTCGGGTACGATCTCTGGATTGTTAAATATAAGTCACCACTTTATTTGCAGTTTCTTTATTTATAAAGAATTTATTAAATGTCCTTCTATTACTCAGTAATTCACTGTTTACAATTACTTGAATTGCAACTTTCACAATGTACTCTTTCTTATTACTTTACTGTAATGTAATCACCAACGCGTTTACTTTACGACTGATTGCTTTTGCAGTCGTGTCTCGAATCGTTACGATATCGAATGTTCTCGTTTTACGTTCTAGAACATGCCAGTTGTCGGCTCCTCTTTTTCATCTGACATTCGCCTCGCCACAATATATATATATATATATATATATATATATATATATTTATATATATTGCAATCTTCCAGAGCTCAAGCAAAAAACGCCTTCATTTGGATAAGCGAGATCAGATTCTTGCTACTTCTCTCTCTATATATATACATATGTATATTACTATTAATATATACGGATATATGCTCATGAAAGCAATCCACAGCCAGCTCTTTATAATCGCGCACAATCGGGTACATTAAAGTTCAAAATGAGCTATCATTATTAAGTGTTAAATTTGTAGTATATTTTAATAACGACTTAACAGCAATTCGATATAAATATTCATAAAAATTGCTATTTACGTATTGTGTTTCTAATAAAAACGATTTGTCTCATACAGTAGTCATGCAATTACGCTAATTTATATGGCAATTAAAATAATTACATAAAGCTAATTAAGTATCTAAGGTGAACAGCATTTAAGTGGTTAAGAAAAAAATGTCCCAAAGGTGTAAGAAAAAGACATTTATTATAATTTTTTTGCTGAATATTAATGCCAATAACGCACATATATATCAAAAATAATCACTTCACTCTCGGCACCAGCCGTTCACTGCTCGATCTCATTCAATTTCGATTTTCTGAATGCAAATTTTCTCATATAAAAATTGATTTGATAGCCAATAATTCCGCTAAACTGCTTTTAATTGCTACTAGTTGGGGCAAACAGTTGTGCGACATATGTCATTAAGCAACGCAATTCTGGTGAGTTATTAAATTGCAATTACACGACTGCGTGGGATTCTCTACTATGAAAATCATACTTGGAAACACACTTATTACTCGGGGTGACGAAATTTCAATTTGCATGAATTCACTTTTAACGCGAAGTTAAGTGAAGTTTAATTGTATACCATAATCAAAGTGTATGCAAAATTGAATTTAAAATGAGGCATGAGGTGATTTACCTGCCACATATATACATACATATTCTACATAAATATTTAGCTATAAAAACATTAAATTAACAACTAACTAGTCTCACGCGCAGTTTATTTCTTCCTGTCACATGCATCCGGTAATTAATTAATTCTCAACAACAAATCGTAAAAACGAAATAAATTCATAGGTATTTCTGCATATACAACAATACGAATCTAATTTATAAATAAATTGTAAATAAATTAAATATAGTTGTAATTATTGCACATTAAATAATTGCCTTAACTAATGGACCTATGGTATAGAATTAGGTTTTTAATAGGAAAATATGGGGTAAAACGGGCCTCTAACCTATAATTATAACTTAGAATTGTAAGTCAATTAAATCGAATTACTTTTTTCCACTATGAATATTTCCTCACAATAAAATATAAAAATTCTAAAATGTTTTGAAATAAAATAAGTGGAATAAAATTAATAAAAATAGCATAAAGTAAAACAAAGTGAAATACAATAACATAAAATAGATTAAAATACAAAATTAAAAAAAAAAAATTAAGTAAAATTCAACACAATAGAATAAAATATAATATAATAAAAAAAGTATAATAAAAATTTTATAAAATAAATAAAATGAAATAAAATATAAAAAATTAAATTAATTAAAATAAAATAAATATATTAATTAAGTAGACAAATTAATATACAATACAAATTAAAATAACATGAAATATAATAACCAAAGAAAAGAATATTACAAATATTAAATTAAAAAAAGAAATAAAATGAGTTGATATAAATTAAAACAAAATAAAATGCAACAAATTAAACCAAAGCAAAAAATAATAAAACAAAACGTAATAAAAAATAAATTAAAAGAACACAAAGTAATGCTAAACAAAATAAAATAAATAAAAAACTAAAATTAAATAAAAATCGAAGACTTCATACCTTTAATGAGTCAGTATAAACTTGAATTTACGTCTGTAGAATACAAAATTTCTCGCTCCTAGATGATTTTTTGGGGGATTTTCGACCCAATTGGATGATTTCGATAATTTTCGCTACCAATATGGAATTCTTAATATATGTGTATAATACCAAATTCCGCGCTTCTGGTTACTTTTTTGGAGTATTTTTGCCCGAATCCTAATATCTGAACAAATCGATTGTAATCGATGCAATATGACCGATTTCGAGGATTTTCAGTATCAATGTGCAATTCATTATACGTGGTTATTCATTTTTCGTTTGCAATATGTGAAACACTACATCATTCAAATGACTGCCTCGTGAATTTTTGAAAACTTTAATCCGTTTGTGGTAATTTAGACCACTTTCTGGCATATATTGGCCGGTATCTCGGCCATAAATTGACGAATGTTGGTTTTCAAGTGCTTAAGAGTCAAAGGATTATCCTCATAAAAACACGGTCTTTCGCATAGCGCCACAAAAATAATTCAATAATGTCAAATAGCGCGATCTCAGTGGCCAATTCGCATCGCCAAGATGAGAGATTACGCGCCGGGAAATTTATCTCGGAATAAAGCCAAAGTCGCTTATGTTGTCAGGCATGCGACACCATCTTGCTGGAACCACATATTTTCACTAAATAAAACTGGACCGCGTCGATCTGTGTAGCTTAGCATGAAAGTGTATGTCTCTAATATTTCCAAGTATTCCTATATCTATTAATTATGCCTGATTGCTCCATGGTCACAATTTTCTTAAACGTATTGCAGCTATTGCTGCCGACAGATATTCGGAACTTAGAACCAATCTCTTCTCAATAGCTCTTTTGCAATATTTATAGATGACAGTAAATGCCTTCCCGTTCTTTTGAACTATATTGCTTCCCGTTCCTTTGAACTATATTGCTCTCCAGCTTAGTCTCTCTTTTCAGAATCAGTGGGTTAGAGCCAGAGAATTTTTATGTTCTTCTGATTAACATTAGATATAGCTTATTTGAGTTTACGCAGAGTAATTAATAGGTAGACCGGGACTTTGAAGTGTCCCCTGCAGTGTAAGTATTAAGAAGAAGTTCAGAAGTTTCTCATCTGAAAGTAGTGCAGTTATTGTTCTGCCTTTGCATAAAACCAACTAGATTTGTGAAAATCTCTCCAGGAAGATAATTTTGCTGTCATTATAGCGATCTTGTTCACCATAAGTTCGTCTTTAAATGCTTTCTAGTGAAAATGTTCGGCTAAACTATTTTCCCTCCTGAATATCTTCTTACATGACTTATGGAGTGTGCTCAACTCTGTCCGCCACCATTGCGGTTTACGCTCTCCTCGCCGCATACACACTGGACATGCTCGGTGTTTTAAAAATAATCTAATAACAGGTCAATTGAAAAGTCCCTACCATAATAAAACAAAATATTTAAAAAGTATTTTGGCAAAATTATTATTATTATTTTAATTCAACATCGTTCCCTTCAAGGGTGATATACTGATTATAGCGTCCCTCCAACTTTTCGAAACCGTCTTTGTAGTAAATGTCTTTTGCTTCAAAATAGGCTTCTGATTCGGCGATCCCCTCTTTATACAACGAACATTTCTTCAAAGCGATCATTTTTTGAGATCATGGATTTCATGGATTTTTGCCATCACTGCCTTGTGACATGGTGCATTGTCTTGGTGAAACAGCACTTCCTTTTTCTTAAAATGCGGCTGTTCTTCCGCGAATTCTTCCTTCAAACTGCCCAATAACACTATATAATAGTCGCTGTTGATGGTCCTTACTTTTTCAAGGTAGTCAATGAAAATTATAGTTATTCTATGCGCACCCAATCCCATGCACTCGAACATCTCCAAATACTGCTCCGAATAATCAATTCGTTGTTGTTTTTATTCAAAAAAGAGCAATCGCGGAACCCACTTTGTACAGAGATTTCTCATACCCAAATATTCGTGAACAATATTATTTACACTTTCAGTTTATATCTTTAGAGTGCCTGCTATTTCACTCAATTTCAATTTACGGTCATTCAAAATCATTTTGTAGATTTTTTGATGTTTTCGTCGGTAGCAACCTATTTTAGGCGTGCAATGCGTTTAAAGTCTTTGGTGCTCATTTCACCACATCTAAACTTAGCATACCAATCCTTAATGGTTGATTTTCCTGGGGCAGTGTCCGGAAACTCGTCATCAAGCCAAGTTTTTGCTTCAACTGTATTTTTCCTTTCAAAAAGCAATATTTTATCAACACGCGAAGTTCCTTTTCATCCATTTTTTCACAATAACAAAAGTTGCTTCACTCAAAATGTTATAATTCACAAACTAATGTTCTGACAGTGCCATAACCCGAGTATGAAGAAGTTCGAATAGCGATTGCCCGCTTAAAAACTAACAAAGCGGCGGGGGCCGATGGCTTATCGGCAGAATTATTCAAATACGGCGGCGAAGAGCTGACAAGTAGCATGCATCAGATTCTTTGCTGACTATGGTCGGACGAAAGCATGCCTGGCGAATGGAACCAAAGTGTGCTCTGTCCAATCCCAAAAATGGGGACCCCACGGTCTGCGCCAATTGGCGTGGGATAAGTCTCCTTAATATCGCATATAAGGTACTATCTAGCGTATTGTATGAAAGACTAAAGCCCACCGTTAACATACTGATCGGACCTTATCAGTATGGCTTTAGACCTGGCAAATCCACCATAAGGAACTACCTCTACGCCGCTATGTCTGAATTTGATATCCCCACAAAACTCATACTGACCCTGGATAATACCAGAAGCGCAGTCAGAATTGCGAAGGACCTCTCCGAGCCGTTCGATACCAAACGAGGTTTCAGACAAGGAGACTCTTTATCGTGAGAATTCTTCAATTTGATGCTGGAGAAAAGAATACGTGCTGCAGAGCTAAATAGACCAGGTAAAGTCTTCTACAAAAGTGTGCAATTGTTGACGTATGCCGATGATATTGATATAATTGGTCATAACAACCGCACCGTAAGTTCGTAAGCAAGACGAAATATCTCCTGTCATCAACTAAACAGTCATCGCACTCGCGACTTGGCTCCCAGTCACAACTTCGAAGTCGTAGATAATTTCGTCTATCTGGGAACCAGCATTAACAACACCAACAATGTCAGCTTTGAAATCCAACACAGAATCACTCTTTCCAACAGGTGCTACTTTGGTCTGAGTAGGCAATTGAAAAGTAAAGTCCTCTCTCGACGAACCAAAACCAAACTCTACAAGTCGCCCATCATTCTCGACGTGACATATGGTGCAGAAGTCTGGACAATGTCTACATCCAATGAGTCGGCTTTAAGAGTTTTTGAGAGAAAAGTTTGTGGAAAATTTATGGTCCTTTGCGCGTTGGCAACGGCGAATACCGCAGATGATGGAATGATGAGCTGTACGAGCTATACGACGGCATTGCCATAGTTTAGCGAAGCAAAAGACGGCGGCTACGCTGGCTAGGTCATGTTGTCTAAATGGATAAAAGCGCTACAACTTTGAAAGTGTTCGATGGAGTAATCGCTGGGTGAAGCTGAGAAAGAGGAGGACCCCCACTCTGTTGGAAAGATAAGGTGGAGAGCGACCTGGTATCAGTTGGTATTTCTAACTGGCGCCAAACAGCAAAAAGAAGAAACGAGTGGCACGCTATTGTTGACGAGGCTATAATCGCGTAAGCGGTAACTACGCCGAAGAAGAAGAAGAAGAAGAGAATCTTCTGACAGCTGTCAAATTTATACACTCGTCTTTTGAAGGTTAGGGTTAATCTAACCTATATGGATTTTATTCTAGTAGCGCCATCTATGTGTTAGGCCGGGGACTTTTCTATTGTTTTTCACTCCTGAATTTTTCACTCGCTTACATGTATCTGGGAAACAAAATTAAGTAAGTTTTTTTGTTGAATTTTTAAAATTTCTTCATGTTAAGAATCGAGTTTCCTGTTTGTTAAACCTTATAACATAACGAGCATTTTTTAAGTTAAAAAAATGCCGCTCGTATACAATATTTATGAAACAAAAAATTGTATATGTAAATTACATTCTAAATCAGGTTTAAGGAAGCTTATCGTCATAATACTGATTAACATCTGAATTCGATTTATGCAGATTATTCATTAATGCTTAGCTAATACACGAATTTATGACAAAAAGTATGAAATATTAAATGTTAAACGCAAAATATACATTTTAAACACATTTAAATGGCATATTAAAATTTTTAATTAAGTTTTTTTCGGGAGAATCAATGTAGGAATTTATGCTAATTGAGCGATAGCAAACTAGTCGTTTAGCGCTGTAGAAAGAGCAGAAATTACAAAATATAAATTATTAAAAAAAGTAAAAGTAAGGAAAATGTACAAAGAACAAGCAAAAAATGTATGTAGAAAAAAAGATATTTTTGAAATTTCTTAAAAAATATTAATAAGAAAATAATAGGATTTGGTAATTAAAAAATAAAGTTCCAGCAAAGAAATTAACATCTGGTACACCTTCGCCTAATTCCAATTGTTGAATTCCGCTTGACTGCATCCATCGAATACGTAGACTGTGCCCAAATCTTATAAAAATTGCACTTAGAATATATATAGTGTATCAGCTCGTTTATAACCATAAACTTCTAATGATATCACACTTCTTCGAGTCTCCCTCATCTTTCCCTTACTTTAATAAAAACCCTCGGGTACATCCGCCTTTTATTATTTATATGAATGTGCATATTGGCGTTGATATCTCTTCTCACCTGACGTGCCAACAAAATGAATCACAATGCAGGCACAGGCGCAGGCATATCACATAGTCGAAACAGACAGCAGCCAGCGGGCGGCAGCAGGCAAATTGACGCGTTGCAACAAATATTTCTCATGTGCATGCGCGCACCCATGTTGCATGCAACACTTTCCATGTACAAGTACATGTCTTACTTACTGTTTGGGTTGAAAAAAGGAAGATTTTTTAAGTAAGAGAGAGCGAGGCTCGAATTAAATACCAGCCGAGTCGATATATATAGTATTTAATCCGTGGGCCAAAGGTCTGTGAGATGTGGTTTCATGGGGGGCTAGCCGTTTTTTTGACGACGACCACGACACGGTGTTTCAGGGAGTTTCGGCGCATGTTAATAGCTCTGGTCCTATTTCATGGAGCAGAGAAAGTATTTTGGTTGTGTTTGCATAAGATTCTTACTACCTTTTCGAATAAACTAACTTAAAATACTGCTCCTTGATCTAAAAACGTCGATGCATGGAGCCGGTTTTCGTCAAAGTTTATTTGTAATACAGTTTTGTGAAAGTGAGGTATAACCGATTTCGAGTCCCACGTAATGTACTTATACAGTTACACTGAATTTTTTTTCAGCAGGTCACAATGAAATCGCCAGCACCCTTCGACAATGTCACCAATAAGCAAAAATGAATGGGAGTGTCTCTGATCACGTATGATCTTCTCTTTGACAAATAGATCTCACGTCGACTTGGCGAGCACTGAGCTAACTTCAGGTTATGCGTGATATTCCAGATCTGATTTTGTCTTGTTGGAAAATGGATGCAGACTTGCGTCGATGTACATTGTTTGCACCCGACTGGCGTGCAGACCGAGAAATGATCTGATTGGATCAAACAGCAAATATCTCTTGATGGACTGTTATTCCTTCAGCACGCTTACGCCAGTGCTAAATCAGTCGATACTTCTTTACATGAGGTAGTGGGACAATTGAAAAATCCGTATCTGCAATGAGCTCGTTATTGTCTCATTTAAGGCCAACCAGAACTTACTTGCCTGGATGAAGCATATGTTGAGCCATTAGCCGTTTTACCGTTGGTCACATTGATAAACCGACTACTCCTGCTGCTTGCGACTATGTTTTGGCTTTACAAGAATTTCGGCAAATTCTAGAAAATGTGCCGCATTGAAAATCTGGAGCAGGTGTAACGTAACTGTGTACTTGATATAGCAGACGCGATGAAGACTACCTCAACTAAGGCCTTGAAAATTATCATTGTTATTAAGCCAATTAACATTCAAGTATCATATAAAGCAGCTAACAGCCTAAAAGTAACAGCTATCAGCCTTAAAGTTCTAGACAATTGGATCCAGTCTCCTAACTGTGAACAACCGGCCAGCATACAGAAAATTACTAAAGGGAAAGAGTAATTAAAGCGATTAAATACATCAGGACAAAATCCAAATATGTGAGTGAGCTTGAAAAGAGAAATTTCAAAAGTTATCTTTGAAAAACATAGTGTACGTCACTTGGGTCCCGGTTCATATCAATGTAGAAGGTAACAAAAAGGCAGTATCACACTGTTGCGCCGGTGTCGCTGTTCTTGTCGATTGCCTAAAATTTTTCAGTGTCTTCGAAATTTTTCTGAAACAGTGGTCCTGGAGCATTTTCAACATGTGACGTACCTCTAAACTATTATGGGACAGCGTTCATTGCAGACAGATTAAATTGTTGCTAGCAAAAGGGAACTTAGTATCGCTGTAGGTGTATTGTAGGTGACGGGACATCTACTTCTGAGATATCATCTCCAACTAAGTAAGCAGGCTCCAAATTAATGGAAATAGGCAATAATTCATGAAAAGTAATAAAATTTATCATTCGAACGAATTGTTCGATAGCACATAATTGGTTTAAACCGGAGAGCACAATAAGCCTAATCAATGGCTAAGGTGCGGCCGTCCGCCTCGAGGTCCTTCAACCTAAGAACCAATGAAACTAAGAACACAATAATACCTTATGCCCTAAATTGAGCTTGGGTATAAAATTATCTTCATGGAAATAGTATCTTTTGAATTATTTTTTCAACGAACGTGGTCAACGCTGCACCACGCCACCAATAGACGGACAGTTCGCGCGCAATAAACGTTAAGCCACCTGCTGTGTTTGATGCCTCAATCCTTGTGGCTGTACAGCAAACAGCTCATCGGAAATCACTTAGATCCCAATAAATAATCAAATCACCCTCTTAAATTTTTACTCCTTTTTTCTCTCACTCATTCGCCCATTCTCTTCCGACATACATTTATGGCAACATTTTTTTCTTTGTTCTTTGTTTAGTCTTTTTCTTCGCAGTTGACCATGACATTGCGTTGAGGTAAAAGAAAAAATGTAAATATGTTTCTCTATGAGAGGCAGTGCAACCTAAAGCGACGTTGACCTGTGCCGCGTCGTTCCAATGCACGCTATATTTACTGCTCACCATCAGAAGTGGCCCCAAACGTCTCCAATGCCGTGAATATTTAACTACGCCCAGCATTAACGCTTTGTGACAAAGAACATTAATTGCTCGTTACCTAAATTCTAATATCGTCTACAAATTAAGTTGTTGAGTTCTTGTTTTTTTTTGTTTTTTTTTTTTGTTTTTTTGTTTTTTCTTTGTGTTTGTTGTTGTCACATCTCCTTAAACTGTTTTTATTGTGTTGCTTCGCTTTAAAATATTTATGTGAAATGTCATGCTGTGTCGCTGTAGTTTTTAGTTTTGTTGTTGTCGTTATTGTTGTTGGTCTAGTGTTTGGTTTTGTTATTGATGTCATTGTTAATGCTTACGTTCAGGTTATATGTCGCTTTGACACTATTCGACTTTTCGTCGGAGCTTCTTTTGTGGTTATGTACACAAACAAATATCTGCGTTTACAAGCTATAAACGCCCAAGTCTGCTTTTCAAGATGTTTAGCAGACAAGTTAGAAGTACAAAATTTTCATATAAAAATCAATATTTGTCGATAATTCTACAAATAAGTCGTCGTAACACGAGTTAGGCGGTTATGATTTGTGACCACAAATGTGTATGTGTGTATTTTTATGTATGAAAAAGCAATTTTAGTTGGTAAACTCTACGGGGCACTTTTCTTTATACGGCTCTTAGTTGTTGTGCCCAGCTTTACTTGGTTTGAGTTTAAAGTCGTTGGTGTTGCGAGATTCACGCACCTTGCCTTCTGGCTTCATAGTTTTAAATTAGGCTCTAGAGTTTTAGTATTAATTGAGATGTGACTTGGCATTCTTAATGATTTAAATATATATATATATATATTTGGCGCTTTGTAACCGCTGAAGCGATTTTCGGCCGAGCTCCTCCTCCAATTTGTGGTTTTGCGTCTTGATGTTTTTACCAACAAATGGAGGGACCTACAGTTTATTCTAAGCCGCCTCCGAACGGCTGATGGATTTTTATGAGGAGCTTTATTTCATGCCAGAAATACACTCGGAGGGTTTGACATTCCCTGCCGAGGGGCGACCGCAATTAGAAAAATTATTTTTTCTATCATTTTGGATGTTGCTCGAACCTGAGCTCGAACCCAGGCCTTCCGAATGTTAGTACGCAATGCTAACCACTCGGCTATCGCGGCCGCCAATGATTTAAATAATTTGTTATTATAGTTGATATCTAAACAAATCATAGAGGAAATAATTTAATATTTAAAGACTTTCAGAGCAATTTGTTTGAATCTAGATGTGTACTGGCTTTTAAGAGATTCGAAAGTAACATATTCAATTGTTGATTTCACTATTAAAAATGCAATGAGTAAAATGTGTAAAAGGATGGAGCCATGTTCAGAAATTCACGCAAGGTATGAAAGTTTTTGACTGCCATTCACCTGGGAGTGACCAGAAACGATTCTTTTACATGGTTCAAGCAGCTCAGGGCTTCCAGTCTTGGACCAAGTATCCTCTGGGTAGCGAACATACATCCGTTTGGAGGCGAACTAAAGTGAGAAGGCGAATACTCTGCGGTAGTGCGGAGGGTTTTCGACCCACCACATAAAAACTATACTCCGATGAAATATCAGCAAATAATTCGGATGAGAGATCTCCCTTTTGATGACGCCCCGGCAAACGTTTACAGGACCACGATTTGAGGGCATGTACCTGGAATGTCCGATCCCTTAATTGAGAACATGCCGCTGCCCAGCTGGTTGATCTCCTGGTGGGTCCTTGTGAAATCTACTTCAGCGGCCATTAAAAGGAGTGTAAATTTGGTGTTGGATTTGGCATTCGCCCAGGTGGATGAGCGTCTAGTCGCAAATCGCATCAGAGCAAAGTTCTGCAACATATTGTTAATTTGAGCCCACGCCCTGACGGAAGAGAAGGATGATGTGACCAAAGAAGCTTTCAATGAGAGCGTAGAACGCACTTATGAGCGCTGCCCCCGCCACGATGTCAAAATTGTGCGAGGCGATTTCAACTCCAGGGTGGGCAAAAAAATTTTTTTGGGCATAACAATCGGAAAATTCAATCTCTACGACGAAACATCTGTAGTACCAGATTCCAGCATACGAAAATTCATCAAGCTACATGGCTGTCGCCAGATTGTAAAACACGCAACCAAATCGATCATGTTGTGATAGACGCAAGACATATATCCAGTGTTCTAAATGTGCGTACGTTCCGAGAGCCAAATAAAGACTCGGGTCATTATCTTGTAAAAGCAAAAATACGCACCCGCCTCTGTGCGGCAAAGAACGCCCGTCAACAAACGCAAGGAAGTTTTGACGCCGAAAAGCTGCAATCACAGCAGACAGCTAGTAGGTTTCCTACTCGGCTTTTGCGCAAGGTTTCCCACTAGCAGGTTTCCTACTCGGCGCATTTGCAAACAAAAAAGGAAGAGGTCGAAATGCGTGAGTATGAAGAGCTTGGGAAGCTGGCCGACAAGGTAATGCTCGAAAATTCTATGAGAAGATGCGGCGACTCACAGAAAGTTTTAAGACCGGAGCAAACTCGTCTAGGGACCAAGGAGGTAATCTGACGACAGATCTTCAGAGCATATATATAGATTTTGGAGGGAGCACTTCTCCAACCGGCTCAATGGCAGTGAAAGTGAAAACCCCGGAGATGGCGAACCGAAACACCAATGCTGTTGTTGCTGTTGTAGTGCCTACCCAATCCCGCCTACCGTCAGGGGCAGGTAGGTCTAACGGAGGCCCGGGGAACGTGCTGTTTCGTACCAAAGGTAGAGGCGTGTTAGATGGGCCTGGTTGAGTGGGCATTCAAAGAGGTGGCTAGTGTCCTGCGGGGACTCGTTGCATGCAGGACATGTGTTGGGTATGTCAGAATTAAGTCTGGATAGGTAGGAGATGACCTGCTACAATATTCAGGCCTTAATTTTGCCAGGGTCACGTGGGTCTCTTCAGGCAACCCGAGCTCTTGTTCTGCGATGGGTGGTGATTGGACTCCGAAAACACCATTCACAGGAAGAGAGTTTACAAAGGTGTTAACTGACTCTCCGTGAATGATGTTTATGATCTGCCGTATACCGTCCTGTCCAGCGGGTCTTGTCTGTATTGCTGTCCAGAGTGGTGGTAGTCAAATACTCCCTTCTTAATGTGCCTATGTGGGGGTTCAGCTTTTAATAAGTGTCGGTTGAGTTGATCACTAAGATAGCATCGCAGCAGATATTGCTTACACAGAATAACATTATGCTCCTTAACTGGGAACATAGATGCTTCACTGTGTAAGTGGTGCTCCGGCGCCATCAGGAGGTTTCCCGTCACGGTCCGAAGAGCGGTGTTCTGATAAGTCTGGAGCTTCTTCAACTGTGCATCGCTAGTCCGCGGCGTCCAAATCAATGCAGCATAGTTTACGACCCCAGGTGCTGCCGGCTAGCGGTTTGAAGATTTTGTTGCGGTTTTGTACTTTGGTGGCAATTGCAGTCGTATGCGGAGTGAAGGAGTGCAGACTATCGAATGTTACTCCCAGTAACTTTGGGTTGTTCGTGGTCGGAATTTTTACGTCATCGACCTTCACATCGAGCTCTAGCCGGTACTCTTCATCCAGCTGCTGAAAAGGGTGGCAGAGGATTTCGCAGGTTGTAAATGTAAATGTCGTGCAGTAAAGAAGTTGGAAGAAGTGTCGCCGACAGCAGTTTAGAGAAGAACAAAGGCTATTAATTCAACGTCTGGCCAGGATAGACGCCAAAATCGAACAGTCATCGGCGTATGAGATCAGCGAGACGCCCTCTGGTGGTGGAGGAAGCCTCGAGATGTAAAAATTAAACAGCATTGGGGAGAGGACACCACCCTGCGGAACCCCTTGTTTAATTTTCCGTAGCTTAGATGTTTGACCTCGAAACTCAACCTATGATCGTCGACCACTGAGGTAGTTTATGGTCCACCTCTTCAACCTAGGCGGTAATGAGGAATCCTCAATATCCGATAGTAGCACTGAATGGTTTACCATGTCGAAAGCATTCGACAGGTCCAGTGCTATCAGAACAGTTCGCGCACAGGGTCGATTTTGGTTAAGGCCATGAGTTATCTGAGTCTTTATGGCGTTAAGTGCAGTTGTGGTACTGTGCACCAGGCCAGTTAGCTTTATTAAAACCTAATACCCACAGTCAACAAATTGATCGGCACTTACCAGTATGGCTTTAGACCTGGCAAATCCACCGTTCACTATATATTCATCATGCGCCAAATCTTGATGAAGTCCCGAGAGGAAAGAATCGATACACACCACCTTTTCACTGATTCTAAAGCTGCCTTCGACAGCACGAAAAGAAACTGCCTCTGCGCCTCTATCTCTGAATTAGATATGCCTACAAAACTCATGCGGCTATGTAAGCTGACCCTGGATAATACCAGATGCGCAGTCAGAATTGGGAAAGACCTCTCCGAGCTGTTCGATGCCAAACAAGGTCTCAGACAGGTTGAATCTTTATCGTGTGATTTCTTCAACCTGATGCTTATGAAATTAATAAGAGCTGCAGAGCTAAATAGGCCAGTACAATCTTCTACAAGAGCGAATAACTGCTGGCGTATGCCGATGATATTGATGTAATTGGCACCTTAAGTTTTTCATTCTCTAGGTTAGATAAAGAAGCGAAGCGAAAGGGTCTGGTAGTGAGCGAGGGCAAGGCAAAATATCTGACGCCATCAAATAAACAGTAATCGCATTCTCGACTTGGCTCCCATGTCACTGTTGACAGTCATATCTTCGTAGTCGCAGATAATTTCGCCTATTTAAATGAAACGCAGAGTCACACTTGTCAACTTGGACTAAGCTATACGACGACATTGACATAGTTCAGCGTATCAAGAGGCAGCGGCTGCACTGGCTAGGTCATGTCGTTCGAATGGATGAAAGCGCTCCAGTTTTGAGAGTGTTCGATGGAGTACTCGCAGTGGGAAGCAGAGAAAGAGGAAGGCCTCCACTCCGTTGGAAAGATCAGGTGGAGAGCGACATGGTTTCACTTGGTATTTCTAACTGGCGCCAAACAGCAAAGAGAAGGAATGAATGGCGCGCTATTGTTGATACGGCTATAATCGCGTAAGCGGTGCCTACGCCCAAGAAGAAGAAGAACAGTATGAACTTGGATTTTGCAATGGTGAAACCACTTCAGATGTCTACCTACACTAGAAGTGTGTTATAACACGTTTCCTCTTTGTTGATTATGTTTTAAATTACATCTAGTGTTGATCTGCCAGGCCTAAAGCGATTTTACTTTGGTGAGTATTAATGATTAAGCTGGTTTTGATTGATAACATTTTTTGTTGTCTCTTTTGAAGACTTAATGAAGTGGAATTATTGCTCGTTTCAAACAATTTACGTTCTTCAGATCCAAAAATACAGACCCAAACTCTTATTTTACTTTATTTTAACAAAAATATTTGTTATTGGCATACCAAAATAAACTTGTTTGTAAATTATTTGGCATTCTCTTAGTTCTTTGTGCTTCAGTTGATGACGTTTTAGTGGGATTTTTTTTAATTTTTAATATATTTTTAGTTTTTTTAATAGTTTTTTTTTGATACATAATTTGCTTATATTTAAGTATTTCAGCATTACACACCTCGCAGAATTAAATATCCAATTAAATGCAAAAAGAATAATCATACAAATTTTTATATATTTGAGCAAAATAAATTTTCAAAATATTTAATTCATAAATTGCCATTCGTGCACATAATTCATTAGAAAATCCCACGCAGTAGCCACATAATAGGGCTAAAAGATTTATATATTAATTTAAGCTCATTATTAATTATATAAGATACGATATCAACACCCACACACATAAACCTGCCTACAAATGTGTACGAATAGAAATGATAAATTTACTTATGCGTACGAACGCCAACACTTTTTGATCACATTTGGCAGCAAAAGAAAAAATAATAAACAACAAATATGTCTAAATATCAACATATCAATATTGGCAAGTAACATACATATAGACTTATATATATATGGATGTATATAATAATACACACACACACACTTGGTTACGGCGCGACAACAAATCTATTAAAATATGAAATTAATATTAATTTCAATTAATGTCAAATTTAAAGTCGCTGAACGCGTCGGATGTCATTTGTAGTTGTCAATTGAATAGCGAACGAATGTGAGTATGCGCTATAGTAGCGTGTGTGTATAGCAGAGAGCTTAATCGAGGCTCAGCGCTTGTTTTCGTTTTCGTCTCGTCACGTTGTAGCACATGGAACGAGTTCGTTACTTAAATCTTTTATTTTTTTCTTTTGTTCAGAAAATTTTTTGCTTCTCCTTTTCTATTTATACATTCGCGTTTTACACTTTGTTCATTCCATTTTATTAATCAGATTCACAATCGTTAAAATCGATGTTATTAGCACGATAATGTCACACAAATCCGCATGATTTATGACTGCCGAATTATGAGTCAACGCAAATGAACCAGTTGAACCACCGAACGAATGATTGGAGTAACACACGAGATAACGTAGGAAATGTTAGTAGATGATAAAGCGAGTTGCTTAACTCCAGCACGTTAAAGGCGAGAATGTGGTGAGAAATGTGAAGAGTAATACATATATTTATTGAACAATGTAGATTGCCTGGTGCGTATCGTACAAAGTTATAGATTCGATCAGATTCGTAAATGTCACGCCTCTTCGATCGTAGTTAATTTGCACGAATCACATCGTCCTAAGCTATCCAGGAGCATATTCACCAAAGAAAGAATCAGCACTTCTGCATAAAAGGCATTGGCGCACGGAGCATATATTTAGGTGATATCATTAAAGAGAAATTTCTTCAAACCGTCAGCCAAAAGACCGAAAACGAGGAATATGATGGCCTATAAATCTTTTGTTGATCCGAGCCCACCACCAGCCTGTACTGATGCTGGCTGATACTAGAACCAAATCAAAATTATAGCTTGCGTTGACAAGAGGTCAGTTCAGCTGCACCATGCTGTTATTGCCAAAGTTGGAGAAATCTATCTTGAATCAATTTCGTATAGACATCCCGGCTACATCATCCCAGCCGCAGCTTGCAATCCAAGTTTGCTAATGAAGGAATGGAAACTTGTCAAGGTGGAGGTGAAAAGGGCCACAATGAAATGATGAACCCAATGCCTTCAAATTCACTACACTTATAGTACTATAGACTTTCACAAACGCTAAAACTCAGTTTAAAATAATATTAAAATTAGTAGAAAACCCAGAATTCAATTTACAATTAAATATAGCACTTTAAACAATAGTTTAAGACAAATATAATTTCCTTAACTTTTATTAGCCAGTTAAATTCATATTTAAGAGTTAAATAAAAATTAAAATTAATGTGGCCGTGCCGAAGTCTTAATATCTTTCGTGAACATATCAAACTTATTGCAAAAAATTGCAAAATTCGATTTTGATAATTTTCAATATCAATTTGAATTTATGACTGCAGCATACCAAATTTCACATCCATAGATGCTTTTTTGACGGATTTTTGACCCAAAACCTAATATCTGAAAAAATCGGTTATATAGGGGTTATATTATATAGTATCCTGATTTCGATGATTTTCA
Organism: Neoceratitis asiatica; assembly: GCA_030068015.2. Lineage (NCBI taxonomy): Eukaryota > Metazoa > Arthropoda > Insecta > Diptera > Tephritidae > Neoceratitis > Neoceratitis asiatica. The sequence goes on along the minus strand of CM061528.1, from coordinate 51,691,448 downwards.
CTACAAATATGTTATTCATAATCTCATATCTGGACAAATCGTTTGTATGGCGACTATATGATATAGCAGTACAATTTCGAAATTTTTCGGGACCAATTTGCAATTCATTCTATTTGTGTTAAATAAAAAATTTCACAGTCTAAGGTATTTTTTTGACGGATTTATTACCTAGTATTTTAAATCTGAAAAATCGGTCGTATGTATGCTATAGTGATCATAATTAAAGTTAAATTAAAAATTAAAATTTATTCAATAAATAAATAAAATTTCAAATTAAATTGTTATCAAAATTTAATTAAAATTTATTTCGTAGCATTAGTATTGAATCTTCATTTCTTCACTTAAGGTTAAATTGCAATTTTTTTATATTTTTGCAATTAAATGTTGACACTTTGCAACATATTCAATTTTTCAACTATTTTTGGTGTGGCGTCAATATCGCGCCCATTAAATTTACACAGTTCTAAATATGCTCATCAGCATAGCGAAATGCCTATACAGATACATACATATATAAATACATGGAAATCAAAAAGACGGCATACAATATTTATCAAAAGCTGTTCATATGTTTATAGTGTATTGGCAATAAAAACTGAAATTTGTGCCAAATTAATAAAATTTTTATGACTACCCGTTTTGAATTGTATATATATATTTATATATATTTATATATGTAAGTATGAAAAGTGTTACAACATAGTTCATAGCGAAATTTAACGCGTCTTTTATAAAATACACACCACCCACCCTCTTCGCTTGCCCACTGTGTGTGTCGGCTGTCTATCAGTCTGTGTGTATATTTCACTGGGTATTTATGGTATTCATTAAGTAATTTGTCGCGCGTGTTAATTGGGAGGCAGACCACAGCTGCAAAGTAGTCGCCTAACACTTTGACATTCATCCATACAAATATGCTTAATAAAATTAAAAAAAAAATATATTTTTAAAAATAAAAGCATAAACAACAAAAAGCAACATACAACAGGAAGTTATTGTCAAATTTTGACACTTTTTTTTGCATCGCTTATAACCAAACTTGGCTTCGTAAATTCCTCATACGCTTTTTTGGGTGTTCATCACTCACCCAAACGCTACTCATGTACATGTATGATGTATGTATGTGTGTTGCATATTTGTATGAGCACGTCTAACGTTATGTGTGACTATCCGTGTTAGCTGACGCGCCAGTTAATGTATTTTTGTAACACGTCTCTTTCTCTAGTTTTATGACTTGTTTTTGAATAAATTATTTTTTATGCTCGAGTTATGTAGCTTAATTTGCTTTATTTACGCATTGACCTCAAATTTTTGTAGTATCGATATATAAAATTTATTTAAAATCACATTAAAAATCGTTTGACAAATATTACTATTGTCGAAAGTGAAAACCTTTAACAAAAAAATGTGTATGAGTATTGAAAATGACCCAGTTGAAACAAATTGTATGCATATATGATGTATGTATGAAGAAGCACTAAGATTTCTTTAAAATGTAAAATTTAACTGTTTGCAGTTATATTTTTCAATCAAAAAAATTATTAAAAATTTTTTCTTTTTAAAATTTAAAATAAAATTATACTAATGATATAATGATGATATAAATACGAACGTATGTACATATAAATTTCTTTCTGCTGGTGCTTACCACTAACTGGTGATCCAAGTAGAGGTACTTTTTCCAATAACCTTTTTTTGACATATAAAGCGTGAAGGGTCAAGCTGCCATATTACTTTTGTTCAGTATTGTTTGGTATTTCATCATGGGAAGACTTACGCCTGAACAACGTTTACAAATCATTCAACTTTATTATGTAAATTCACGTTCTTTAAAGAACGTGTTTCGCGCTTCGCTCAACTTATGGTCAACATAATCGGCCTACTGAGCATACTATTCGCAACACCATCAACCATCTTGAGACCCAGCATTCATTATTGGATAATATTCGACCGAATAGACCACGTCCAGCATGCAGTGAAGAAAATATAGCGGCCGTAGCTGAGAGTGTACACGAAGACCATGGAGAGACGATTCGACGCCGTTCGCAGCAACTTGGATTGACGTTTGCAACATTTTACGTATGGCGCATTTTACGTCGAGATCTTAAAATGAAAGCTTACAAAATACAGCTTGTACAAGAACTGAAGCCGCTCGATCTTCCCAAGGGACATCGCTTCACTCCATGGGCTCTTGAAAAGTACCAAGAAGATCTGACGTTTTCGAGCCTAATTTTTTTCAGCGATGAAGTCCACTTCTGGATCAATCGGTACGTAAACGAGAAAAATTGCCGCATTTGGGCAGCAGCAAGAGCTGCCATTTCATCCAGAAAAAACAACGGTTTGGTGTGGTTTGTAGGCCAATGGAATCATCGGTCCATATTTCTTCAAATATGATGCCGGTGAGAACGTAACCGTCAATGGCGACTGTTATCGTCCCATGAAAAGTGACTATTTAATGACTGAAATTGAAGCTCGTGATCTCCGCAACATTTGGTTTCAACAAGACGGCGCCACATCCCACCCAACGCATCAAACAATGGGTTTATTGAGAAAACACTTCGGTGAGTAGATAATTTCATGTTTTGGGCCGGTGGATTGCTTTGCTTTAGGCCTCAGTTTCGGTGATCAGCTCTTCATTCGACTGTTGCGTTTTTCCATGATTCGGACTGGGCTCATCGCATGCAGTTCACTCGGATGCCTGTCGATTGGACTTCGGAGTGAAACTCGGGTCTATTAAGCTTTTACTGCTCCGAATCATCAGCTCCAATAGATAGATCGATTAATAAACCCCAAAAGACTGCATGTTTTACAATACCATTATAAACAAATGTGACAATTTAGAAGGTATTTCCTCGGGACAATCAACATATTGGCCTACTGAACGGAGAAAAAGCTCGACTTAATAGACTTCGCTTGTATCAGCTTTGACTTTTGTTGACTTATTTTCGTATCAGTCACCCGTTTTAATAAAAATTTAAGTGCAGCCGATGATAGTTGTTCAAGAACTTATACCAACAAATAGAGAAACAAATTGACTCAAATACGAAAAATTTATTAGTAAGTTACCCTAGCAACTCCAAATAGGGAAAGTCTTAGAATAAGTGTTGATTGCGGTTGTAAGCAGCAGAGATACAACTGAAAAGTGAGCAAAGAGAAGCAGAAGATCTTAATATCAAAACAATATAGGCGTTAAATTATACCATAAAAAACTTACTCTTGAAGGCACATAAGAACTTTAAGCCTCCAGTTGAAATAAATATGTCAATTAGGAACACAAATGGTAACTGGACGCGAGGTAACGAATAAAAGGCACATTTTTTGCAAAACATTTATGTATTGTGTTCCAGTCATTTATAACTTTGTTGTCGTAATTGATTGAGAACGGCGTCGAAACTCAAGTAAAATTTAAAACATCAACCCTGGAAGTTGTAAATGCGACTCAGAAAGAAATATCTAGGCTATGAATTATTACACCAATCGTAACAAATTGATACCAGAACACTGAATCAGCTTTCGTGAAAAACATGGTACTATCACACCAGTTCATCGAATTGCTAATGAAATTAGGAAGGCATTTGAGTTCAAGGAGTACTGCTGTGAAATATTTCTTGACGTAGCGCAAGCGTTCGACAAACTTTGGCATAAAGGTCCATTATAGAAAATTCATAAACCTTGCCAATCAAATTCTTTAAAATGTGTGAGTCATAGCTGTCCAACAGGGACTTTACCGTAAAATTTTATCTTTGAGGAGTTTTCAGTAAAAGCTGGCATTCTTCAAGGTAGCGTCATTGAACTTATGTATATTATACATTATACATACTCCACTCATCCCAGTAAATCGTAAAAAAACATCCAATTTTTCCGATGACACAGTAAAATTGGATGTATGGTATTCAACTGTGGGGTACGATCTGTGCAACTAATATTGAGAAAATACAGAGATTCCTTCTCAAAATTCTAAACGTACTAATGTGCGCACGGTTGTACATTCGGAACGTAAATATTCATAAAGACCTTGGTATCCTACTGGTTAAGCGTGAAATTTAAAGTAGCAAATCGAAGTACCTCACAAAACTGAAAAATCAGCTAAATTCATTAGCTAAGGCTTTGTGTAACTCATCAACTATCAAGCAATTCCAGACTGCAGCAGATATGTTCCAGCCAGAGCGCCACAGTTTGAAAGGGGCTCGGAGGATTAAGCAGATTCAGTAATAAATAGATTCTGTAAAAAAAATATATGTAAGATATTTACTCTCATATTTTATCTATTTTCTTAATTTCCTGTGAAATCGTTCATTTTGCCTTCACAAATATCTTCTAAATCTTCTCAGAGTGAGCTTGAAATTCCTTAACATTTTTTTGAGGATACATTTGTAGTTATTCTTCTTCTTCTTCTTTGTTGGTGTAGACACCACTTAACCGATTTTAGACATCAAGTGAAACCAAGTCTTTTTCTATCTGATCTTTCCAATGGTGTCGATGTCTTCATCTTCCTCTGCCTCCACCGATGGATACTGAAACTACTGATACCTGAAATTTTAAAATACGCAGTGGTGTCACCTACACATACAACATAACCTAATCAGCGCCATTGTTGTCTCTTTATTCGCTCAACTATGTTAATGTCAATATATACATACATATATCATACAACTTTTTACAGCGCGGTTGTTGTGGACTTTTCAGCTTAGCTCTGCAGCTCATATTATTATCTATAGTAATCCTCCCCAATATCAGTCCAGTACATGTTTTACGGTGATACCAAATTTAGATAAAGCGGCGTAGGGCCAGCTACTATTCCTACTACCTCAGTCTATCCGGAGGCAGCCAAGAAACTTGATGAATTTTCTTGCGCTGGAATCTTGTACTACAGAAAATCATATTTCGGGCTCCAGCGTAGTCGATTAGCATTTGCTGAGTTACACAAAGGCGTGTAGGAAGACGTTCATCCAATAGGATGAATGCCACAGCTGGGCTACTGAGTTTTTCTCCTACCTCAATACCGACGGCAAATTTGCGCTCCTTTATATGACCGCTATAGTTCATGTCACAAGGAACTACTCATTTCTCGGATGACGATGATGTCAGCCCTTAGTCTTAAGAGAACATCAACCACCTAGGCAACGGTATTCCCTCAAGTTGTATCCTTAATTAGCCATAGTCGTCACCAAAAGGGAGGTCTCCCATCCGGAGCTGATTGAAATTAATACAGTTGGGCATCGAATATTTGGTTTCACAAGAATTTAGTCCCAATTTAGACACTTGTTTTTTTTTTAATCTTTATAGCAGTTATCACAGGCTTCTAAACAATTTTTTTTTTCACAAAAACTCAATTTAATATTAATATACAAAAACGGATTGGAAATGTCTCAACTAAAACTATTTTTTAGTCTATAATTGATTTGAATTTTTTCAAATAATTAAATTTTTTTTAATAATGTCAGTTTCTGCGAACGCATTGATACGATCTACATGTGTGTGCAACAATAACCCTTAATTAAGTGTATCCACCGTTGAAGTCCTTATCAAACACAAGAAAACATAAAAAAATGTATGTTATTGCTTAAAATCAAAAACAAGCAGCTTCCAAAACTTATCGGTGAACCAAGAAAAAGAGTCGAATTAATGAATGAACAGAAATGGTTTCACGCCACTTGCACAACTCTGATTTTTATGTCTTTATTAAGGTTTGCTTCGAGTGCCTAGAAATAATATTTCACTATTAATAACAACAGTTCTTAAAATTTCATTTTACTACATGTATACATATTTATATAGGGTTTCACAATAAGTGTGATATGATTTCTTTAAAAAAAACACACTAATTGTTAAGGAAATTCACATTTTTTTAATTTAATATGAAGTACAATCGATACAATTAAGTTCTGAATATAACATCATTCAAATGGTCTCCACGACTTCTCTTGCAGGAACGAATTCGATGAACCCAATATTTGAGCACTTTGTCCACTAAATCAAGTCGTATATCATGAATATCACGTTCAGTATTGACCTTTGAAGCTGGAAGAGAGTCTGGTTTATTGCTAAAGACCAATGACTTCAAATAACCCCACAGTAGTCTAATGGTGTTAAATCACAACTTCTTGAAGGCCATTCAATGTCACAATTTCTTGAAATAATCGAATCTCTAAACCTTTTCGCAATAATTTGGTTATTGCACATGCTGTGTGACAAGTAGCCCCGTATTGTTAGAACCAGATGTTGTTAAAATCAACTTCTTCCAATTGTGGCCATCATTTTGGTTGGTTATCATCGATCTATATCGCTCTCCATTGACAATAACGATGTTACCAGCGTCATTTCGAAAGAAAGTAGAACGACGCCAAACTGTCAATTTAGTTGAAGGTAATGGTTGTTCATGAATAATTTGTGGATTTTTTCCACTCGGATGAAAGTGAGCCTCATCGGAGATGATTTTCTTCCAAATATCGTTATCGTTTTCAAGTTGTTCCAAGGTAAAATCAGCAACTTCACGACGTTTATGGTTGTCAGTTCTTGAGTGAGTACAATTTTCTACGGAAGAAAGCCCAAATCCTTTCCCAAAATCCGCCAGGTTGGATTTGAGACAGTCCCAATTCTTGAGAACGTCTGGGAATCGACAAATCGCAATTTTCAGCAACACTTGCCTCAACGGCAGCAATATTTTCATTACTTCTACCGGTTTTTTGTCTTATATAAATAAAATCTACGCTCGAAATTTTCAACGATTCGACGAATAGCGATACAGGTGGACGATTATTACGACCATAAAATGGCAAATGCGCACGAAAAGTTGCAATTGCAGAACGATTATTTTGATAATAATATTGAATAATTTGTAAACGTTGTTCTTACGTATATCTTGTCATAATGAAATTGTACATATTACTTAGTACAATGAAAAAAGACAGATCATGACATATTAAAAATGGCCAAAACGACACTTAGAAATCATATCATCCCAATTGGAAAACCCTTTATGTATATATTTCAACATACTTTACATGTATGTATGTATATGCCTTATACGATTTTTGTGAATGAATTGTTTTTTCACCTGCCAACTCACACAAACACATCCAAACGCTTACTACACCCACCAATATTTACTTGTGATATGGTTTTCCTCGCAACGATCACGATTTAGAATTTCCTCTAAAACTGCTCTGATATTAATCTAATTTCAGTTAAATGAAGTCTACTAAACCTTTTTAGTTGTTCGTAGTGTATTGCATAACAATTATAGTGCTGCTGTTGAAGCAGATGAAAAAAGGTATGGAAAATTTAATTATGACTGCACGTCACGTAGATTCCGACTGAGCCGCTATTAAAAAATTTCTGAAAATCAGCGAAACGGGCAGAGACAAAAGACACGTTGATTGGCCACGAAAAGTGTCACAGAAATTAAAATTTTATGACTTCCGTTGGTGTATCAGGTGGAAAGACGTTGCATTGTTGTAGAAAGTGAAGATTTGTTAGAACATACATTACTGTATACCACCTACACTCAGCCAGAATTTTTTCGAAAAGTGGCATAATGTACCTTGTCTGATATAGCTACATATGTACGAGTACTTGCTTCTTAATAAGTAACGTAGTATTAATAAGTATATTTTAAGATAATTACGGTTTTTTGGCATTATATTGTATACAAATTTTAGCTGTCTGCTTTGAATATTGATTTGTATATTTGAGGTAAGTTGTTACTAAAAATATGTAAATGTTCACTTCGGATCATCATCATCATCATTTGGCTCTACGGCTCTCTGTTAGCATGCTTACGATACAGCTCCATGCTATTGCTTTGTTTATTACTGTTTCTCTCCAGCTTTTCAGTTGGAGTTTCTTCAGATCTTCATTTAATTCGTCCATTCATCTTGCTCTTTGCTGGTAAATGATTGCACATTTATTATTATTATTTTTTTTTTTTTTTTGGAGCTCTTGAATCGTCGTTCTTATAATACGACCTAGCCAAATTCTTCGTTCCGTTTTAATAAATCGCACTACATTTGTGCCTGATCAAAATCGAAATTCCATCTTAATCCCCCATTTATCAGACCTGATTCTGATTGCACTGAACAGTTTTTTGGAGAATTTTTCCTTCGAAAGTCAGCAATTTTGTTTTATGCTTTTGCCTCATTGTCTAATTTTCAGATACTTATCACAAGACCGATTTCACTACCGTCCTAGATAGTGCCAGTTATCTTCAAAATATTTTCTGATAATCGCAGAGTAATCGAAGAAATGTCAGTGGTTTTCATTACAATAATTTGCCTAATGCTGGGTGGCTTTTACATTAGTAAATATTCCTGATTCATATTAAACCTTGGACACAAACCGCTCGAAACTTTCGGATCTGTGAAAATCTGATCTAAAAAAATTTAGTTGTTTCATTATAGAAATTCTTGAATAATTCGTTAACTTTAAAACTCTTAGACTTCCTCACTAAATATGTATTGTATTGTTTCCCCCCTTCTTGTTTACACGGAAGAGCCTTGTGAAACTATAAACATAACTACGTCATCGATTTCGCGTCTGATAATAATACCAATGAATAGCTATGGCTACTCCACCGAACTCACACACTTCTTCACTGGCAGAATTTTTGTGAAATCCAAGGTAGTGAAATCGTTTTTTTTTTTACTTTTACTTTAATTATTTTTATGCTGTATACTATCAGACCCGGGAAAACATCTTTGTGGCTTTGCGTATTTTCCCCAATTTGAAACTTACAGGTATTGCAAAGGATCATTAAAGCTGAAATTAATATTAGTATATTAGATATCTATACATTTTTTTATTACATTGTATTATTAATCGAGTTACGTATTTATAAAGTGTGTTTTTTATAGAGGTATAGAACTTTAAGTTGCCATTACTTTTCAAGATGGAGACCGATTTAACAGCTGTCAAGTGATTTATTCTCAGTTTCATCATGAATAGACTCACGCCTGAACAACGCTTGCAAATAGTGCCATTTTATTTCGAAAATAATGTGCGGAAAACGTATCGCGCACTACGTCCATTTTATCGTCGACAAAATCGTCCATCAGAGCAGTTAATTCGATTAACCATGGAACATCTTCGCACCACGTTTACTCTTATTGATAACTCGCATCCAGAGACGCCGTACGGTGCGTACAGAAGAAGCTATTGCTGCTGTAGAGCGTAGCAGTGAGGAAGACCCGAATGAGTCCATCCGCCATCGAGCACAGGAATTGGATCTGTGTCCACCCACCTTATGGAAGATTTTGCGGAAGGATCTTGGTTTGCGTGCTTACAAAATCCAACTCGTGCAAGAATTGAAGCCAAACGATCATCAAGTAAGGAGTAGATTCGTCAAATGAGCCCAAAACGAGATTACTGTTGTTCCCGATTTTCATAAGCGAATTTTGTTTAGCGATGAAGCGCACTTCTGGTTGAATGGCTACGTCAACAAACAAAACTGCCGCATTTGGAGTGAAGGTAATCCTCAAGTGTATGTTGAAACAACGTTACATCCAGAAAAACTGACTGTTTGGTGCGCTTTATGAGCTAGTGGAATCATTGCTCCGCACTTTTTCAAAAACGATGGTGGCCAGAACGTTACAGTCAATGGTGATCGGTATAGAGCCATGATTACTAACTTTTTCATTCCTGAATTGAATAACCATGATGTCCAGGAGATGTGGTTTCAACAAGACGGCGCAACATGTCACACAGCTCGTGCCACAATAGACACGTTTGGTGACCGTCCAATTTCACGTTTTGGACCTGTGAATTGGCCTCCATGATCTTGTGATTTAACACCGCTAGACTACTTTCTGTGGGGCTATATAAAGTCATTGGTCTATGCGGATAAGCCACAAACGCCACGACGTCCAGATTGGACTACATCCGCGCCAGCCGTGGCGGTCATATGCCAGAAATCATATTTAAAATGTAATGCCACAAGATTATCTTTCGGATAAATAAAATTCATGTCAATCGAATAATCCATCGTTGTTTTATTACAACTTAAATTTCTATACCTCTATAAAAAACACCCTTTACATATGTGCGGGTCGCTACTCAAAGACTTTCACGAAAATGCCAATATGAATGTCTCAAAGCAAGTTGAAAGCACCATTCCGCGGCAGAAAAATAATGCAGCGACCATAACTAGGCAGGTTCTCTGCTTATATCCAAATTATTGGAATTGTTGTCAATCTGTCGGTGATTACTTTTCCGCAAACTCCTAAACCATGGTTAATTTCCGGGAAGCAAAAGCATTCCACTTGGGCATATCATCAAAAATTTTAACCATCGATGAAAAAATAATAATTTTATCAATTAAATCGGCTCACATTCTGGAAATCATCATTAATGTAAATCGAACCATAAATAAAATTTCGAATAGTTGAGCCCCTGCTCCACTTCCCGGAAACTCTACTGAACTCACACCGTTAGGCTTTTTCTTAAAGTCTATGCGGACAATCCCGCTTCGATTCAGGTCTTTGAGCAAACCATCACGCGTGGCATTCACCAATTACCAGTCGAAATGCTCGAACGAGCCGCGGCCAACATTTGGAAGAGATAATTTTTAAAAAATAAATGCCAAAGAATGTTCTCTCGAATGATAATAAACATTCTCCATTAAATTTGAATTATCTGTGTTTTTTCTTTAAAAAAGTAGGGAACCGCGAAATAGATCAACCGTTATAATATACAGCAAGATCTCTCAGGATGCGAAAGGATCTCTTCGAACACTAAGGGAGGCTTCATAATTTCTCGAGTCATTATGATTATTTAACGAGAAATTAATTCGAGCGACAGAGATATAAGGTACAATCTTATATATGATCATTCTCCAGTACCTGAAGGTGGAGGCAGACGAAGAAGAAGACTTCCAATACATTGAAAAGATCACTTTAGAGAAAGATTACATTTCACTAATGCCCACAATTGGCAAAAGGAGGAGAATATTTTTATGCGAAAAAAATTTAACTTCATCCCGAATAAGGCATTTCTCCCTTTCATTTTTTTATTATTTATAATAATTTTTTTTCTGCATATATATTTAGAAATTTTTTTGCTATACCAATTCGAATATTTGTGCAATTGCAACTTAACTGGTTTCTGCCATTTATTGTACCTGTCAAATACGCTTTTGCCAAATGAAGCCGGAAGTGTCAAATCTCACGCAAAATTTTCAGAATCAAAGAAGCTGTGAACAACAACAGGGTTTCTGCTGCAAACAAATAAAAAAATAGAAATTAAAACATTAGCAAATTAGGATAATTGCATTATAAAAAAAATTTTTTTTTGGGAAATTTTTAAAGTACATAATTTATTGTTGTACAATGTTTTATTTCTTTTTGTTAGTTGTTGCTTATTGCAAGCCGTCGCGGATTTCAATTCCCATAATTATATGTAGCTTTGTTTGTATACTCTTTGTCTCTTTTATCGCTGTCAGTACTTAGTTTTGTTTTGTTACTTCTTTTTAAATGTTTTTATATTTTTATTCATTTTTTTCAAGAGACTGTCGCCGGTATCGCCACAGAGCACAAAATATTGTGTTCATTGGTCCATTTTAAAAGCATTTACATTAACATTATTATGAGTTTAAGGTGTTCACAATGTTGTTGCGTTGTTGTTGTTACCTTTTTTGCTTTTGTTGTTGCTTGTAATATTATTGGCGCTTTGTGCGAGGCGTGTGTGGCATTGCGGTGCATTTAGCAATCCTGCCACATGTGCGCACAGTGCGGCAAATGCCAACCAACTTGCCTTCCGTTATATTTAACAAGGTCTGAGGCATTTTTGTGGAAGTTTTCACCACACTCGTTGCACTATACAACTCTTTGCCCGAACTCTGGTCCCAGTGAAGTGCATATGTGTCAGATGTGGCATGTCTTTTGCTGTTCGGACATGAATAAAAACTACAATTACAATTGTGAAATAAAAAATTTACGTTTGTTTATTTGTATGTATGTATGTATGTATGCATCTGCTTCGCTTTGACATTGTGATCACATCGATGGGGCGCTGATAACTTTGAAGTTGTATTTGGTGCTGACCGACCAGTGTTGATCGGTCGGTCGGCTGGTTGGTTGGCATTTTTTGTATGCGCATATTTTTAAAGTTTTTCTTCCTCTTTCTGCCTTTTTTCACCATCCCTGCAGTGGAAATGTGGTGCAAGATTTGGCGCTTTAAGCCGCAGTTTAATGCAGCACACCACCACCATCGTTACTCAGTGAATCCAATTCACTTTGGAATCAACTTTCAGCGGGGAGAAAAAGTTTAAGCGTTGCCGCAGAGGGCGACATTGGTACATTGGACAAGTTAAAGGCGACAATTCACTCGCAAGACACTTTGTAAAAATTATTGTTAACAAAATTCATTCAATGCCTACGAAGTGCGGTGGGGCACGAATGATATAATGCGGCTATTTTACACATTATCGTAGGGTTGAAGGTATGAATTCACACACAGAAAGAAATTTCTTTGCACCACGAGTGGAACTGAATGAAATTCTTTCGATCGAGGATTTAGCTTACAGTGTCAAGCAGTACACATTAAATCAGCGTTATATTAAAATCGAAGCTTTTTTTTCAATCGTAGACACCACTTACGCTATTATAGCTGAAACAACAATAATCGTCTTTCTTCTTTCTTTCTTTTAAGAAAAATAAGAAAATACAAGTATATATGCATGAATAATGCAGGGTTTTCCCATTTCACTTTATTATCATTTTTCATAGATGAATTTATTTTGCAATAGTGACCATCTAAGAGAATGGGAAAGAATTGAATATATCCATTGAGCACTGGACGCAAAACTAAAATCGTATTTTACCCAACGCCATCAGAGGCACCTGAGCTGCGAAGACCCCGTGTTTAGAAGGCGCAAAAACCGATCAGAAAATCAGGTATCTGATCTAGACCAAAAGACGATAAGTTCCATTGTAAACATGGAGTATGTATCTCTCCACTGACTACTTAAGAATTAAATGCAATGATTTACGCCATTCTCGTAAACAGGGACAATAGAAAACACGTCCGATTCAATCAATTCATCAAAGAGTCTTTAGGAATGTTTCTCCATCAGAAATGAATATTTTCTGTTCTCAGGATGCAGAATCAGATTTTTCCTTTACGGAAGAAGATAATTAGTTATCAGACCATAAATTAGTTAATATTTTATTCTGTTAATCTTGAAATTAAAATATAAAAAACTTTAATTTAGACTTTTTGTAAATAATTTGTATAGATTTATTTTCTTGTGCATTTTTCATGCAGTAATTTTTGTAAGTTAATTAAATTTGGTATAAAACTATAGTCATTGTCATTATACGAGGATCTATAAAATCTTATAAACAAATTGTTTCCAGAGAAAATCTAAATAAATTAATTCTAACTAATTTTGGCTAAGTTTTTGAGTCACATACTCCTTATTGCGCTGTCTCTTTAATCGCCTAACTATGCCAATACTGCTTTATAACTCATACAAACTATCGCTCCATCTTCTGTGGTATTCGTCGTTGCCAATGTCTAATGTCCAATATCGGACTTTGATATAGTCCACACTTCTGCCTTATATAGCACGAATAATGAGAATTTGTAGAGTATTATGCCACGTAAATTGGCGCAGACTCTGGGGGTTCCTCTTTTTATGGATTTTGCAGAGTATACTTATTTTCCAATCATCGGGTGTGCATTCATCCATCTAAAATTGACAAAAAAGCTGAATAGATTAGGCGATAAGTCAACGGCTCGCACGGACTCGTTATACTTCACGGGTAAATGCTATTGAAACTTCGCCGCAATTGGGTATTGGAAAGTTTTTTCCATCAGCATTAATTGGAGTCTCGAACTAAGGTGTCGTCCTTTAACTGCCTCCCGCTAGATCACACCTTTAACTTGTGATCTCTCGAGTCTTATCCGTGTCGGCTAGCTTCTCAAGCCCTTCATATTCAAGGATTTCGGCGTCTTTCTTTTTGCGCCTGCAATTATTTTTATCCTTCTACCTTACATCTGTTGTGGTTGATCGCAGCCTTGTGAAGTAGTATTTTCTCTCCACTGAGTTGATGGTGGGTGCTCTCAGGCAAATGTAAGTAGAGCAGAAAACCTACTGACTGCCTGCTGTGATTGTAGCTTTGCAAAGTCGAATCTTCATTGTGTTTCTTGACGGGCTTTCTTTGCTGCACAGAGGCGGGTTCGCATCTTCGATGCGACAAGTCTGTGATGCGAGTCGATATTAGGTCCTCGGAAAGTAAACACATCTAGAACATTGCAGACATATCTTCCGTCCATCACAACAGTATCCATTTTTTTTGAGCGATTTTCGATCCCGTGACAGCCATGTAACTTCATGAATTTTCTTATGCTGGAATCTTAGACTACAGACAACCATACTTCTGGCACCCGCGAAGTCGATCAACCTCAGCCTCTTTGTGGATGTTTCATCATAGAGACTGAAATTAAAAACTCGAATTTAAGCTCAGTTCTCCTACTTATAACTCCATCTAATTGAATATCCAACATTCCTAAGACTTGTCTCAATTTTATCGGATTTTCCCATGCTCGAACATTGTCAAACCTTGACTAAGGAACTGTATAACATAAAGAACACCAACTGGTTTAATCTACACGGAAGGGCTCAAATGGAAGTCGATTTGGGGGCGAGAGGAAATACAATGAATAATAATTAAATTCCTTTCCGTGTAACCGGTAATAGGAACATAAATGGGAATGCACAAGAGGACGAGTTGGCCAAAGTAGCAGGATCTCTCAAATAATCTGATACGTACATAGTTGGAACACTCAGGAACGTCGAATAAAAACTCATGGGTCTCCCAAAAAATATTTCTTTATATATCATTAATCCACACTTCAAACCCAACTTGACTGATATTTCTTTCGCAATAATCATAACTAAAATTTTATTTTCACAGTGTACATCTTCTTCCGAGTACACACCATCAAATAAACATAGAACAAAGCAAAAACAGCGCCTTACTAAGCTGAGAACCCATATACGAGTATGAACACATAAGTTTCAAATCATCAACTGTACAAACATTCTTGTATTCATATAAAATTTACGAGCAAATCAAGCATTTAAGTATCACATTACAACTTGTTCGAATGTTCGATGAGTTGTCATGTCATGTTTGTGTAACTCAAGCGACGACTTGTTGTTCCCCAACACGACACACAGGGCATGGCGCAACAATGCCGCACCACAACTCACGTGGCCACAAGTTACATACGTACTCGTTCAAACAAACCATACACACAGTCCGAGATGTTCACTTCCTATTTCCCTTCCCTGACCGTTGGTAATTTTATAAATGTTTGACATTTCTTTATTTTGTTATTTGATTTGGAATTTCACTTTTATTTAAATTGCTATGTATTGGGTTTGTTTTAAATTTGTAATTGTCGTTCTTGAGGTTTGTCACTTGGACATATAAAAATTATATAGATGAACATATTTTACATGTGAGGAACATGACATGAAATAGAAGAAAGCGTATAAATACCAGAAATAAATAAAATTAGTTTTTTTTTAACATTATTTTTAATTACAATATGTATATTAGTTTTCAGTAAAACATTCTTTTCTGAACATGAATGAGTTCAATATTCATAGTAATTCGAAATCGAGTGTTCGGATATAAGAATAAAAGTGTAAGCATAGGTGTATTTCCCTTGCCTAGGAAATTCATGCTATGCAAACATTTCCTACGAAAATTTGTTAGAGAACGAGAGTCTCCCGTTGGAGGATTGTAACAAATTCAAGTCAAGCAATAACAATAACTCAGCACAGGGTTGCTTTTTTATTCTTTTTCTTATTGTAATCTGGTGGAAATAAATATACATAGGTTTGGACATACATAGGATACTTTTACTATTGTAGTATATATTTTTGCGTATGTTTTGTTGCTGTATCATTTCACGGATAGGAGATCCCTGCATCCTAGCATACATTTCGTAGACACAGAGAACACCGATATTATTATTGATTATGTGTTTTAGATGCAGTTTTAGTCTTAATTTAATTTAATTTTTTTATATTACTTTATTTTGTTTTGATTATTTTTTGTGTCCTTTATTTTTTTATATATCTAATTTTAAATAATTTTGTTTTATTTAACCTTTTTATTTTGTATTCTTTTCTTATTCTTTTTGATTTTATTTTATTATATTTTATAATACTTTATTTTAGTCTATTACAAGTATACTTTTCTTTATCATATATTATATTATTAATGTTTTTTATTTTTTTATTTATTGAATTTATTTATTTTCAACTCATTTATTCTATTTTGTTTAATATTTTACTCCAATTAAATTTAATTTTACTGATTCAATTAATTTTTTAATTTTATTTATTTATAATTCCATTTAATTAACTTGATATTGGTTTTTATTTTTTATTTTACTTTATGTTATTTTACCTTAATAAATAAAAATTATATTTACCGTAATATATTTAATTTAATTTTATATTAATTTATTAATTTTTTTAATAATTTAATTTAATTTTTTTATTCACCTAATTTAATTTAATTAAATTTTGTTTTAATTGTAATTATATATTTGAATTTAGCTTATTCTATTTATTTTATTTATTTTTTTATTAATATTTTTTATATTAAATAATAATATATTTTATTTATTTTACTCAATTATTTTTTTTTTATTTTTTTCTTTTCATTTATTCTAGTTTACTTCATTATTTAATTTTTTATGTTATGTTATTTAATTAAATTTAATTAAACTTATTTTTTTGGTTTTCTGTTTTTCTTTATTTAATTTTATATTTTTTATTTCATTTTATATTAATTTATTTAGCTTTGTTTTATATAATTTTAATTTATTTTATTTCATGTTTTCGTAATATTTTATATTTATTATTACATATATTTTTATATTATATTTATATTTTTATTTTATATAATTTTTTATTGTATTTTGTTTTTATTTTTCTAATTTTATTTTTTAATTTTTTTCATAAATTTTTTTAGTTTTTTTTTTTAATTTGTTTTATTTAATATTGGTTTGTTCTATTTTATTTTAATTTCCTTATTTTTGAATTTCATTTTAGTTTATCTTATTGCATGTTTTATTTTTTTTATGTTTTATTTTCGTTTTATTTTATTTTACTTTATTTTATTTTATTTTATATTATTTTTGTTTTATTTTATTTTAACTTTTTTACTTTATTTTATTTTATTTTATTTTATATTATATTATATTATTTTATTTTATTTTATTTTATTTTATTTTATTTTATTTTATTTTATTTTATTTTATTTTATTTTATTTTATTTTATTTTATTTTATATTATATTATTTTATTTTATATTATTTTATTTTATTTTATTTTATTTTATTTTATTTTATTTTATTTTACTTTTTTTTTTTAATTTCATTTTATTTAATTAAATCAAATTAAATTTATTTTATTATAATAAAATTTATTTTAATATTGATTTATATATAATTTTATTTCAAAATTCTCAGACTGCATAAATGTTACCTTCTCAACATTGAAATTATTTATTACACTTCATTTGAATTTTTCCAGCGTTCACATAAGTTTTCACACAAATGAATTATGCTAATTTGTAGATTTAAATAAATATCTTGTTTGAAATACAACAACAATTTTGTTTAGATCTAAAGGGTGTTTTTTATAGAGGTATAGAACTTTAAGTTGGCATTAATTTTCAAGATGGTGACCGATTTAACAGCTGTCAAGTGATTTATTCTCAGTTTGGTTTGGCAATTCATCATGATTAGACTCAGGCCTGAACAACGGTTGCAAATAGTGCAATTTTATTTCGAAAATGATGGTTCTGTGCGGAAAACGTATCGCGCACTACGTCCATTTTAGCGATTTTTAGCGATGAAGCGCACTTCTGGTTGAATGGCTACGTCAACAAACAAAACTGCCGCATTTGTAGTGACGGTAATCCTCAAGTGTATGTTGAAACAACGTTACATCCAGAAAAACTGACTGTTTGGTGCGCTTTATGGGCTGGTGGAGTCATTGGTCCGTACTTTTTCAAAAACGACGGTGGCCAGAACGTTACAGTCAATGGTGATCGGTATAGAGCCATAATTAATAACTTTTTCATTCCTGAATTGAATTGGTGACCGCCTAATTTCATGTTTTGGACCTGTGAATTGGCCTCCAAGATCTTGTGATTTAACACCGCTAGACTACTTTCTGTGGGGCTATGTAAAGTCATTGGTCTATGCGAATAAGCCACAAACGCTTGACCATTTGGAAGACAACATTCGCCGTGTTATTGCCGATATACGGCCACAAATGTTGGAAAAAGTCATCGAAAATTGGACGTCCAGATTGCACTACATCCGAGCCAGCCACAAATGTAATGCCACAAGATTATCTTTCGCATAAATAAAATTCATGTCAATCGAATAATTCATCGTTATTTTATTGCAACTTCAAGTTCTATACCTCTATAAAAAAACACCCTTTACATGCTAGTAAATCACCTCACATTTACACACGGGCACGTTAATTAATTTTATTGTAGTTCAGTTTTAGATGTTCGCTTTAATCTCCCATTGCATTAATTTCAGGTTATTAGGACAGTTAAGATAAAATCAATTATGTAAACTTACAAATTTCAAACAAAAAGCGATTGTATATTAATTCATCATATGTTAAATATATGGAAAACACTTTCCACACAAACATATTTGCATACCTTCAAGGAATACAAGCATAGTGTGAAGGAATAAATAATATCCCAAAGCGAGATTATTTAAATTCGTGACAATAATTAAAACGCTTAAAGCGCATATTAATAAGCAATAAACATATCCGAAAATACATTCACCAAATGTAACGAGCTTTAAATTTATTGTTGTACCCAAATAAGATAAAGCTGAAAATTGAATTAAAAATAATTAAAAGAAAATAACTAACTAAAACGAGAAGGTTCAATATGATCAATGCAAGTTGCAACTCAGCTGCAAATCGTTGTAAACTGAAACACCAAAATAAATTTTAAAACAAATAAACAACAAGAAAATGACAAATCTTAATTGCATTCTTTATTTTTCGATTATTCCATGACCTACATAGCTTGTCGGGTCCAAATAGATAATCTAGCGGCTGATGCACAGAGTGTACTGAAGATCGACAAAATGGCAGCAGCCGATGGTTTACCGGTTGAGCGATTCAAATATGCCGACGAGGAACTGGAGGTGCATGCATAGCTCTTTGATATATAAACATTATGCACACATTTGTTAATTTCAAATCTGTCGTCGCCTTTAAAGAGTACATATAAGGAGAGACTCTTAAATAAATTAATGTACATCAGTAGCTTCTAGTTTGTCATTTTTCTTTCAACTTAAATCCATATTTCGAAATTTTAAAATATTGAGTTATAAATATTTTATAAAACCAAATTATGAAGAAATTGTTGAGAACATGTTTGAGTCGAAATGAGACGTTTGATTAGCTAGTTGAGAGCATTTCAGTAATAAAGTTCGCAGTCATAACAAAATTAGCCGTATAAAAACCCAATAACCAACTTCTGGATATGTTTTAAGAATTTAAGACTTAATCTTGCGATATGAAATGAGAAAACATGAACTTTTTCACATGAACATCGGAAAAGCGTAACCATGGGCTGGGCCTAAACACATATGTAGATGTTGCAAATTTTCTTGCACTTACCGTTTATCAATTAGTACTCACCTTCAAAAGAAAGCTTGTTTTTTTTTTTAATTTATACAAAATAATTTTGTCTTTCAATTGTACGGTATTGTACAATATTGTTCGAGCGAAGCAATAGCTTGAAAAATTTTATAAAACTTCCGTTCCATCAGGAATAACAATAAAACGTTGGTTTATTGACTTCAGACGTTATCGTAGAGACACCGATGGTGCAGAATGGCCAAATGATGCGGTAGCATGTAGGCGGTAGAATCAAAACCATCGCCGCCTGAGTGGAAAAAAACTGGGATACAAATTAGTCAAAGTACACGAATGCACAATATCCCTTGAAAACGTTATGTTTTCGGTTTTTTGAGATGGGTGTGATGTAATATTCATCCACTATTTTGAGAAGGCAAATACAATGTATAGTACATATTATCCCGTGTTATTGGAGCTTTTGAAGGTCGAAACTGCAAAGAAACGATCGCATATGGCAAATAACATATTTTTCTAATTGAAACAAGAATTCGATATAATATTACTGTAAATTCGAAGTCGTTCTATTGTTATTTTGAAATGAAAGTTTTTATCGATTATGAAAATTAATGATGAACTTTATTGTGATTGTTATGTTGATATGTTCGTAGAATCTAGTAACTAAAGGCCGCACACAAATACAATCTCGCAATCGGTTACTTATCCTCACCAATTGCTCTCTTTCGATTGCGCAAGAGCTCTTTTTCTCACCCCTTTTATTGCTTACCACCACCTGTTATTTATACTGTTTCTTCATTCTAAAACACTTATGTATGCAGATGATGATTTAAATCAGTTCGATCTATAAGAGATAGAGAACTTTTGCAATTTGACCTAAATTATTTAGTAGTTGTAGTGATATGGACTATATGTCATTAAGCTTAAAAAAGTGTAAGTATACATTTGTCCTTCTCTCTGACTTCATTAACTTAGGTGTTAGATTTTAGAAATCATATAAACTTTTGTGCTAATATAGCAAAAGGTGTGCTATCTTTCATTAAGCGGTAGGCTAAGGAGTTCAATGACCCATACATTACCAAATTACTTTACAATTCACTCGTTAGACTCTTTTTGGAATAGGGTGCCGTTGTATGGGATCCACACTATCAATTTTGTCGTGATAAATTAGAATATGTACAGAAGCAATTCCAATTATTATCGTTAAGGAATTTACATTGGGAGGCGAAAAACAACTCCCTAATCCCTTCGAGTTTATCTACACACCTTAGGTCCCTTACCTCATGTTCTTGCAAAGCGACCCCTTCAGATATTTGTCTAACGCCTTGGCCTATACAACAAGTAAATCACGCCTGAAGAGGAGAGATAAACCAGCTTTGTGGTATATTTTTAATTTAATTTTTTTAAGATTTGATTACTTGTTGTGAGGTTTTCGATGCCAAAGCGAATTCAATAAATAATACGTAGAAAAAAACAAGAAATAAGTGCTGTCTTCGGCCATGCCGAAGTATGTATACCTTTCACGAACATATCGAATTTATTGCAAAATTCAAAATTTGACGATTTTCAGTGTCAATTTTTATTTGAATTTACGTGAGTATCATGTGAAATTTTTAACCATTCGATTCTGTTTTGGCGGATTTTTGAAACAAAACCTCATATCTGAACAAATCAGTTGCATGGTAGCTATATGATATTGTCAGGCGAGTTTCGGCCAGTTTCGACAAATGATCAATATATTACAAAAATACATTCGGATACAAAGGTTTGTTGAAATATCTCAAAAACTGAGAGAGTATTTGGCGTTCATACAGGCGGACGGACGAACAGACAGACAGGCGAACATGGCTAAATCAACTCAGCTCATCATTTGATACTATCGGTATAAGTTTTGTTGGTCTATCTTTCCTTCTTCTGGTACATACTTATTTCGGACTACAGTTAATAGGCCATTTCATGTACATGAAAAGTATAGAAAGATGTATAACGTAAGCTTTAATTTTTATAACTTTTTATTTTTTTTAATTTTTTATTTTTTTGTATGAAGAAAGATTTTTAAAACAAATAATAATAATCCCTTTATTTCTCAATGATTTTAAATTGCAATTGCTGAAGTTTTTTATAGCAGCTGATGAGCAAATCTGTAGCGGTTCTGTAAGAGGCAGGTGTCGTTGCGCACATCACGTTTAGGACATTCCGGATCGTGCCGAGTTTTCGGTCAATAGTCGGTTGAATTTTACGTTCTGCCATTAGGTCGGTTAGCCAGGAGGTTTGGTTAAGCTGGGTTTTTCGTCAAAAAGAAAAAAAAATCATGTTACAAGTCAATAAAAACAAAGACAGAACTACACAAATTGAACTTTGAATTGCTCCCAGTTCATTTTATTATCTGGCTCCCAGCGACTAATGACAGTACGTAAATCTCAACGAAAATAAAAATATGCTAACGAATAAGACATTTTGCTCGAATGTAGAGCTTATCGCTGATACTGAGGCCTATTTCGAGGCAAAAGATAAATTGAAATTTTAGAGCGGCGCTGAATTTTCCTTGATTGAGGTAACGTCAAAAAAATGCGAATAAAGCCAATCTTGAACGAAAAAACCAAGTTTTTCTTTATTATTAAAACAGAAGCGAAGAACAGAGACTATAGATATAGAAAGGTGTGGGAAACGGTTTGGGAAGCGTTGAGAGCTTTATGACCTTTATTCAAAGTGTTTTCTCCTTTACGGAGGAATGCTTCGCTACAAAAGAGTTTTCAAACACTAATGGTTTCAATTAAATTAAATACATGTGAACACCAAACTCAGTATGGTCAATTAAAGCTTAATTGTAAAGGGTAATCTATTTCGAGGCTCCCTACTTTTTTTCAAGAAAAAAACACAGAAATTTTAAATTTATTGGGGAATGTTTATTATCATTCGAAAGAACATTCATTTATTTTTATTTTTTTGAAGATTATCTCTTTCAAATGTTGGCCGGCTACGTCTCAGATGGTCCATCCGTTGAGTCCAATTACGAGCATTTCAATTGGTAACTGGCGAATAACACGAGCGATGTTTTGCTCCAAGGCCTGAATCAAAGCGGGATTGTGCGCATTGACTTTAAACTTTACATATCCCCACAGGAAAAAGTCTCACGGTATGATATCACACGACCTTGGTGGCCAATCGACCGGCCCAAAACGTGAAATTATCTGCTACCGAAGTGTTCTCTCAATAAATCGATTGATTGATGCGATGTGTGGCGCCGTCTTGTTAAAACCAAATGTCGCGGATATCACGAGCTTCAATTTCGGGCATCAAATAGTCGGCTACCATGGCCCACAAAACACACGAGACCGTTGCTTTTTCTGGATGAAATGACAGCTCTTGAATCTCTTCAGGTTTCTCTTCGCGGCAATTTTGCTTGTTTACTTACCCATTGAGCCAGAAATGGGCCTCATCGCTACACAAAATTTGGCTCGAAAACGTCAGATCTTCTTGGAATTTTCAAGACCTAAGCGATATCGCTTGGGAAGGTCGAGCGGCGGTTATTGCTCAATCTGTATTTTGTAAAATGCGCCAAGTCGTTCCATACGTCAGTCCGAGTTGCTGCGAACGGCACGGAATCGACTTTCCACGGAATTCGTGTACACTCTCAGCTACGGCCGCTATATTTTCTACTACGTGCTGGGCGCGGTCTACTCGGTCGAGTGTAATGAATGCTGGGTCTCACTATGGGTGATGGTGTTGCGAATAGTATGCTCAGTAGGCCGATTAAGTTGACCATAAGTTGAGTGAAGCACGCGAAACACATTCTTTACAGAACGTGAATTTCCATAATAAAGTTGAATGATTTGTAAACGTTGTTCAGGCATAAATCTTCCCATGATGAAATGCCAAACAATACTGAACAAAAATAACATGAAAGCTTGACACGACACAAGCGCTATCTGTCAAAAAAAGGCTATTGAAGAGAGTACTTCTACTTGGATCAATCTTTATAATCTAATTGGCCTATTCGTACATATCATTTTCACTTAATATATCAAATCCTAGTCCGCTTTTTTGTTATCAAATGAGTTGGTAGGTTTTTGGGACTCTTTTTATTACCCGAAGAGCGACTGGGAAGTCATTTAGTAAATTTGATAATTTTTTTTTTAATTTTTGCTGCTAAGTTTTTCAAAATTTTCTTTTTAGTACTTTCGATGTAACTAATATAAATATCTTTTATATTAGCTCTTTTGATTATTTCTCAGTAGTCCACTAGAGATATGAATTTCCATACTTGTAAGTATATGCATACAGATTCGTACTTGGAATAAGCATTTATGCTTTTTTTTATGTATTCCACGATTTAGCGAAATTAAAATTTTTATCACTTCGATCGTTATGAAGATTGTGAAAATGCTTTTAAGTGAAATCTTTAACCAACACCTTTATCAAATAGCCAGTTTTATGAGCAAAGCCTTAGCGAATATCATAGCTTTTGCATTTTAGCACCTAATTAGCAAATGAAAACACACAATAAAAGTTCAATAATGAAGTGCCATTAAGAGCAAAAAAGGAAAAAAAATTATTTAAAAAAAGAACAAAAAATTTAAATTTGACTTTCAGGCGCTGTCTTTTTAATGTAGCTCCAATACGTGTTATATGTACATTTAATCGGAATATATACTATATATGCACATACATATGTAATCAAGTTGACTGTAATAAAATTCCAGTAAAATGACGATCTGATTGTGAGAAATGCAAATTAAAGCTCATTAACTTTAAACTCAGCATTTCGTTGATAGCCCCAACTGGAGATCTAGTGAGCAGAGCTGCCAACCAAAATAATATTCGATAAAAGAACAATAATGCCAAAGATTGTATTGCGCGTCATAACATGAGGTAAAAAACAAAGAAGTAGAAAATGAAGAAGTAGAAGGCAACTGCAACAAATTATAAATTAATGTTCCTCGCCCAAAAGTATCCAGCAGATATGAAGATACGCGCTTGTGTTGTTAATGTCGAGTGAGAAATTCATCGTCAGCGCTCATTTTTCATATCAACAGCTTATGATCAGCGCGCTAATAGCAGCAGCAATGCAAATAGCAGTAACAGCAGGCACTTCAAAAGCTGCTGCTTCAGCCAATGATCATCTCTGATCGCTTGATCACTTTGGGTATCATTGCCCGCGTCGCCACGGCTAATCTCTTTATTAACGAAATTTAATATCATTTTGGCATTTATTGTAGGAGAATACTTATGTCTGCTTCAGCTGATGACGATATACTCATAAAACTCGCCACATGATTACTTTATTAACTGAGCTCTAGCGTAGTTAGTGAAATGATCGCTCGTTCATAAGTTAAGGTGGCACCGAGTTTGACGCGGCGAGTCCATAGACTTGGGTGAAACTTTATTTAATTTATTTTCCATTGTTACTATATAAAATTCGTCTGGAGCTTAATTACAATTTAAGTACAACAATTAAAGTTGTTAATTTTTTTCCTCCTAAAATGTTGTCTCTTTGGAAATCGAGTTTTTGATTTGAAAAGCACAAACACACTTACAGTTTAAGCATATAATTTAAAAATTATTAATTTATTTTGACTGTAATTGAACATAAATAAAAAAGAACACATATATAATTGATATAATAAAAGCTTATTTGAATTTTTATAATCTTACATTTATGTAAATTTATTTTATTGTAACGTTTTGCAATTAAAATTAAAAAGCAAAGGTGCTTGTTTGCAAATAATTGACTTATAATTGTATTGAATATTTAAATATCTCCGCATTTTTTTTTATATATTAATATTTATTACTTCTTTAATGAAAAATAATTTTAATTAAGAACCTTTTGCCATTTTTCGGGTAGCTTCGCAATTTTATCGGTGTAGATCAGATGTGATTTGTCGCCGAAGAAGCAGGAATTTTTTGCGGAGACCGAAACAAATTGTAGTTAGATGGTGCAAGGTATGTGATAAAGGGCGGGTTCACCAAAACTTTCCAGCTAGAGCTTAGAACTCATCATTTCGCCTCGCCTATAATCTGGTAATTAACCCATTTTTTATCACTCGTGACGAATTGTTTCAAAATCGTCCGATTTTGTCGCATTTCAGAAGCGTTTCACTGATGGTAATTCAGTAAAAAAAATTATATGGGTTAACACATGTGAGGCTCAAACATTCAGCCTTTGTTTAGCCAATCTTTTTAAGGGGGTATTCTAGTCTAAAATTTAGAAAAATTAGATTTTTTTGAGTATTTTTAAAGTTTTCAAAATTCAAATTATTTCTGGAGATACAGATAATTTTCTGATGGGACATCCATACCGACTCGGCCTTTACGCAAAACTATAAACGCGTTTTTCTCGAAACTGTCTTTTTCAAAACGATACCCACGATTTCTCAAGTTCTACTAGACCGATTTACTTGAAATTTATAGACTTCTCTATGTCTGGACTACTACGCTCATCCGCAGATTTTAATTTTTTACTATTTTTAAAAATTCGAAAAGTCAAAAAAAAGTTAAATAAATGTTTTTTTTAACCAGTCGCCATTTTGTGAAAAAAATGTTTTCGACTTTTCTGTAGTTCCAGATATTGCGACATTTCTCTAAATTACTAACCTTTTTTCTTAGATTGCTAGAATGGATGAAATCGTGGGTGACAATTTTTCATCAGTTGGTAATTTGTGGAATTAAGAAAAAAAATTTAATAAATAACTTATAAAAAGATGGATAGTAAAAATAATGATTGCTTTCTTTTAACGAAGCTTCAAAGATTACCTAAAATTCATCCCTCTAGACTAGAATACTCCCTTAAATGGTTCCTAATTGTCACTCGAGTAATGAAAAATGCCTCCGCTGTCTTCTGACAACTTGCATGTCGGTTTTGCTTCACAAGTTGCAGAATTTCATCCGCTTTTTAAGTGATTGACCGACCAGAACGAGTTGCATCTTTAACACCAAATTTTCTGGAACGTTATCACTAACAGTACACGCACAAATATTGTTGATGCGTTTTTGCAACGCTTTTTCCTTTTTATAATAAAAAAATCGTGATATAACGTATTTCTTCCGAAATTTCATTCATTCTCAAATCAAAATAACTTTTCCCACGAATGACGTTTTATAGAACTGTCTGCCCGAAAAGTTTTGCTTGAAATGTCAGCTTTCAAATTCGCGTAGTTAGTTTGACGCAATCATATTAGTGTTGCCCGAAATAGGCGTATCAACACCATCTAGTGACAAAAATCTCGGTGACTTCTTTTATTATCCAATCGATCTTGATGCCAGCATTTTTTTGTAGTAAATCTTCTATTCTCTTTCGACTGCTTCCTTTAAATACTTGTTATTTGCACTCAAAATTGTTTGAATTATATCATTATTCATATTTTGAGCTAATCAAGACTGATTTTAAACCGTTCACTTACTTGGTTCTATTTGATTATTCTTCATATAATGCTAGAATTGCAATTTTTAATGGACCACAATAACATATATACGATCATCCAAGAACGTAAAATATGGTATTCTGCTGACGTGAATTCAGGTTAATATTGACATTGAAAATCATCGAAATCGAATTTTACAATTTGCAATAAATTTTCTACGTTTATGAAAGGTATAAAGACTTCGGCATGGCCGAAGACAGTCCGTATTTCTTGTTTTTTTTTAAGTATTTTTCTTATGCTCGCATGTTAAGATATCAAAAGACCAATATGTTTACAAAAAATATATACTCAATGAGACTGTTCTTAACTCATTAACTTTCAATATCTAATGAAATAATTATGAATAGTCTCATAGTAATTCGTATAGAACTGGTCATCTTTCTGTGAATAAAAGCATATTGAGCTGAAAAAGGTTTTTTAGATACTCTTCTGCTTCTTTGTTAACTTTTGCAAAGGAGTTTCTGAGTAAATTCGAAGGGAAAACGCCTAAATTAATTACTTATGCAGATTTAATAGCTATACGTATTAGTGATGAGCAAGTACAGGGATACTATTAGTAACGTGATGGAGAAGGTATAAGACCTTTACGGGAATCTCCGAGGCCCAGCCGTCGTAACTCATAAGTAAAGAACCAATCAAGTTTTTTGGAGTAATTTTGAAGAGCAAGTTGTTCTGATGTTTAATATAGAGAAGAAAACGGAAAACCATAAAACCATATAAAAGGGTAAAGACCAGAAAATCATATGAGAGGATGAAATAGCTTGATACACTCTACATAAAAGGACCGCTTCAATAGCTGTACTTGATGGGTTGCAAATGAAAATTGCGTTGGAAAGCGTCGAAAATTTGAAGAAGTCTCAAAGAAATAGTTTTCGTCCTATATGATGACTACATCGCCACAGCACTGCATAGGAAAAACCAAGCCTCTATGTACGTCTGCATTGCATTTTCATGCCACTGCTCAATAACAATTCAATGACAAGTTTTTGTGATAATTTTATTTCTGAAGGAAAAAACCTTTGCCCTTTTTCACTGAGGTACATCTTTATTACGGAGTGTCTAATTATTACTTGCCTTCTTACTCGTCTAATTGCTAATACATTCTCAATTAGCTAATTGAGAGCCAGTGTGAATGGTATTAAGCAATCTTAAACGATTTTATTTTCTTTTACTTTTATTTAATAAGTTACTCAACGTTTGGTAGGGTTGCATTAATATATAATTTTATTTTTATAAATAACTTAAATTAAGACAACAGATTTCACGCTTTCAATCGAATTCAGTTTCGTACGTCTGAATACATGTATCGATCTCCAAACTTTATCAAACATAACGAAAAAAGCGCGATCTTTAATTATCCGGTTACGTATACCAGCTACTGGTCCACCATTTTTTGTGATAATGCTGCCTAAATAAACTCATAACATAAACTGCCTAAATAAACTCATAACAAAAACTCATCGATCTCATCGTTAGGTGTGCCGGTGTTTCAATTGTGTTGATGCGCAGGAGCTTTGGTCTTCACGATGTTGATTTTAATTCACATGCATACATTCAAGTATAAACTCGAAATTCGCATAGTTCAAACAAAAAGTAAAAATAAATATATTTTAATACTTTTCGTTTAATTCACTAATTCATCATAGGCTTCCATGCAAAATAGAATTTGATTTATAAATGTGTAGGTTGCGTTAGTCAGTAATTTAAGTTGACTTTAAATGTTTATTAATTGAATATATTAACATAATGCGAAAGCTTGACATCACATTGAATGCTTTAACTCAATATATATGTATATACATATCCATACATAAATACATACTGGCATATATAATTAAGTTAAAAACCCATCATTAATAGGTTTATAAAAAATAAAAACAGTTAAATAAATTAAATTTAAAATATTTCAAAATATTACCTTTACCATCTTTTCCCCCCAATAATTCAACGGTAATTTAAGCACACACAAAAGCCTAAATACCAAAAGTCTAAGTTATGAACACGGTCCGCTCAATGAGAAAACCAACGCAACATATGTATGTATGTGCATATGTACATATACAAAACTGAAATCAAAATTGTTGCGTTTTAAAGTTTTTTTATAAGCGATTGAATAAGCGCACATTTATAGAGCTTAAGTCGTTAAATATTGAAAAAGCTGAAAGTGAAGATATCGCAATTTGACATGCAAATGTGGTGTTTTATGGCCAATTTAGGTTTTGAAAACGTTAAGCGAGTGCCGGGTGAATGCTACAAACAAGTTTATACCGAATTCACATATACATATACAGTGGCGGACAAAAGTCTACATACACCCCCTGTTTCCGTTTAATTGAAAGTCCAAAAAAGTTTATTGAAAAATTTAACGACTCAACTATTAATCAACTATTTTACCTTATGATTAAAAACCAACAAAAATATTTTTTTAACATAAGATAGTAAAGCTATGACAAAAAAACGCAAATTCAACATTGACAAAAGTCTCCATACAATATCTACATAACTTATTTTAGCGCAAAAACTTTGGTTAATATCAGGTAACATGATCTTTTTAGTATTTAGTTGGTCCACCGTTCGCACCAATAACAGCTTGAAGCAACCGCTCGCCAAACCATTACGTTGCCGCCACCACGCGTCACTGTTGGTACTATATTTTTGGAGTTAAGTGCAGTGGTTTCTTTTCTCCAAATTTTTTTTCTTCCATCGCTGCCGAATATATTGTACTTCGATTTGTCTGTAAACAAAACTTTTTGCCAAAAATCTATTCCCTTGTGCTCATTCTAACTGGGCTTTAGCGATGTCAAGCGAAGTTTACGAGTTTTTTCATAAATCAGAGGCTTTTTGCGTGCCGTTCTACTGTGGAAGCCGTTATCGTTCAGAACTCTTCTTCTTGATGAGCTTGCGATGCTTTTGGCTAATTTTGGAGCAGTAACTTTAGGATCATCATTCACTTCCTTCAGAATAAAGCTGATGTCTCTTAGAGTCAGTCTCTTCGGGCGGCCCACATGCGGCCTTTTTCCGGTGGATTCATTTATCTATTTTTTTTTTCTATTTTTTTTACAATGGTCTGTACCTTAGGTGGACTTAAGTTTAATATTTTTGAAATTTCACCATACGATTTCTTCTCTTTTCTTTCCTGAATAACCATGATTCTTACGTCAAGGGATATTTCTTTTCGAGGAGCAGTTGTTGATGCTCATATTTTTAAACCACAACTAAATTCAATATTAGCAAATTAGAAAACATAATTAAAAAAAAAAAAATAGTAAAAAAAGGTACCTAACCGCCTTAATAACACATAATATCGCCGTGCTAATAACCCCGTGTTGTTTTATTTTATGTTGGAGAATGGATTTGTTTTAATACATGTGATTAGAAAAATTATTTAAAATAAAACTGTATACCTGCAATTTTCAACAAAGCGATAGTAATTTTTACACAACGAATTCAGGTGGTGTATGTAGACTTTTGTCCGCCACTGTATATACATATATGTAGATTAAACATATTTCTTTTTTGTATTTGTTCGTTCTTTTTTGTTGTCTGTTAATTTTTATTTTATTATTTTCAATTCCGCTTTGGACATTTGCAGCAGTTTCTATTGGCAATTTGCTTACAATCAAAGAAATTATTGTGTTAATTTGGTGGCTAATCAACATATATTTACATATATGTATATGTACATTGTACATAAATAAGTAAGTGTGTGGAGTTAAAAAGCGAGAAGCATGAGAAAATTTCGGCACAATCTTAAAATATCGATAATTTAATAAATAAATAGTTGGTTGGTTGGTTGTCTGCGTCTGCTTTTGAGAAAAGGAAACGACCAATAAAAGATTCACTAACAATACAACCTGTCACTTTTATCTTAAAGCGACTGTATGTTTGTTCATTGCGATAAATAAATATGCCACTGCACCGATTTGTTAACTGTAGCCTGTTTTTTTAATTTTTTTTTTGTTATTTTCTTTGTAAAGCTCTCCATCAGCCCATTAATTTAGTTAAACCGTAGCTAATTGTGGGAGCTGATTAGTATAATTCATTTAAATTTGAAATTCATAATTTTTTCATTCTGATGCTAAAAATATGATAATTCATGACATAAGATTTATGATAACAATGACATAACGGTCAAGAAAATGTGATGTCATTACTTGTTTTTTTTTAACATAAAGTGAATGTAAAACACCAGTACGGGAATTCTGTAAATTTTATCGGTACGATTTGTCGAGTTGTTAACTAACAAATTTTGTCGCTTGGGAGA
This sequence comes from Neoceratitis asiatica, assembly GCA_030068015.2. NCBI lineage: Eukaryota > Metazoa > Arthropoda > Insecta > Diptera > Tephritidae > Neoceratitis > Neoceratitis asiatica. The sequence continues at coordinate 51,660,097 of CM061528.1, read as the reverse complement.
CTCAATTATAACGATTGTTGTTAGCTGACATTTCCTTATTATTAAAATGGAGAATAAGTGGCACCACATGCGAAAAGCACAAAGAGAAACGACAATAACAAATAAATTCGTGATATCAATTATAGACAGTAGAGGAGCTTCAAATAAATTAATCGTGCCGTGCCCCTGCATTTACCGCCAAAATCTTGAGATTAGGATCACATATCTATGCACAAAATACATATATTGACAACAGTTAAGAAAGAAATTAATTTACCTTTTGCACATTGATAGAATGGTATCCATGGTGGTTGATTGGCACCTGAGTGCTTTCGACAACCACAATAGTGCCCCCAACAAATGCTGTGTTTGATGAAGCGAAAATTTCCGATTGCCGTTCTATTTGAGTCAAAGGAAATCTAACCTTTACGAAAAACATCGAACGGTTGAATGCGTCTGTTACTCTATGTATACAGCGGCTTATGGACGACTGGCGCATGGCTCTCCCTCACTTCTCTCCAACTGGGCGGTGATAGTATTCAGTTGTAAAGAATCGCAAGGCGGTTAGAACCTGCAAGCAATTTAATAAAGTTAAAAACTGAAAAACACTTGAAAGTTGCATTATTTACCTGTTTTTCTGTAGATATCGCCGTTATTTTCCTGCCTTTTAGTTGTCTATCAAGTTGAGAAATAATATCATCAACTAAATCTGGGGTTAATCGATATAACTTTCAAAATTCTGTTTCACTCAAGTTGAAAGGATCTTCCACTTCTCGCAACAAACTCCTATCCATTGACAAAGAGTGCGTTATTTCCTCATCTTGGGATGAAACATATTTACTCAAAGACATTTTGATTTTCTTTGGGTATTTTCCAAAATTGTATTTTATTATTGTTTAATCTAAACAAAATAAGAAAACTTTTGTCGACGGCGCTAACAACTTTTTTGAAATTTTTTTCGTTTAATGAACATCTTATCGAGTAGTTAACGACAACAGCTGATCAAGCGATAGCGAATATCGTTATAATATTCATAGCGAATGCTCGAATCGTTAAAATTATCGCTAAGTACTTTTAACGATCCAAAAATCGATATATTAATAAACTGAGGAATCACATGGTGGCGAAAAAGTGACAAAGCGCATATATCAGCTTCTTGGAAAAATTTTATGGTACTCTGCCCATACCTCAAAAAGAGGACCCACACTCTGTGTAAAAGGCGTCGTCAATATCTCTATCATAAGGTTCTAACGAGCATATTGTGGAAAAGAATAAAGCGCGTTGATAGGACCTTTTAGTGTGGCTTTAGTCTGGCAAATCTATGATTGACCAGAAAGTACAATGCGTCGAATCTCGGAAAATACCCGTGAGAAAAAGATCGACACTTACCACCTCTTTGTTCAATTTAAAACTGTCTTTCATAGCATGAACGTCGAGAGAAAATAATAAGAAATAAGAATGTCATTAGCCTCAAAAACCGTGCCTTTAACTCTTTTTTCTCCAGACTGGATAAGAAAGCGAGATGAGTGGGTCTGGTCAACACCACAGTTTTGAAAGTTTTCGACGCAGTATCCGCCTGTGGAAGCAGGAGAAGAGAAACACCGTTGGAAAGATCAAGTGGTGTCTTCAATAGGTGCCGAAGGGATTAGAGATGAAACAAAGTGAGAAAATTAAATAAATAGTAATGCACTTTACTCTGACCTCTTATCATATGCATAACATAAGTCTTAAATTACATATATTCGAAGTTTTGCTCCGAAGTTTTGTTCAAAAACAGTATATATATAAACCTCAGCAACGCATCAGTGCAGAACCTTAATTATACCTTTCATGTATATGAAATGGTATATTAACTTTGGTCCGAAGTATGTAAGTACCAGAAGGAGAAGGGATAAACCCTCCAAAATTTATCGTATCACAATGAAGAGCGGAGTTGATTTCGCCCGTCCTCTCTGTCCGTCCGTCTGTTCTTCAGTTTTATAGATATTCAAGATAGATTCAACCAAACTTAATAGGAAGATCCACTAGTACATTTGTCGAAACCGATCACATCGGACGACTATAGCATATATACCACCGATTTTTAGAATTTTAAGTTGTGTGACATGAATCCGTCAAAAAAAACTAAAAACGTGAAATTTGCTAAAATACGTATATATAATGAATTACACTTTAATACTGAAAATCATAGAAATCGGACGGATATAACATTAAGCAACCACACACCGATTTGTTCAGATGTGAGACTTGGATCAAAACTCGGTACAAAATCATCTAGGAGCATCAAATTTAGTATTATACAAAAGTATATTAAAATAAATATTTTTACTAAAAATCATCGACATCTGTATACTCTATCATATAGCCCCCATACAACGGATTTGTACAGATATGAGGTTTTGGATCAAAAATTCGCCACAAATAAGCGTGAAATTTGGTATTATACAGAAATGAATTCATGTTAATATTTTGAAGTTTGCAATAAATTTGATATGTTCATGAAAGGCTTAAATACCTTCTTTCTTGTTTTTAATTTATATATACATACTTATGTATGTAAATACTTAGGTATTAATAGTTTTGTAACCAATTTTGAATTTTTGTTCTAGAATGTAGGTCGTATATACATATGTATATAACAGGTGAATTGAAAAGTCCCCGGCCTCACACATAAATAACTACTAGAATTAAATTGAAATCCATATATAAATAGCCCTAACCTTCAAAAGACGCGTGTATAAATTTAACAGCTGTCAGAAGATTAGTTCGTGAATTATAGCATTTGAGCGAAGTAACTTCTGTTATTGTGAAAAAATTTGATTAAAAAAGGAATTTCACGTGTTGATAAAATATTGCTTTTTGAAGTAAAAAAATACATTTGGAGCAAAAACTTGGCTTCACGACGAGTTTTTGAACACTGCCTCTGGAAAATCAACCATCAAGGATTGGTATGCTAAGCTTAGACGAGGTGAAATGATCACCTAAGACCCTGAACTCAGTGGACGCCCAAAAGAGATTGTTACTGACGAAAAAATTAAAAAAATTCACAAAATGATTTTAAATGACCGTAAATAGACTAAAGATATCAACTGAACGTGTACGGCATCTCATTCACGAATATTTGGATATGAGAAAGCTCTGTGAAAAGTGGGTGCTGCGTGAGCTCACTTTTGACCAAGAACAACGACGGGTTGATAATTCGGAGCAGTGTTTGGAGATATTCAAGCTTAATAAACCCGAGTTTCTGCATCGATATGTGACAATGGATGAAACATGGCTCCATCATTTCACTCTGAAGTCCATTCGACAGCCATCCGACTGCACACGAAGAACCCGCTCCAAAGTGTGGAAAAACGCAAAGGTCGGCTGGCAAGGTTATGGTGTTTGCATTTTAAGATGCGCATGGAATTATTTTCATTGACTACCTTAAAGAAGGAAGGAACATCAGTGGCGACTATTACATAGTGTTATTGAACGAGAAAATTGGCGAAAAGCAGCCTCATATGGAGGAAAATAAAGTGCTGTTTTACCAAGACAATGCAGCGTATCACAATTCAGTGAAATCGATAAAAAAATCATGAAAGGCCGGGGCCTATTTTGAAGAAAATGAAAAATCGTACTAAAAACCAATCAATTAACCTGTTAGTTAGTGTGCTGTGTAGCTTGATTCAAATTATAATAATTTTCAATACAAAAAATTTGTGTGCATACCAAAGGCCTTAATTTGCAGCCAACCACAATATATATGAGATACAATAAAGTTAAGAAACGACTTGACATGACAACTATTTAATAGCAGTGAACACATTAAAAAAAAAACATAGGAAAATAATGTTGCCTATACCTGTGCGTGTTGCTTCAACCGATTTGGGCATCATTTGAATTGTCATTTGATTGACGAATAATGAATTGAATAAAGCGACAACATAGGTTTGTTGGTATTAGTTAAAATCACTGTTTTTGGTAATTTTAATCGCTTACATGCTATTATTTCATTGTTGTCTTGCCTATGTTTAAATTTTTGTATATTTTAGTATATTTAAGTGATCATTTGGCCCCCGCGAAGTGTTAAACAATGGCAAATTAAATATTATTTTTTTGTGTTTCTGATTTGTCTCATGCACATCATACTCATTTCCATATATATATAAGTATAACATATATGTAGTAAACAGAAAAGAAAAGTAAAACCTATTTAAAGATTAATAAAAACCGATATTTAACGTTTTATTTAAATTATTATAGTCTGATTGGCATTGTGTAGTAGTCATGACTTGGAGCGTCACATTTGGAGCGAGGTAAATGGAGCGATGGAATGGTGAAAGTCTAAAAATTTGTTGATCAGTTAGTTATGTGTGTACATAAGGGTTTCAATATTGCATAATTTGTAATAGAAATTTTTCGGTGATGAGCTCATTTTCTATTTAGCCCACAAACATACAGAAGTGACATGATTAATATTCAAGCACGTTATTTGATTTTATTAGTCCTTAATTGTATGAAGGACTTGCTACAATGGATCTTGGTCCTCGATGAAATCACTATACCCATATAAAAACACAAGTGCTTGGTCCTAAGTTCAAGCTGAATAGCAGCAACAAAAACAATAACAACAACAAAGAAAAAATTATAAATGTGAGTACCGACAGAACCTTTAGAATTAACAATATAACAAGGGAGTATCTTACTGTGATATTATTCGGAAACCAGGAGGCCTCCCGGCAGATGACATCCGAATCCAAAGTGTTCTCAAAAAAAAAATTTTTTTTTGTTGCCTTTATTATTAAATTAGAGTCCTGAACAATAACAACAATGCGGTGTAATCTTGATTTTGGGCTTGTAATTATAGATACAGTAGATCAATACTCAATTCTTACTCTTGCGACTACGCCGCGAAAATTAAGACCCTGCAAACGTTAGAAACTCTTGTACAAGATACGGTAATCAATCTTTGGTTAGTCTTGGATCACGAATAATAGAGAGGAAGCTTCAGTGGAGCTGCTCCGACATATTCGGCTTAAAGGTTCGCTAAAGTCGAATTGCAGCATCTGTTCACCAGAGGCGCAGCGGCTTCTAAAGAGTGCTCCAAGTAGAGATATTTTTTCAATAGCCTTTTTTGACGGATCACGTGATTCTTATCAAGCTGTCATGTTATTTTTGTTAAGTTAGTTTTGTTTGTTTGGCATTTTTTCACGAAAAGACTTACGCCTGAACAACCCTTACAAATCATTCAACTTTATTACGAAAATTCACGTTCTGTAAAGAATGTGTTTCATGCGCTTCGTTCAACTTTTGGTCAACATAATCGGCCTACTGAGCGTACTATTCGCAACATCATCACCCACCTTGAGACCCGACATTCATTATTGGATAATATTCGACCGGATAAACCATGTCCAGCACGCAGTGAAGAAAATATAGCGGCCGTAGCAGAAAATGTACACGAAAACCATGGAGAGTCGATTCGACGCCGTTCGCAGCAACTCGGACTGACGTATGGAACGACTTGGTGCATTGAAAGCGTACACAAAACAGCTTGTGCAAGGACTGAAGCAGATAATTTCACATTTTGGGCCGGTCGATTGGCCACCAAGATCTTGTGATATCACACCGTTAGGCTTTTCCTGTGGGGATATGTAAAGTCAAAAGTCTATGCGGACAATCTCGCTTCGATTCAGGCCTTGGAGCGAAATATCACGCGTGTCACTCGCTAGTTACCAGTCGAAATGCTTGAACGAGTCATCGAAAATTAGACTCAACGGATAGACCACCTGAGACGTAGCTGCGGCCAACATTTGAAAATAAATGCCAAAGAATGTTCTTTCGAATGATAATGAACATTCCCCATTAAATTTGAATTTTCTATGTTTTTTTCTTTAAAAAAGTAGGGAACCCCGAAATGGATCACCTTTTATATAAATGTGGTCTAACAAAAACTTCCAATTCTAAGCGAGGTCATACACTTGGTTTAGAGCACGCAAGCTCCAATGAAAAACTTAAAAGTATCTTTGATGAGAGACCGCACTTTTCTTGGCAAGCACAACAAACGTTTTATGATTAGCATCTAGAATGTCCGGTCTCTTCATTCGGAAGGCTGTACCGCTGATTAATCCATATATATATTCCGAAATCACTCATCCGATTTTCTTCAAATTTTCAGAATATCTTTATTAGATTCTCGAGAGTGTTTCTGTATATTTTTCGGAAGATGGATCTGGGACCGCTCCATCCCAAAAATCTTATGGTCTGATTTACATGAAATTCGATACACATGTAACTTTTTGTATAACAAAAGGAACACTGTTTCTTCTGAAAAGTGGGTCTAGAAAGGATTCGAAAATATCATGCTTATTTTTCAATTTTCTTGAAATTAATATTTTTCCCGGTTTTGTTTGCCAGATACCGATTTTATTGAGACAGGTAGTTTGATGTCTTTGAAGTTTTTGTGTGAACGTATCTTTTTGTTTTTAGAAAAACTAAGTCCGGAAATTGACCAGGCAGCAAGTTCGATTTGCTTGACTAGATTAATGGGTATAATACTTATAATACTGTTTTCCCGGAAGGAGACCTCAGAGCAACAGGTCGACGAAAATAGGCATGATCCGGATAAAAAAATATAGATCGTCATGTTAGTATACAGTTGAGCATTAAGACTCGGTTACATCCAATGACTGGAATCAATATCTTGTTGCAGGCATTATAAATTTCCGCTTCTATGCAGCTAAAAAGGCACGTCAACAAAGACGTCGGAAAGCTGTAATTAGAATATGCAGACAGCAGGTTCTCTACTCAAATTGCACTCCAGCTCTCACCCTGAACCAGATATTCCATCACCCGTCTATAAAGAAGCTCACTTAAAGAATAAGAAACGGCAGCACCCGATGGCTTGCCGGTTGAGCTACTTAAATATGACGGCAAAAAATTGATTAGGCACATTCATCGAACGAAAAGTTGCCCAACTATTGAAACATGGGTGTTCTCTACCAATCCCCAAAAAGGAGAATGTCTCAATCTGCAACAGTTATTGTGGGATAAGCCTTCTCAATATCGCATATTTATTGATTTTATCGAGCGTCTTGTGCGACAGATTAAAGCGCACCGTAAAAAAATTGCAGAGCTAAGCAGAGTAGAAACGATCTTCCATAAGAGGGTTCAGCTGCTGTCGTATGCGGATGATATTGATGATATCATTGGTCTCAATAACCGCACCTCAAATTTTACTTTCTCCAGTGTGAATAGGGAAGCGAGGAAAAAAGGTGTGGTAGTGAACAAAGATAACGTCACTGTTGACAGTTATAACTTTGCAGTTGTTGACGATTTCGTCTGTATAGGAATTAGCATGAACACCAATAACAATGTAAGCCTCGAAATCTGACGCAGAATCACTTTTGTCAACAGGTGCTACCTTAGACGCAAAAAAGAAACGACTCTTATTGTTAATTAAGCCATAATCTCGTAAGAAGTGTTTCCCGAAGGACTTGTCAAGGACAGACGTAGTGTTCCATAGACTATTCCCCCTTTTCGTTCCTAATAGTTGCGAACTGGTCGTCTAGGAGAGGTGCATGATTCTTTGTGGTTAGAAGCGTTCCTTTTCTTTTAAGTTTGTCTGCCGTGCAATTATCTGGTATGACCCAGTGTTCAGGCTGGGTGACATTTATTAAAAAGTTTGTTCAGAGTGCCTCTTCATTTCATGTTATAGTCACTTTTTATGTAGTATTATTACACTGTAGAGACCCAATGACAACTTGGCTATCGGAACATATTGTGACCGATTGTCCTGCTACTGTAGATCTGAATAGCCACTCAGCGACTTTCATGGGTTTCGCTTGGAAGGTGCTGCAATGTTGAGGTAGTTTCATGCTTGTTTCATCATATTTATTGAGAGCATCGAAAAGTGGATTCCACAGATTACTTTGTCATCGAGTTTTGAGCCGCCTGTAAATATGGCTATTACTTTCTCATCCATGGAGTTTGATTTTCTCATTAGTTCCTATTTGGGATTCTTGTGGAAAAGAGATTGCCGAGGCTCATTTGGAGGTGGTGTAATCCAGCTCCTTCAGCATTTCTGGAGCGATAATATTTTAGCGTGCTCTATAATACTGCAATTACTCCAGGGTTGCGTAGTGGTCAATTTGATTGCGTTGCAGTTCGCTTGTAATTTGTCGTACAGGTCCAGAGGAAGGAAATTGAGGTGAGTTAGCAGTGCATTTTAAGGGAGTCGATGGCACAGCTCATGTTACGAGGATAGCTGTTGGCTATTGAACTCCCTCTAGTTTGCTCCTGAAAGCTACATTTTCGAGTGCCGGCCACCATATGGTAACAAAGTAAAAATGATTGATGTGACTACCGTTGTATGCAACCCCTACACAATATTCGGTTTTATACCACATCTTTTTCGAATGTACATTTCGCAGTTATAGCTTTCCTCGACCTTTCTACCGTATTACTACTCTAGTTGAGTTTGCTATCCAAGATTATCCTGAAATATTTGACTTCGGTAGAGAGGATGATCTTCACGCTGAAAAGCCGATAATTAAGTAACTGGTTACTGAGCTCTCTACGATAATTACTAAAAGCGATAATTATTTAGTAGTCATTGAAGTTAAACCTCTCTGATGGAGAAATTTTCATATTATATCTTTATTAATTCAAGCACTAATTAAATTACTGTTTCTTTTACCGTTAACATTCTGCACAACGGTCGATTTAAAATACAAGCAGATATGAACTACATACCATGTACGCATGTATGAATATACGTGAATGTGTGCTTGCCAACTCACAGTCGACGATTAGTAAGTGCAGCACTTTAGCCAATTGTCACCGTATAGCGACTCGACCAAACGTGTCTAGCGACAAATTTAATGACTTACCTAAAGAAAATTCATGCAAAGTACTACCACATGGGTGCTCAGGAAAGCAGCCGGCCAAGGGATACAATGCGCACACGACGCACGACAAATATATACATAAAGATATAGCTATACATATATATAAGTATGTAAAGAGTTATCCATTTAGTCGTATCGAAAGTGCAGGGCTGTATTTTGACATCTGTCAAACCAAACATGTTTTGTTTTAGTTAAAAGTCAGACATTTATGAAAATGGATCACTTAGCAACCGCACAACGCGTTAAAATTGTTGAAATCTACTATGTTTCTAAGATATTCTAAGGTTTGTGCATAATTTGTAAATAAGTAAAATTGTCACATTTGCGGCTCCGAGAATCCTCAAATAATTGAAGAGAGAACATTACATGCAAACAAACTTACTGTCTGATGCTGGTTACTTCTTTGAAAACGATAACGGCGAGACTGTCACTGTCAATTCGGAGCGTTATGATCATATAATAACCGACTGTTTTGGCCTTTCCTTGTAGAACTCGACTTGGAAAAATGTGTTTCCAACAAGATGGTGCCATATGCTGCACAAGACTAGCGTATATGGCTCTATTGCGAGAGACATTTCCCGGCCGCGTAATCTCTTATGTTGGCGATGTCATTTGGCCACCGAGATCATGCGATTTGACACTGTTGGGTATTTTTTTGTGGGGCTCTGCGAAAGACCGTGTTTATTCTGATAAATCTTAAAATTTTGAGCACTTGGAAACCAACATTTGTCAATTCATGGCTAAGGAACCGCCCAATATGTGCCAAAAAATGGTCTAAAATTATCTCAAACGGATCGAAACTTGCAAAAGTTCACCGAATGATGTAGTGTTTCATACATGTATAGTGTTAATATTCAAACTTTATATTAAAAAAGGATTTTCATGAAAAAAATTTTTTTTAAATGCACTGTATTCACGTTTATTTTGGAAACCACAAAATGGATAATCTTGTATATCTATATGTTACCGTAAGCGACAATAGTTGACTTTTGGCTCGCAAGCAAATTGCCCAGCAAAAACTATAAAACCTTTAAATAGGTGTATATGTGTATGTGAAGACGCGTTCGATATACCAGCAATTGCTGCTTGTTGTTGTTGCTGCACCGCCACAACCACCACCACCACCACCAACCAACCTGATTATGTTGCAAGTTAGCATTTTTTAATGACTTAATTTACGTTCGCAATAGGTTCCACCTTCATGCTGTTTATTATGTTTTCTTTTATGCACGCAACGTCACCAACAACAAACACCCGCTTCAGCGAATACTCGGGTGCGCAGTGCAGTGGAGTTGTTCGTTACTAAAGTTAAGCTGTCCGATGATACGACAATGCAGCCAGGACGAGACCAGGCAGCCAGCTGTGGCACCAGCCCATGCAAGAGCCTAAATACACGACTATACGAGTGTGTGTATACATTTGCCTACCTACGCCCTCAATCGCACGATCTATCGCTGCCACCTTTGCGCAAACGTCACCTCGTTCGTTCGTTCATAACAAATCGCTTGGTAAAATCTCAATCTCACCTATTTCGTGTTGCATATTTTTCATTGCACGTCTCCTACATTCTGTTCTCTTTTCGCTGTTGATTTGCGTTTTTCGGTTTCGATTTCGTGCAGACATACGTATATATTGTTACAGTTCGTACCTTTGCATACGTGTATATGTATTTAAGTCTTTTTAATGGTCACCTTAATTTTTTATGTGCGGTTTATTGCTAATTTAATTGCCCACTTTCTCGCTGTCGTTTTTTCTTTAAAAAAAAAAGAGTCAATAAATTGCCAGCTAATAAGAGGCTCCACTGATCTTATGGACATTGTGCATGTCTTCATCGCCCAGTTTCAACTATAATTTATTACCGTTGATAGATCGGACCAACTAATTGTTTAAATCAAATAAAAAAGGAATTTATAAAAGTATATCATGAACTAGGAGTTGTGTTTTCCATTGCTCAGTTGTAGGGTTTTAGTTTCACAGCAGATAATTATAATTGAATAAACTTTGCCTAAGTTAGTCCCAAGTGTTGTGAAGAGCGTAGTGTTGGGCAACTAATGGCTTCTGGGCAACGTCTTGGGATTTTCGAGTTTGAAGCGAAGGAAACCAGACAGCTTCACAAAGGACGGCAGTAATAATGACAGAGAATTCACTCGCAAATATACAAGTACAAGAAGATGTAAAGATGCATAAAACCACGTCAAATATAATCAGGTTCTTGGTTAAATTGAATCCGAGTTAAATAGGTTAGAATCCTCAGAATTAAGCAACAATCCCGCTCTCACTCTAACAATTCCGGACTTTTGATATTACGAAAAGTTCGTAAAGAAACTAAACTACCGGCCTCTAAGATACCACAGCAGTGGTGCAAGCTCCATAAGTTGCACATTCCGTTCTGCTTTATGGGCAGAGGCTTCGTCAAAGACAAGATTTGATGAGTCAGCATTAAAAGTCTCAGAAAGAAGACATGATTTATAGATCCTTGCTGACTATGGCCGGCGTATACCGTAAACGATGGAAAGATTAGGTGTATGAGATATTAGCACTGAAATTCGGGATTAAAATTTTTTCCCGCTTATTTGTTGGTGGAAGTAGAGAAAGAAAAAACTCTCACTGCGTTTAGAAGATCTGGTGGAGAAGTCCCTGCTTTCCCTTCATGCTTTTAATTAGTGACGAACTGCGAAATAAAGAAACGACTTCCTGGCTATTTTTGATCCGGCAATTTGTAAGCAAAATTAATAATTAAAATAATTTGTAGGGTTCTGCAATTTAAGTAAACGACCCGGTAATTAAGGAAGTGTGGGTTCGATCAGAGGCCAGGAATCGCTTTCATAAAAAGATATAGCAAATAAAGAACCCATATTAATCATCTTTGAGACTGGATACATAAATTGCTAAGCTTCAGGGAAATCCCATAAAAACCTAAGACGTGCCTTGACGTGCACTACAGGATGAAGCATTATCTCCTTTATACTCTCACGATCAACGGATTGCTTATGCGATTGGAGGAGGCAGCAGCCTAGACCTTTGCATTAAGGCAATAATCTTTTTTTAGGTTCTAAGGCTACAGTAAAGATAACATATGGAAAAGCTTGAAAAGAGTCTTCATTCAGACTCTCCATGCTCAACATTACCGGAGCTCTTAAAACAACACCATCGGCAAAGCGTCATTTGATTTTGAATGTAACACCGGCGAGCTCAGAAGCTAAAAGCAGTTTCAGGTAGTTACAACTAAAGCAATAGGATGAATCAAAGGATACAATGCTCTGCATATCTTTACAGATCTTTCTAAAATGAATGGATCAGATCTACGTACTACAAAGAGAAGATGATATGTAGATATCCAAGGTAAGATCTTGCTGACCCCTTTCATGCAGCACTAAGTTGTGAGTGGTTGCACTATGTAAGGAAACTATGACAACGACGAAGCCAAAGAGATAAACTGGCGTCATTTTAGAACAGAGCAAGGAGTCGACCATTTGAGCTTTACCAAACTCTTAAAGGTATCTCATTCGCTTTTTACCTTAAGTATAACAAATTTGTGAGAAAACAAGGCTTAGTATTGAAAATTCCCTTTTATTACTGAACAATTTTTTCTATATAATCTTTTTTGAACCCTTTCGAGCCCAACATAGTCATTGGTTTTCACTTATGTTGCCCAAATCATGCATTAAATGAAAATTATTTGAAACGATCACTGGAGACCATTCACATTCAATACCAAAAACCAATTTCAAATCGAATTGAGAAAAATTGAAAACTACTTAAATGCAAGTGAAGAAATGAAGATTGTGAAAACCTAAAACAAAAGTGAAATTACACGCAAACAACAACAATATGAGTATTACATGCAATACAAGAGCAGCAACCATATTTGGAAGCAAATTTATGCCAAAGGAGTCTCAGCAATTTACACCTTTTATAAAACTACGAGCTCAGAGGGAAAAAAAAGAAAAATTTACCACTACAATATTAAACTCAACTAGCATACACAAAGGTAAAATCTATGTACACGACGAACAGAGGTGGTTTCTACGCAGGCAAAGAAGGGATAAATGATGCATAGAAATGAACTTCGAACAATCGAGTTGAAGACAATTGCATGTTTTTCGTGCTAAATAACAAATTCGCGCATCAAAAGTGAATCAGAAGACTCTATCAGTGGAGGATAAAAAAAAAAAAAACAAAAAAAAAACAGAAAATCTCAAGCTCAGTTAAAGGATAAGCTTACACAACGCGCCAACTCCGAGTGTAGAATATGCCCCAAAAGGGCAAAATGTCTAAACGACATATGTACCAAACAAATAAGCTTCTACGCGTGGCCGGATAAGCATGGATGTATGTGTTCGTGTGTGTGAGGAAAATAGATGGCGGCAATGTAGATGACTTGAATCCCTTTTGGAATTCACTTATTGTCACCTCAAAAGTGAAGGTGCTAAATAAACGCACAAACCGACCGAAAAAAACACAGACGGACTGAAGAACGGCAGACTGCCAGACACCGACACGAAGAAGCAACCACAGTTTGATACAACCTACGGCATGCGGGGTGAGCAAATCTCAAATATCTTAATCTGTTCAACACCTTTTCATGGACGACCGCAAGCTGAGTGACGGGAGAAAGGTTTTTTTTGTGGCTTTTGGGTTGACTGACGATTTTGTTGCTGTGCAAGCTTTTGTGATAAAAACGACGATTAGAAGTCCATAAAGTGACAGGAACATGAAAATTTTGTGTCCATGTACGCTCCATAAGCTGCGTGAACACATCAGACAGACGGACAGACAAACTGAGAGATAGACGGACAGGCTAGTCAGTCAAAGACGGACCACTGACTAACAAACTGAGCCCAAATGTGGTGCGTAAGAGGCAGTTAGTTTGGAATAAACAAAATGTATGACCTGCAGCTGCTACGGAATACACGGTGATGAACATACTCTGCTTGCCAAGGCAAGTGTGAAAGCTCCCAAGTGCTGCCGATGCTCCTGCTGCTGCTGCTGTTGTTGGATTACTGCAGTTGTCAACATTAATGATGCCTCAAAAAATTTCGTTGCCACCACACAGCATACGAGTACACCAAATGAAATGCGAACAAATAAGCCAAACTCAACACCTCGTTAGTCGCGAACCACAAATCGATGTGTACTCGTATGTAAGAGTATATATGCGCACGCCTGTGGAGACCCTTTTTCTTTAAGATTGGCACGACAAAAATATAATCGCTTTTAACATCAAAAAGCGACATTGAATTCAATTGGATTGGACTGGATTAAGCCCGACGGCAAATGAGAAATGAAATGCAACAAAAAAGGGAGAAATAATGTTTTCTACACTGTGTGAAGATCAACAGTGGCCAAGTATTGTCATCAAAAAGGCACACACAAAAAAAAAAAACGAGAGTAAAAGCAAAACTGCAAGACCAGCGGCCGATGGCTACCAATATCAGCCAATAGCCAAAAGACTATATCGGCAGACCGCAATGTAAATGTGCAGACAACAACACACTAGTTACCCCTCCTCCAAACGCTGCCACCAAGAGCCCGTCTATATATGTATTCGTATACTATTGTTCTAAGCTTGAGCAACTCGCAGTCGGTACATTGTTATCCACTTTTGGACTTTAGCATTGTCCAGGGAGGATGCCTAGCACACAACCCCACCAAAGACTTGAACGGCGTTTTGCTGGTACGTCGTCTAAGCGTCTCGTGGTACTCATGCTAGATAAGCGGCTCTGCTTCATTTCGAATGCACAAATTGTTTTGTGCGCGCCAGCGCAGATACACACTTCAATCATCACATCGACGTACGGTTGGTTTGAACCACCCTGCACCCAGCAGACGTCCGTTTGTTGATTATGCGCTTTAACCAACTGAAACCAGTGTCTATCTATTAGAGTTGGCCTGTTAGTAGCCGGATACTCATACCATGGACAGCAAACTCGTCCTCGTTCGGCTAATCCCAGTTGGATATTTGGTGCGCAGCACACGCGCTAAAACTATTGAATATTACTCACATATATTGAATGTGTATTCATCCGGCTCGTCATACTGTCTGCCGTCGTTCTTGTCAACTGACGGACGGACACATGCACCACGCCGCGGTAAATAAAAAATTGATCAACTATGTTTATCTGAAGAGTTTCTTAATATACCATTGCTTAGAGTAAATTTCAACTCGTTTTCTCTACGAAGCTCGTTTAGATCTTCTCTGTGATTTCTCTGTTTTGATTTTTTTTAAGTGAATTTTCTTATTTATTTGTCTCGTATTAATATGTATGTACGTGCGAATTCGAGTGATCGAAAGTGACATGTTCATGTTTTGTGTCACTTGGAGTCTACTTGAAATATTGTGACAAACGTGCAACACTGGGTTTGTTGCAAGCTACCGTACACATTACGTTTTTACGAGTACTAACATATTTACATGAGAGTGCATTGGCGAGCATATATTGAGATATAGTCTTGACCTATGAAGCTTTGTATCTCAGAGATCCCGCTGGTGGAAATTACTAGAAGAAAAAGGACGGACCATAAGTCTATAATATATCGCTGTCCATCAATAAGTCCTTAAACTTAAACTAAGCTTTACCGCTGCCTTGAATTGATGGTCCCAATGGCGGACCGAGGCTTTATTGGTCATAAAAAACCCGCTACGAAACAATCAGAGAGCTCTAGGACTCACAGACGACATCATCCTACTAAATCTTTAGTTCGAACTTTTGTGGTAAGTAGTAAGATTTTAGTAAAAATTCTGATATTTTGCAGTGCGATTATTTCAATACTTTGATTTGAAAATGAGTGCAATTTCCATAATAATACATAATATGATGCGCTGTAAGAAAATTTGTGGGGTCTAGGGATTGATGTAACTGACCGCTGGGCTCGGGAGTGGTTTACTAGATTTCATTCTGGAAATTTTTATATCATTGAGGCAACTCGTTCTGGTTGGACAGTCACTAAAAAGGCCGAAGAATTTCTGCAACTGGACTTGCTCCAGCGTTGGGGTGGTCAAGAGATAGCGGAGAGATTAAGCATCACTCACGTAATAGTTTGTAATTATTTAAAAGTGTTGGCAAACAAACTTGAATGACCATCAGTGAAAGGCTTATAGAACGCGACAAAATCTAATCATTTCTCAAGCGGCTCATCACGAACGAGCAAAAATGAGATTATAAAACAAACAAACAAATACGATCAAAAACAAACAAACAAATACGGTGACGCTCTACAAAAGAGTTCAAAATTTAAATTTCCAGCAAAGAAGGTGAAGCTGAGTGTATGGTGGGATTGGAAGAGAATTCTATATTACGATCTACTACAATGTGGCGAAAAGGTCAATTCTGACTTCTACTACTGATGCTGGGTAAAAGATAGACGAAATTATCTACAACTTCCAAGTTAAGACTGTCAACAGTGACGTAGGAGCCAAGACGTGAGCGCTAACGGTTTGTTTCATGGCAGGAGATATATCGCCTTGTTCTCGCTCACAACCCATTTCCTTCGGTTTTGTCTAACCTGGATAAAGCAGAATTAACAGTGTGGCTGCTGTGATTAATGATATCAATATCAACAACATGAGGTTGAAGAAATCACACGATAAAGATTCACCCTGACTGACTCCTGATTTGATGTCGTACGTAATGAAAAAGTTCTTCCTGGCTCTGACTGCGCTTGGGGTATTATCCAGCATCAGTTTGCATAGCCGTAAAAGTTTTGCAGGTATACCAAATTCAGACATAAAGCATTAAAATCGATGAAAGGGTGGTGTGTATCGATTAATTTTACTGATGTCTCTTCCAAGATTTGGCGCATGGTGAACACCTGTTCAATGGTGGATTTACTAGGTCTAGAGTCATAATGATAAGGTCCAATCATTTCGTTGATGGTTGACTTTAATCTCTAACACAATTTGCTCTTTAGGGCCTTGTATGCGATATTAAGGAGGCTTATCCCACGATAACTGGCCCAGGCCGTGGAGTCCCCCTTTTTATGGATCAGAGCAAACTGAGTTTACAATCGTCGGCCATGCGTTCGTCCGACCATATTCAGCAAAAAGCTGTTGTCAGTTTTTCGCCGCCATATTTGAATATTTGCCGGTAAGCCATCGACTCCCACCGCCGGGACGGGTAATGGCTATTCGCACTTCTTCATAGACGGAAGCTGAGATGTTTATTTTATCATCTTCAATTGGGGTTTCGGGTTCACCATCTCACTTGCACTACCATTCAGCAGGTTGAAAAAGTGTTCCCTCCATAAACTCAATATACCCTGGTCGTCAGTGGTGCTTTCCAAGAGAGCCCACTTACGGACCCTGCCCCCGCCATTTTGTCAAAATCATTCTTAGAGATTTCTACAGTAGGGTGGTTCTCTGAAGTACCAGATTCCGGCACAAGAAAATACATCAAGCTATATGGTTGTCTCCTGATCGAAAAACGCACAGACAAATCGATCATATTGTGATAGATGAAAGACATATCTCCAGTGTTCTAGACGTTCGTACGTTCCGAGAACCAAATATCGACTGGTCACTATCTTATAGCAGCAGAGATACGGACTCGCCGCTGTGCAGTAAAAAAGGCCCATCAACGAATTTAAGGAAGGTTCGACGTCAAAAAGCTGCAATCGCAACAAACAACCGTGTAGTTTTCTACTCGACTTGCACTTGTTCTCTGAGTGCACTCACCAGCATCTCGATATTGGAGATGTGTGGAACGACATTTCTAGCTCTATATGTACCGCTGCTACGGAAACAATTGGATTTCGACAAGACAAAAAAAGGTACGATGAGTATTGCTGTACTACCTCGAGACTTTGCGAAGGACTACAACACATGTGGGGTGAGGTAGATACCGAGAACTGAAGAAGAAAGCGAGACGCATTTAAAGAAAAATTCTGAGTTATACTCAGAATTTAGAATTTATAAGTTATAACCAGGTTAGAGCAAGAACTTTTTTTTTAAAAAGCGTCCAGATTTGATCAATAGAAAATATATTGTGTTTCATCATTACAACACCAGATCACATACATTTTTGATGGCCAGGCGAAAATTGACGAAGCTTGATTAGGAAGTTGTGGTACAATGTGACCAAAGTTTGATTACATCTTTGGAAAACTATTTTGACTATAAAAATTGGCCGACCGAAAAGCCGCAGGAAATCATTTGGAAAAAAATGGCAAAAGGTCATAGATAATAATGATTCGGAGTGATTTGAGTAGAACGTATTTATTGATGATTGAGATGGAAATATTTAAATGTGAATAAATAAAATTGAAAATATATCCCTGTTGAAATATTATTCTGCATAGGTCTTCTCTGCTTTATAATACTTTTCACACTTGTTCGGCAAGCGCTTTATTAATAAGAAGAATACGAGTCGAATTAATGTGGTCATCGTTCTGTTTCAAAAAAACAAATCTTTAAAACCATATTATTGAAGAAAAAATATTATGAATTACTGCTTAATACGAGCAGTAACCGATAGGTACTTTCCCTAATATGCTTCATTCAACATATTATTAATTATAAAAAATTATAATTTTTTGTTAATAGTCTACTACGCATATAAAAAGCTGTTAACTGTCAAAATAAACGAAATATTCTCATTTTTCTTTGGACTATTATTCTTTCCTAATGGTTTATTACACTCCCCAAATATGTGCATATGTATATATTTTATGCATATCTGTGAGGTTAAAGTAAAAAATTTAAATTTATCTACACATTAATTTACAAATATATATGAGTATATACACATGGCACAAAAAGTCTGCGTTCACTCACTGTATTTTAAAGTATTCAGCCAAAAAAAGTTATGCATTTTAAAACAATCACTATTTTATTTTCACTTATTTTGAAGATAATTATTTGAAGAATGTGTAAGCAAAATTTTTTGGAATTTGAGCTGCGTCGTTCTGAGTTAACGGCATTGTAGTACCGCTACTTAAGTAAGTTGAGCAGAAAAAGTGCGTCCACTTTAAAAAGCGATGGATTGTTGCATTGAAAATACAAATTATTTGTGTTTAATTTAATTTTAAATGGTACACGATAGTAATCGCGATTAGGAAAAAGCTAAGGCGTATACAAATATAGGAGAAACTTATTATTTTTTTGACTATGGGCCAAAAGCGAAGGGAAATAGAAATTGGCGAAAGAAAAATTATTGTTGCTTTGTGACAGAATGGTAAAAGTTATGGAGAAATCGCAAAAACTGTTGGGAGACAGTACTCCTTTGTCCAGAGAGTAATAAACAACTTCAAACAAACAAAATCTTATTAGTCTAGGCCACGCTCTGGACGTCCAATAAAACTGACGGAATGAAAGAGCGCCACCTAACCATTCATGCGATGTCTAACCCACGTCTTACAGCAAGCTAACTTACAAAATCATTGCCTTAAAGTACCAAAAGAAATTATGTCCAGATACGGTACGAAGAATTCGGAAGAGAACCGGATTTCATACAAGAGTCGCACGAAGAAAGCCCTTCATATCGAGAGTAAATCATCTCAAGCGGATGACCTTTCCGAAGGAGCACTTAAACAAGCCTCCAGAGTTTTGGAATAAAGCTATTCTTTCAGGTGAGAGTAAGTTTTGCATTTTTGGGATACAAGGCTGTAAGATTATTTGGAAGAAAAGCGGAACAGCGCTGGTGTAGGTGCTATGATGTGGGGATGCATGGCAAGTTCGGGTGTAGAAAAATTTCAGTTTATTGAGTCGATCATGAAAGAAAATGCAGTACTGCTGGGACTCGATGAACAATTTATTTTCCAAGAGAAATTTGAAGAAAGCTTTGGTTGCTGTACAATATTCCTAAACAACTGCGTACACACCCGCAATCACCTGATCTTAACCCTATAGAGCACATATGGGATGTACTAGAAAGAAAAATTAGGCAGTGTACTATAATCAGCTAGGGAATGCTGAGTAGCGCGCTTGAAGAGAATGGGAAGCTATAAACCCAAAAGTAATAACCAAACTTTTTAGGCCAATGAAGTCATTAAAAGACGTGGATACCCAACAAGTTATTGAGTTAATATATATTTTTTAACTTTTAGCCTTTTGTTTCATTATACTTGAAGGGAACGCAGACTTTTTCTATTTGGTTTAAAAGACCTTTTTGTCTATATGTGCTCGCATTTTAAATTTTTATTAATTATTGGTGCCAAAGTATGTGTAGTAGTTACTTTTTATTGAACTAAATAAAATAATATAAATAAAGTTTATAATTGATTTACACTTTTCGACTTTTCATAGTGCAAAGAAATTATACTTAGATGAACGCAGACTTTTTCTGCCATGTGTATGTAACATATAACATGATAATGGCTCAGTATGCCCATACTATGTACGTGTCATCAGACAATTGAATACTCATTTCATTTGAGTTCAATAACAGCAAAAGTAAACCAATAAAAATCGAGATTGTCATTGTCGTTACCGTTGCTATTCTCATTGTCGCATCCGACGGAGACGGCGACGGCGACGACGTTGTAATGGCTAACATACATACAAACATCGCAAATAACGACGGCATGATAACAATTCGATTCGAAATTGAATGGAATCAATTTGCTTCTAAATCATTGAACAAATTGAAAAGGTTCAAGTGTGTCGATGAGCGTACACCCGACCGCTCGCACATTTCAATTTATTTACCTTTACATACATATTTGTATGCATACATACGAGGTGTGTTCAAAGGAAAAGGTGAATTTCGAATTTTTTTGAAAAGTATTTATTCATTTATATATATTTTGTCCCCTTCAAAGTAATCGCTCTCAGATATAATACACTTGTGCCAACGCTTTTTCCAATCCTCGAAGCATTTCTGATATGCGCTTTGCTGTATGGCCATCAGCTCCTTCTTCGATTCTGACTTGATCTCATCAATTGTGGCAAAACGCTTTCCTTTCATTGGTTTCTTTAGTTTCGGGAATAGGAAAAAGTCGCAGAGAGCCAAATCTGGTAAATACGGTGGTTGAGGCATGATTACGGTTTTGTTTTTGGTCAAAAAATCACGAATAAGCATTGATGGGTGAGCTGGTGCATTAACGTGATGCATAATCCACGATTTGTTTTTCCACAATTCCGATTGTTTGAGCCGTATTGCTTCACGCAAACGTTGCATAATTTCCTTGTAATATTCCTTGTTAACTGCACGACCTTTTGGCAGGAACTCATTATGCACCACACCATTGTAATCAAAGAAAACAATGAGAAAAACTGTAACTTCTTCCTTTGAACATATCTCGTACACATATATGAGTAGAGTAAAGATGCCGCCAGACTTAGAAATTAATTGATTTAAAATTGCATGCCAAAAAAAAAAAATTTCGAAATTTAATTTCAAGAGCAGTCACAAGTAGCATAAAACATTTCAAAACATTTCAAAAATTGAATTTCAACTTCCTGAAATTAGTCTGCACTGCCATTTGGAAAAATTAAATTTCTCTGACAATACTAGAATTCTACGACAGCCGGGATTCGTGTCCAGCTTCCAGCAACATCCAAAATTATACGAAAATAATATTTCTAATTACGGTCTCCCCTCGGCAGGGAGTGCTAAGCACTCCGAGGGTGTTTCTGACAAGAAATAAAAGCTCCACGCGGCAAATTGAAATGTTTTACCCCAAAAAAAATTGTATGAAAATTTCTACGTCTGACGGCACCTTAAATTTAAAATTCCTGCAGTGGAATGTCTGAGTTTCATTTGAGTTCCAAATTCGATGCTGGAGCATCGCAGAGCTTTTGCATTGGGAGAATGAGTCCATATACTACTAACACGCACAGTCGATGGGCAACCAAACAAAGGCACCGCACCCACAAAATACAACACACGCACACTCTCCCATACACACACAGCAACTCAATTGGCTACAAAAGAAATAAACATATTGGCGTTGGTGTTGATACTATGTTAAAGCTGATGATGAGAATGGTGATGAGTATGGATTTTATAACTTTGGTAGTAGCGCTGGTGTGAGGGTGCGCTAGTCTAAATGGGAAAAAGAACGGAAGCCGGCAGTGAGACGACGCGTTATTGATCCCTTTTTGCTGAGTTCATCCGGCATTTTGGGGGTGGTTTAGATAGATTTGAGTGAGATTCGCACAGCGGAATGGAGCGTGCGTGATTATGTTTGTTCAGCCATCTTGATTGGCAATGATATAAAATAAATACGTTGTGGCGAGCAACGAAGGGAAAGAGACCATATAATAGGATACCAATGGGGAACGGCAGGGAAATTAACTGCTCTGCAGGGAAGTGTACGCGTGATTGTGTATGTAATAGGGTCGGATTGCATGTATGTACATAGGCATGTGTGTATATACATATTTTAAGGCCTAACAAAGTGCTGTGTCAACGAATTGCCCTTAGCTAGAGGACATTTACGTTGCGAAATTGAGTAAATGGAAAAGCCCTGAATAGTTTGAGAGAAAATGGGTGAATCTGCCAGCGGCAATACCATCAAATTGGATTATGTATTTCCGTAGTTAGTGTAGCATATGCTTTTTAGCTTCGAAGCTTAATCGATTGGAATCTTTTTTTTTTAATATTTTAAAGTTTTGAATTCAATTTAGCCGAAATTATACAATAATTTTTTTTTTAGCGTTGAACACTTTCTTAGGTCTATTTTTCAAAAGATTATTACTATATTATTGAAAAGGTCAAGAGATGAATGGTGGAAGTGATTTGTCATTTTCGCATCATAAACTATTTATGAGGCAATTATAATTGGATAAAATATGCTTTTACAGTAAAAAAGTACTAAAAATCTAAATAAGCAATCAAAGGAGAAGTCAGCAAGGTCATAAAGGGTTACACAATTATTTATTTATTTTTATTTCATTGAAAATATAAATTATTTTATTACTTTGTGGCAAAAGTGTTTCAATTGACTATACAGATCCGCCTGGCGCGTCCCTTTCTAATAAATTTAGCGATAAAAATAAAGGGTGTTTTTTTAGACGCGTGATTTTCAATGAGGCAACCGCAATAGCCGAGTGGTTAGCATATTTACATTCAAATGGCCGGTTTTCAAGTCCAGCTTCGAGCTACGTCCAAAATTATAGAAAAATTTTTTTTTTCTAATTGCAGGGAATCTGAGTGCAACATATTTCTGACAAGAAATAAAAGCTCCTCAGAAAAAACCTTCGGCCGTTCGGAGGTGGCCTAGAATGAACTGTAGATCCTTCGATTTGTTGGTAAAAACCTTAAGTCAGAGGAGGACCGAAAATCGCTTTTTTTAGAGTTAATCTTTTTGACTGCTGTTACTGCTGTTATTGGGCCCCTCGACTGGAAAGCCCGTCCACACGTTGCTGTGACTCTTTCGTATTTTCGTATTGAATTCAGATATTGTAAAATTATGCCGTTAATCCAAAATATGAAACTTCTTATTATAGACACAGATTAGTCGCCACTTAAAGTCTTCCACGAAAATATAAATTTGAATGCCTCGAAGTAAGCCAAACGCCACTACTTTGGTCTAGGCCTGTGTAAAAAACAGTTCGCAATCGTATCGATATAATCGAGTCGTAAAACTCAAAACGAAAAAAAAGTCTACTATTACTACTAACGATATTTATCCGAATCATGCCTATTTTCGTCGATCTTTTGATTTGTGTTCTAGTTCATTTCCGGCATTTGTTTGTCTAGACATAAAGATATCTTTGCACAAAATTTCAACCAAATCGAATCAAAATATCTGTCTAAATAAGATCGGTTCAACCTCACTTAAATTGAAACATAAGCTCGGTTCTAGACCCGATTTCCAGAAGATACTGAGTTCTCTGCCCTAATTTTGGCAAAAAGTTACATGTGTACCAAATCTCAAGTAAATTTAAAAATACATAAGATTTTTATGGACAGTTCGGTCCCAGGTCCAAATTTCACATGCGTACATCCCCTTTTTTGTACATGTAAATGTGTTAACGTAGTTAATGTAATATTAAGTGAAATGTATGAGAAATATATTAAATTTGAACTGTAGTAAAATTATAATAACTTAACTACAAGAAATTTTTGAATTATTTATTTTATTTTCCTATAGAATTTTTTATTATAAAGATTTAATTTAAGCAAATTTATTATATTTTAATGTACTTAATTTTGTTATTCTATTCATTTTTTTAACTCATTTTATTTTATTTTATTTAAATTATTTTTATTTTAGTGCATTATTTTATTTATTTTACTTTATTTTTACTTTATTAATTTTCATTTGATTTGCTTTAAATTTTTATTTTGTTTTACTTAATCTTATCTTTTCTTTTTTTTTTAAATTTTATTTAGGTTTATTTTAGTTTATTTTATTTAATTTCATTTTTAATTTGAAATTTAAATTAATTTTATGTAATTTTATTTATTTTTAATTACTTTGCTATATTATTTTATTTTATTTTTTTATTTTGTTTAATTTAATCTTTTCTAATTTTTTTTTTTGGTATGATTTGTTTTATTTTATTTTACTTTTTTATTCCATTGTTTTTTTTTAAATTAATTTTATTTTATTTTTATTTATTTTGATTAGTTTGATTTTAGTTTAATTCCTAATTACTACCGCAGATCTACAAATAGAAGCAAAGAAGCTTAATCCAAAAAATCATCAGCCTTGGATAGCATACCAGCCGAAGTTCTGAAGATTGTTAACCTATAATGACCTCTTACACTTTTAGATACTACTTGCCACATTGGATGTAAGAAATACTTTCAACAGCGCCTAGTGAAGGAAAATTATTGTAACCTTAGAAAAGAAATGTCGCATCTCTCAATACCTCAACTTAGTGATGAAGAAGTGTCTGGTGAACAGAATTCTACTATACCAGACCACACATGAACCGCGAAAACTCAGGGTGACGGCGCACATTTCTTGTGGGCTATAATTGCGATGCGCTATACTGAAGATGCTCCTAGTAAGTTAATTCATGATGAGAACACAAAAGTAGCTTGACCAGCGTAATCTCAAACTGGTAAAAGAAAAATCGAGTTGCTGCTATTAACAATGAAACATATATCTTACCTAAGAGCAATTGACATTTGGGTGTATGTTTGAATCTTAGATTCTCTTAATGGGATCAAATTCAGCCAAATGCAGAAAAGTCGTCCAGAGTCACTTCTCCGCTTATCAGACTGTTGGCTAACAACGGAAAACCGACTCAGGTCAAATCAATGTTTCTAATGGAGACAACTGTCAATATATTACTCTACGGAAAGGAGTAATGGACTGACTCACTAAAATGGAAAAACAGACGAAAGGTTTTACTTAAAGACAAATTCATATATGAGGGTAGCGTCGGCATACCGCACAGTATCAGGTTATAGCTGTAATAAGGGAAAGTGTGCCCATAAGCATTCTCGTAGCCATAACGAAATTAAACTGGGCACTCAAGAAAATCAGGAACCAAGGAAGCGTCATAAATTTAACAAAAGCAGACGTGGCAAAGTATGGGAAAGTAGGAAATTCGAAGAGATAGACTACAATATTACGCAGATGCTGTCAGTATACGACTATTTCCAGAAATATTTGGATAAAATAGGCAAAGTCGGTAGATCTATAATGTATCTATAACGACACCAATGGAGATGATGCCAAACATATATACATAATTCGAATCTACTTACCAAAAAGTTGACCATATGAGACTTGAACACATAGTTAGAGCACTTAGAGCAGAAAACATTAGCCGTTTCTTCTTGCAACCGACCTGCGAAATGACGTTAGGCAGATTATCGAATAACAAAGCAAAAAAAAAACAGCAACAAAATATATGCTACCAGAATTTATTTAACCAGTTTGCCTCAAATTTGGTATAAGAATACCCTCTGACCAATGGTGTTGCAAAGCTTAAAAGTGGTACGATTGTGAATATGCCACTGAAAAAACTCAAAGAAAATTCTAACTAAACATCAAGTTGCAGGGAAATTTCAGAAAAACAGAATAGTAAGTAAAATCACACTTCATATTTGATTAAAAAAATATTAAATTATTAGCGGTACCCTGGTGTGTTTCGCTACAGTAAAACAAATATTGGAACAGTATAAAATTTTATTATTTTTTATAATAATATTTCAATCATTTGTCCTATTTCACAAGACTTGCTTATGATTTTAGGGAATATTTATCTGAAATCTCCTTTCACTATACCGATGCATTCCTGAGTAGTTGAAAACTTCTACGAAAACCAGAAACTTCATGAACCAGTTTCATTAAAATTTTTAAATAGATTCTTCAAAACTTTTTTAAAATCTCTCTATATTGATACTGATATTGTTATATTTAATTTGTGAAATCTATAATTGTTATTAGAACATTTAGCAGGTGGAAATCTCTTCAAAAAAAGTTTCACATTAAGCCTTCATAAAATTTAATCAGTTGAAAAGTCCCCGGCCTGACACATTGATGACGCTACTTGAATTAAGTCATATATGATAGTCATTTAGCCCTAGCCTTCAAAAGTAGCATGCATAAATTTGACAGCCGTCGGATCATTAGTTTGAGTAAAGCAACTGAAGTTATTGTGTAAAAATAGATGAAAGGAATTTTGCGTGTTGATAAAATATATTTTTAGGGGAAAAAATGCAGTTGAAGCAAAAAGTTGGCTTGATGAAAACTTTACGGACAATCAGCCATTAAGGGATTGGTATGCTAAGTTTAGACGTGGTAAAATGAGCACCGACAACCCTGAACGCACTGGACGCCCAAAAGAGGTTGTTACTGACGAAAAAAAAACACAAAATGAATTTGAATGACCGTAAATTAAAATTGAATGAAATAGCAGGCAATCTAAAGATATCAACTGAACGTGTACATCATATGATTCACGAATATTTTGATATGAGAACGCTCTGTGCAGGGTGGGTGCTGCGCGAGTTCACTTTTGACCAAAAACAACGACGAGTTGCTTATACGGAGCAGTGTTTGGAGATGTTCAAGCGTAATAAGCCTGAGGTTTTGCGTCGATATGTGACAGTGGATGAAACATGGCTCCATCATCAATCGTCAATCATTTGAGTGGACTGCATACTATGAATACTCTCCAAAGCGTGGAAAAACGTAACAGTCGTAACGAAAGGTTGGAGGATCGCTATAATCAGTGCATCACCCTTGAAAGGAACTATGTTAAATAAGAAGGTTGGGTTTTGCCAAAACAATTTGTTTTACTCTGGTAAGCCAGGAAATTTTAATTAACCTGTTATCTTTATTTTGACGCCCATATTGTATATTTATTGTTTGCCTCAAAATTCTTTTTTGTTTAATAACTTCGACATTACATTTCATTTAACTTACTCATTTAAGTGTTTTAAAAAAAAGGTGGAAACTCTTTAAAAAAAATTCCACCACTAAGCTTTAGAAATCTCTTTATTCCGATACCCAGTAATGTATAGTAATGAATAATGTATGATGAATTTTAGTAATTATTTTATATTAAGATTTTATAAACAGGTGGGCTGTTCAAAAATAATATTTTATGAAACCTTTCTTTAATCTTTTCAGTTTGAGACCCATATTGTAATATCTCATATATTTCATTATTTGTTTCCAAATATAAATTTCAGCACAGATTGTAGCTTCAATCCACTCGGTTAAGACGTTTAGCTTGAGTTCATAGGCACACTTACAGAAAACTTCCTGTGGTAAATAATAAAAAATTAAGAAAAGCTGGAAACTCTGCTTAATTATAAACTTAACCATTCTTTAGTTCTCTTGATTACACGCACAATCTTTCATTTAAATCGGCTAACCCGTTTAGGAGAAATTTAATCGCAGAGTACAGAATATCTGTATCTATTAGAGCTCCACATTTCGCTGAAACATTTCCGACCAGTGCGAGCATTTCAGCAACCAGCACTCGCACGCCTGCTCATTGCTCATTACTCGAGCCGAGCACCAGCATTGCGAGTACTTTGATAAACACTTTGACTTTATCTCAAAACTTTTTTTTTATTAAATTTAAACTTATCTATGCAAAGTTAAAAATCATTGAAACTCCAAAGAAATTTTGATTAAAAAAATTAATTGTTTTTTGTTCTGCTGAGCAGTTGAGCTATAAGCGAGTATAGGGCGAGCATCGAGCTGCTCGCAATGCTCGATACCCGGGTATATATAAGTATACGAAAATTAGTGGTATCACCCGTCCTTTTCAAAATTTGTGAAAATCTAAACCATCTGCAGATGGCCAAAATACCCTGTATAAATTTAGTTAAAAACCGTGCTCGAGTTATAAGGTAGCAACTTATTATATGTTATAAGATATAGAAATTATATTTCAGAATGCATAATTATTTTTAAATAAATATATTTATTTAGCAAAGATTGTTCGGAATAACTCATTTTGTTTTATTTTTCGCTCAACTCTTTTACAAACAAACTTTTTAGTATTTTGAAAGTTAATACCAGTGTTGTAAAGTACATACAAATTGTAAGTCAGTTGAAAATAAGCCAGCTGGGAGTTCTTTTGAAGAAGAGTTTCTTAGCGGCCTGCAATTGGCAAAAGCTATTTGTGTGGCGACAATCGGACGATGCGGTAGGTATTTCTCTTTCAGTCACACGCAAAGAAAAAAAATTGATTTAATTTTATTTTAATGTAATTTATTTTTTTCCATTTAAATTTTTTTCTATTCTAAGCAATTTTTTTACCTTAAATTATTTTACTATATTTTAATATACTTTATATATTTTAATTTAATTTTTTAAGTCTATTCTATTTCATTTAAGTTTTAATTGTTTTTTTAATAATAAGCATCTTTTTAATCATTTCATTTATTTTTGATTTCATTTGATTCTTTATGTATTTTTGTCTGAGTATTTTTTAAATCTGATGATTTTTTTTATTTCATTAGAAAATCAAAAATCGAGCATGCAATGTCGTAGCTCCCTAAGATAATTATTAATAAATTACATTTGAAAAACATATATATATTAACAAATATATTTGAAAACAAGAAAAATTATATTTGTTGTAATAACGTGATTTCTACAAATTTCTTCAATGACCGCGATAAACTCAAATTAACTGAAATTGTTTCCAGCACGCACAACATTACCGAAAAATGCAAAAAAACATTTTTTTTTCAAATATTATATTCTAATTTTATGTATTCTTAAATGTAACACGATATATACGAAAAAAATTTGTACAAATGTATATATAAATTTGTAGAAGAGTACGTAGAAACAAAATCATACATACGATTATTTATATGCATGCGCCTAAAAAAAAATACACTCCCTGCACTCAAAATACGACTTGAAGTTTGAAGATTTTATGACGTAGATATTCGTTATTTGACACACTTCTTGTAATGGCTTTCCTTTTATTTTAATTGTTTTTGGAGTGAAAAGTAGACTGCTTAAGCTGAAGTGTGTGACCAAGCAGATGCAAGTCTAAAATTATAAAAATTAATTTATGGCGTTAATTTAATTTTTAAAGCCTTCGATTAATCGTAAAAAAGTGATGAGAATTTGAACTGTAAAACATGATTGTGGTATGTAAACTAAGGCATTGCTTGAATATATGAACGTTTTGTTTTTGTGTTTAAAGCACCTTCAAATTGGTATTAAATTTAACGACACAATGAACAATATAAAGTTGAATAAATAGCTTAATGATTTTAAATTGATTACCTACATACATATACTTTTGTACATATAAGTAAATACTTTTTAAAGGGTTATCGGTTTAGTGGTTTCGTGCTTTAAGAGGATATTATGATGCACATAATCATCCAACTATTCAAGCAATTGATAAAATTTTGAAGAAATTTGAAGACACTGGATCGGTTACATATATTAAAAAGCCTGTTCAGCGACGAGGCATATTTCTCACTCGATGGATACGTAAATAAGCAAAATTGTCGCATTTGGTGTTTCGAGAGTCCTCAAATAATACAAGCGAGCCCATTACACGGCGAGACTGTCACTGTTCGGAGTGTTATGGTCGTATGATAACCGACAATTTTGGCTAGTACTTGAAGAACACGACTTGGACAATATGTAGTTCCAACAAGATGGTGCCACATGGAACACAACACGAGCGTATATGACTTTATTGCAAGAGAAATTTTCCGACGCGTAATCACTCGTCTTGGCGATGTCAATTGGCCACTGAGATCGTGCGATTCGACACCGTAGATATTTTTTTGTGGGGCTACGCGAAAGACCGTGTTTATGCGTATAAACTTTTCACTCTTGAGCACTTAAAAACCAACATTTGTCAAGTTATGGCTAAGATACCGCCCAATATGTGCGAAAAGTGGTTTGCAAAAATTCACAAGGCGGTGAATGATTTAGTATTTCACATATATAAGTAGTGCCAAACTTGACAATAAAAAGGATTTCATGAAAAAAAAAAATTTTAAATGCATTTTAATTACATTTATTTTTGAAACTTCTCTTCTTCTTCGTCTGACCATTCCAAAGCAGGGGATGTCTTCCTCTTACTCTGAAAGCTGAAGTGTTTTCATCCACTCGGACAACATGACCAGCGAGCATACCCCATTTCTTCATTATCTGAGTTATATCAATGACTGGAGTGTAGTCATACTTCCGGCTATGCAGTTACAGTCACAAGACTATACTCACTTCCTACAATTGCGACCATGTCGCGCACTCTGGAAACATGAGTAACCCTTGCGCAAGATGCAGCAACCAATACAATGTGGAGTGTTGGGTCACAGCTAAAACAGAGGAACATCAGTCGAGCCACTCCGATATATTTAAGAGTTCGCAAAAAACTAATTGCAATATCTTTTCACCACAGCTGCGGCTGCAACTAAGCGTCGCTTAGATCAAGCAGCTCTCTATATAAATATGTGTAAATTTTTAACCTATTCTATCTATAAGCGAGGTGAAGTGCTGGATTTGGGATCGTGACACATGTCTCGGATGAAAGACCCTACATTTGAAGATGACCACTGCAAAAGTATTAAGTACTATAATTTCCAGGCATGTACCTGGAATGTCCGATCCTTTAAATGGGAAGATGGCGCTGTCTAAATGACTCGTGCCCTAAGGCAGCGGATTCGTGGTTAAAGAAAACTCAGTCGCATTCACTCCTTTGGATGAACGTCTTGCCACAATCCGCATCAAAGCGAAGTTCTTAGTTGATTTAGGTGCGTCATAAAATCGGTATAAGGGAGCTGTGGAACGACATTTCAAGCTTGTACGTACCGCTGCTATAGAAATGATCTCATTTCGGCAAGGACCAAAAAAAGAGCTGATACGATGAGGATTGCCGTGTCGCAGTAGAGAGAAAGCAGACTGCCTCCCTCGCAATGTTTGAGTTCATTTTTAGAAAATTCAAAGCCGATATTTGGTCTCATATCTACTACAGCCCTCTTTATCCTAATATTTTTGATGAGCGGGTAATAGCTTGTGAGCTCAAATTTTAGAATCACTTAAAGAGAAACTTTTAAAATTTAAATGCCTCATTATCCAGTAAAAGGGACTATATCGATAACAACTCCATTGCAATACAAATTATGTAATGCATCACTGCAAAAACAAAAGAAAAATGCCACACACATGCAATCAAACCACTTGCCACCACGAGAGGTTGTCCCCACCACTAAAACACACTCGGCTTGACAGAGTGAAGTTTATCACTTCATTAAGTAGAAGAGCAGCATTTCGAGAGCACAGTCTGTGTGGGGTCTTACACACTAAATGGCATACAATTGATTTCAACACACAAATCATTTCGTTACGCTTTTTGCCACTTAAAAGTAATTTGTATAATGTAATATTGGAAGAGTGAATATGACAAATGTGCATATATAAATACATACATACATATGCAGATGAGCTAACATAAGTATATGATGTAACAAGTGCAAAAGTAACTATAAGTACTAAAAGAAAAACACATGTCCTTACGACTCCTTGACACGCAGACCACGAACTCCTTTGTAGTTATCCGCATGGCTGCGGTTGGTCGCCAAACCACTTCACGCAAGGCTGTGTATGTAAAGTATATGTACATGTATGTGTGTATAATTTTATTTGACCAAATTCGTTGCGTCGCTGCTCAGCCCCTTAATATCCTCTTTTTCTTATCTCCTTCTCCTACAGCGCATTCGACATTCTTGCACATACCCGTATTTAAAAGAGCGAGTAAAAAATTGATATGTAAAATTTTAAATTACTATGTCCACACATACTTACATGTACATACATTTCAATTTGTACACACGCCTAGAAATATACTAGCATATACTCGTAAGTGTACATTTTTCCAATTTTTTTCTACTTCGTCATTCATGAAAATTTCATGCCAAATTAAAAATTCACTTTCATTAGCAGCGTCTGCATGCAGGGAGCTCATAAAATTAAGTCGCATGTAAAATTCATCTTTTCCCCCGCTTTGTGACTCTTCCTCTTCGTCCGCTTCTTAATTATTTGGTGATTTTTATAACGTTTTTGTAATGTCGGTCGCCAGCCTCATTATGTGGTCATTTCATGGGCTATTAAAATGTAATTTTCACGCTAACATTCATATGCGTGTACATTTTGCTCCAAATTTCATTATACCCACATACACAATACATACAAATGTGACGTCTAAAACTTTGTATTGCGCCCTTTAGCGATTTGCACCTTTCACGAGTAATAAAACATAATTCTCTTGTAAAAAAAGTTGTAAAATAACAGTTGAGTGTTACTCAATTTTATGGCAAAGGTGTAAAATAATATAGTTCAATATATACTTTTATTGATTTTAAGTTAAATTTTTGAACACATTGAAAATTTATTATAATTTCCCCAAGGATTAAGAAGTGTTCATACCTATTTGTTCAAAGAATTTTTATCGACAGATGTTTACTGCCGCGGCCAGTGTGAAATTCAAGAAAAGTAAGTAAAATTTTTATTGAACCTAGTATTATTCACTCAGAGTCCATTTTCTCTTAAATTCAAATTCAAATAATTAAGCTTAGTCGGAGTGGAACCGCACACTAGATGCCCGGCTGATAATTATAAAGGGTTTTCAAAAAGGGATGATTTGATTTCTATGTGTCGTTTTGCCCATTTTTAATATGTGATGATCTGTCATTTTATTCATTGTATTCAGAAATGTTTACAATTTCATCATGGCAAGATATAAGCAAGAGCAACGTTTACAAATTATTCAATATTATTATGAAAATAATCGTTCTGCAATTGCAACTTTTTTTGTAAGAAAATCGTCTTCTCCGATGAGGCTCACTTTCATCTGAGTGGTGCGGTAAATAAACATAATTGTCGAGTTTGGTGCGAAGAAAATCCACAAATTATTCATGAACAACCATTACATTCACCTAAATTGACAGTTTGGTGTGGTTTTTGGTCTGGTGGAAACATCGGTCCGTACTTCTTTCGAAATGAAGCTGGTAGCACTGTTACTGTCAATGGAGAGCGCTATAGATCGGTTTTATGGCTACAATTGGAAGAAGTTGATCTTAAAAACATATGGTTCCAACAAGACGGGGCTACGTGTCACACAGCACCTGCAACAAACGAATTATTGCGAGAAGGGTTTGGAGATTCGATTATTTCAAGAAATTGTGACATTGAATGGACTCCAAGAAATTGTGATTTAACACCATTAGACTACTTTTTGTGGGATTATTTGAAGTCATTGGTTGTTAGCAATAAACCAGACTCTCTTCAAGCTTTAAAAGTCAATATTGGACGTGCTATTCATGACATATAATACTACTACTACCATATACTTCATTTAGTGGGAAAATGCTCAAAAAATGGGTTCATCGGATTCATTTCTGCAAAAGAAGTCGTGGAGGACATTTGAGTGATGTTATGTGCAGAATTTAATTGTATAGATTGTAGTTCACATTAAATAAAAGACATTTGAATTTCCTTAACAATAATTTTGTTTTTTTAAGAAATCATATCACTCTTATTGGAAACCCCTATATTAAGTCCTGAGATTAGACAAAAATGGATGATCTGTTATATGGTAGGTAGGTATATTTCTAGAACCAATATCAGCCATGGTATTAGCGTAGCATTACTAGCAGCGAACCAAGTTTGGCTGAGTTCTGAAACGCCATTTGTAAAATACGGTTCAAGCGGCTCACCACTTCTGGCCCTAGATCATTGTATCCACTGGATAGCCAACAAACATCTGCTTGGAAGCGAGCTAAAGTGAAAAGGCAAGTCTCTTAAGCTTGTGCGTGACCATATTATGATTGACGCAAGATATGTATCCAGTATTTTAGATGTGCGTACCTTTTGATTACAGAACATCGACTCGGAAGATACACAACCGCCTCTGTGCAACAAAGAATACCCGTCAATTAACACAGAAGGCTCGACGTTGAAAAGATGTAGTCACTGCAGACAACCAACAGCTTTTCTACTCGACTTGCATACCTGCTCTCTGAGAACACTCATCAGCAACTCGATATAAGGGAGCTGTGGAACAGAATATCAAACTCCCTGTGTATCGCCGCTATGGAAACTATTTTCAACAGTGTCAGAAAAAGAGCTGGTACGATGAGGACCTACAGAGATAGAAAATGGAGGGCGTGAACTTTATGAGATATTACTTATTTACAAGAGCACTCGTTCTAGTCACCCAAGGATTGCGTGAGCTAAGCTTCATCAAAATATCTGAATTGGTACTTGAGTTATCGCGTACACAGGCGTGCAGACAGACAGACATTTAATAAAAATACTTTTATATCTAAATTTTTTTTCCTGCTACATTCAACTGTTAGCTGTAAAACCTTTCAAATTTGAGGTTCCAAATTTTGGATCTAACACATGGGCTGAAAAGTTCCGGGCTTAACAAAGATAACGGGATTTTGTTTTGATAAAAATTGGGGTTTTTCATAAACGTAATCTTGAAGATCCACACAATAAATGCAGCCCTGCTCAATATAATTTTCGTAGAATGATTTATCTTTTACCTCAAATTTTTAATTTTCAGCGATAATCTTTACCAGCGAAATTTCTTACCGTAATTTTTCAAATCTACGAACAACCAGTAGTTCCTGGGAGCCAAATCTGGCGAGTACTGTGATTTTGGATTAATTTGAAGTGCCTTGCCCTGATGAAACAAAATTTTCTGTCTTTGCATATGTGGTCGTTTCTTTGCAATTTCGGCCTTCCAATGCTCTAATAATTCTTATATTTACTGTTGAATATTTTCCTTCGCAATACAGTTGCTGAATAAACTTTCCAGCCGATTGTTGTGCTTTTGGGCGTTTTCGACAAGGTTAGACAGTAGATGCCCACTCAGATTGATTCCACAGTGATATATCCATACTTAGCCCATTGTCATAGATCAATACAAATTTCAGTTTTTTACGTTTAAAGATGACCAACCACTGCTCAGAATGTTATGTTTTATCGCGTGAATGGAACGTTAACTGCATTATGCATTAGGAGGTTTTCTACGACCACGTTTTAACTCAGGAAACCAACAATTTTCTGTTATTTCGGGACGAAGCGAAATTTTTATAACACTCCAATCCATTGTTTTAAAAATAACGAAAGTAGTGTCCCTCATAGCAGAATAACTTTCAAACTTATTAGAATGTTTTGTACTAAACCGTTTTGTTGATTGGCTACAAAGATCGTGTGATATCACACCTTTACACCTTTTCCTGTGAGGATATGTAAAGTCTTAAGTCCATGTGGGCAATCCCGCTTCGAGCAAAACATCACGCGTGTCATTCGCCAGTTACCAGACGAAATGCTCGAACGAGTCATCGAAAATTGGACTCAACGGAGGGCCCATCTTCAAAAAAATAAATGTCAAAGAATGTTCTTTCGAATGATAATAACCATTCCCCATTAAATTTGAATTTTCTGTGATTTTTTTCTTTAAAAAAGTAGAGAACCTCAAATGGATCATCCTATAATTGTTGAGTTTAGAATCCATCTAGCTGGCATATTTACAACAATTAGTTCAATTAGTATTCTTAACGTGGCGGTGCCCTACAAAATATCAATTTTTCTGACCTCGCATCAGCTTCGTATTAGTTAAATTCTAGTTCAAGTATGCATGAGCGATTTCAATTCCGCATGAATAAAAATTAATTTGCCCACAGAGCGATTCCAATCGCAAATCTTTCGCATGCGAGGGTCAGCCTCTAATCGCTCGGCAAAGTGACCACGTGAGCAGTAACGGCAAACTGAGCACATTAGGGCGATTCCGCGGGTGACAATTTTTGACCTAAATTTTTAAATCACAGTAATTATTAATTTTTTATACCAATACAAAGAGAGATAAGTTTAATAATACAATAGCTTTTAAGGACTTAAGTTATTATTTGAATTTCTTGGCGTGCTCAGAAATGGTGGCGCCTGAAGACTTGATGCAAGGCATTCATTTTGCCAGTCAACGAAACTACTCATAATGTTTGTGTATGCACAATATACTCAAATTATATTAATCTTCTTACTGCTATTTCCAGATATGTGACAGATTTTCCCAAGACACACCGAGAGCTACTAGATCAGGTATCGTGTAATAACGATAATGAAAATTGTATGTAAAATGATTGCGATGTATGCTAAAATTCCAATATTCGGAATACTACTCCAGATTCTAATCTAATCTAATTTAATGGAAGCCCTAGATTTTAAAGAATCAGAGACCAAACCAGATCGTAGCGAACAAGACGAAATACAATCAGTTCACTGTTCTCGTAGGCATGTGACATTTTTTACGTGCTGTATTTGGACAACCAACAAACTGAACTAAGACATAGTAAATATATAGTTAAGGTTTTCCTGCAGGCAACTTTTCAATACATTCAATCAATAAATAATAATATTAAATCAATACGTTTCTTCAGCGACAATTGTACCGCTCACCTGAATGTAATTTTTTTGGTGCTTCACATGGTGCTGTCGATGGACTAGGAGGAAGTGTGAAAAAATCAATGTGGATTGCTGTTAAATCTCCGAAAGCAATTGTTAACAACGCTGAAGAATTTTATGATTTGGCTCGTGGCATTTCATTTATTTTAAAAATAGTTTATATTTTCTTAGTAAGAAGCCTTGAGTGAGTCTAATGTTGCACCCGCGAGTACGGAATCCTCCATTAGCTAATCGTTTCAGGAAATGAAGTTCACTCGTGGTGCGCTAAAAATTAACGCAGCACAGCAATAGCGATGAAGTGGAAGTTTTTGTTTTCTCTCTTACTGATTTCACCTTTAAAATATTAGTCTTTAATTAGAATTTTCGCATACTAGTTTAGCTTTTCGCTAAAGGATACATAATCAGGTACATAACATACATATGAATATGTACATATGTTAAAACGCATGTTTATTTTTATGAATGAATGTGTTATGAATGCCACAAATTCTGGTCGAATAGATCCATTTGTAGGTATATGTATTCCTTTGCATTACTTCGTTGCCACTGTGTTCTTTTTGTGAATGAATACATACATATGTATTTATACATTATTATTTAAGTAATAATTATTATAGTCATAGCTGTAATGAAAACAGAAAATGATACCTTGAGGCATTGAGGCAATTATCAAATAAACGCAAAGTGTAAAATAATATCCCAGCGGTAATAAATTA
The DNA here is from genome assembly GCA_030068015.2 of Neoceratitis asiatica. Lineage (NCBI taxonomy): Eukaryota > Metazoa > Arthropoda > Insecta > Diptera > Tephritidae > Neoceratitis > Neoceratitis asiatica. The sequence continues at coordinate 51,622,698 of CM061528.1, read as the reverse complement.
CTATGAAATCAAAATACGGCAATGTTTATACAGAGGAGAGAAACGAATTTACCTAAGTAAATTAAACAAATAACTAGAATAAAGTGCCGTCTTTTATGCACACCTTTCACGAACATATACAATACAATTTATTGCAAATTGCAAAATTCGCTTCCCATGATTTTCAGTGTCAATATTTTTTGGAATTTACATGTGTACAAGTAGAATGAGTTTTTTCATGTTCTTAGATGCTTTATTTATATCTAAACAAATCGGTTACACGGGCGCTATATGATATTACCCTCCGATTCCCATGGCGTTCAGTACCAATATTTATTTGAATTTATGTGGGTAGAATACCAAATTTCAAACCCTAGCTTTTTTAAATGGGAGCGTTATGTGATATAGTAAACCGATCTGGCCGGTTCCGACAGATGATCAGTAACTTGACTAAATTAACTCAGTTCATCCTTCTGATACGCTCGGTATAAATTTTGATGGGCTTAACTCTTCGCGTTTTCGTGCTGACCAAAGTTAAGATACAATTTCAAATTCATTAAAGGTATAAAAATTAGAGGTATACATCTAACGAGGTAACAAAGTAATAATAAAAAATAAGAAATCCCGACGAGGTTCATTTAAATGAGTGACAAATGCATAGTAAACCAAATTTCCAAAAGAATAATTTGTAGTTCAAAAGTTATTGCAACAAAGTGTGTTTGGCATTGCAATCACTTGCTGTCGATTCGGTTTTTATATACATAGAATTCGTAAGATGGATAATCAATACTGATGAATTTTGGTATAAGCAAATGAAATTAACTCATTTTTATGTGACTCTGAGTAAATAGTTAAACAGAATCGTGAGATAAAAAGTTTCTTAAAATGTTTTTATCCCACAACTTTCGTTTATGGAACAAAAATACCCACTCGGTGCGCGATTGGAAAATTTAGAAAGAAAGGAGGATCGATTTCGCGTTATTTCTCAGTGAATCATGAAAGCACGAATTTTGTATGTCTTAAAAAAGTGTTTATTTATTCATGAAAGTCTAATTTGTCCCTTTCAAAATAATCACCTGCAGATAAAACTCATTTATGCTGTTTTTTTACAATCTTTTTTTGAATTTGAATTTGCTCATAATTACATAAATAAGTCTCCGGAATTCTGGAAACAAGTATTTTTTTCGGATGAGAGCAAGTTTTGTATATTCGGCATAATAGGTCGCCAAATTGTGTGGCGCAAATCAGGAACTGCCCTTGAAAAACAAAATTTTTAGGGGACAGTAAAACATGGTGGTGGTGGAATTATGGTGTGGGGGTACATGGCGGCTAATTATGTGGGTCAGCTTGAATTTATGGAATCGACAATGGATAAATGGGAATATTTAAACATTTTAAAAAAGATCTTCAAACAAAGCGCAGAGAATCTAGGCTTATATTCGACATTTTGGTTTCAACAGGATATCGATCCGAAGCATAGTCAGCCTTTTGCTCTTGTAAAATTCTCCTAAATAGCTTAAAACGCCTCCTCAGTCACCTGATCTCAATCCTATAGAGCACCTTTGAGATATATTACGAAAAAGAATTCGTCAATATATAATAACAAGTGAATATATTTTACGAAAACTTATACTGGCGGAATGGTCTCGAATTACAGCTGAGGAAACAGATAAGTTGGTAAATTCGATGCCAAACCGATTGAGTGAAGTACTAAAACAACGTGGTTATCCAAAATAATAACAAATTTAATTTTTCTTTATGATTTTTAATGCTTTTGTAAATAATTATAAACCTGAACGCAGACTTTATGGTGCCTATGTTTACTTGTTGGTGCATATACATAGATACCGTTATAACGAAAATGAAAATGGATTTTTGTTTTTGCATTTTAAACTTAAAATTTTTTTTTTTTTTTATTATTAAATGAAAAATAACAATAAAATTGCTATTCTATATAAAAAAGGAGCACTAGCTGCCAGGGCTTTCGGCTCGCACTTTACTTAACATGTGGTTTAATAAACTAAATTAATGTTAATTGAGTGTTTGATTAATAATATTACAACATATATTAATAGATGATATTAAAAATGAGAACATAAGTGGATGTACATCAATTGATAATGGAATTATTAGGATAGAATATATTTTGGATTAAATAATTTTTCTTATATCAGCTCTGATCAGATACTCTGCAATTTTTTCGACATTGTTCTGGGTTACAGATTTCAACAAATCTGACGGGCTCCCGTTGGTAAAAATCATTTCTCTAGTAGCCTTTGAGTGTTCGCAGTTGTCAAGTAAGTGTTTCGTTGTTAGAGGTGTGGTTGTACAAAATGGGCAAGGTGCTGGCATCGATCCACTTAGTAGATGCGAATGTGTAGCAATTGTATGTCCTATGCGAAGGCGTACAAAAGCAGTAATGTCCCCTGTACGACAATTTGCGGGATAAACAGGTCTGGCGGCACTGGTATTGTATTCGGCATATTGGTGCTGAGAAGTACTCCATTCAGAGATTCGTTGGAGTCTGAAATACTTGTTTATTAGGTTGAAGATATCCTTGCTCGCTATGTAATCAAAAACATGTAGTGGCTGCTTGCCGGTATCTTTCGCTTTTTGGTCCGCAAGTCCATTGCCCTTAATACCTGAATGGCCCGGAACCCACATGAGTTTTAATTTGGATTGGTTATCGATGAGCAAACTTCGTATATCGGAGATGAGAGGCGATTTGCTTGCCGTGTTTAAAACACTGGATATTGTGGACATGCTGTCTGAGAAAATAATTGGTTTTTCTTCAGATCTCACAGCTGATTTTAACGCGCTGTAGATCGCTAGCGCTTCAGCTGTAAATATTGACCCATAGCTTGGAAGAACTCCAACTGAGATTGTGTTTCCGTCCTCTTGAGCAACAGCAAAAGTAGTATGCTCTGAACATTTTGAGCCATCGGTATAGATGAAACTCCAATCTTTTCGAAAAGGAGCAGAGTAGTCTACCGGGAGGCGCTGGTAAACAGTATGACTTGTGTTTGTTTTAGGAAACTTTCTTAGCCATAGGAGAAAAGAGGACTTCTTCAAATGCCATGCCGGAGATTGCGTGACAGGACGAATTTTTGGTGTGGAAGTAATACCTAGTTCCCTGGCGTACTCTAAGCATCTTAGTATTGCCGGTTTCCGGCTGGGCGTCTTCTTGGCCGATAGCCTTGCAACTGTTGCTTGATGTAAAAGGACATTGTTGCATGAAAAAATCTTCGGAATTAGTCGCATCGTCGTGTATTTTACTCTTTCATCGATACTAGGCCTCCCTAGCTTCTGTTAGAATACAACGAATAGGTGATGCGGGAAAAGCCCGAATACTCCTGCGAACGGCGGTGATGGTATGCGGGGCAGAGCATTTTTAGATTGCTCTTTGAACAATTTCCATAAATTGGCAGGCCATAATCGATTTTGGAAAGGATCAGAGCTTGAGTAAGATTTAAAAGGACCTCCATATGGATAAGGCAACGCTTTGAAGATAGATACTTAATTATATTTAACCTGGCAGCTAGACATTTTTTTAACCATGTGCAATGTTCCTTAAAAGTAAAGCTTTTATCGAAAATTACACCTAGAAACTTAATGCTAGATTTATTTACAATGTTAATATTACTATAAACTAGATTTAAGCCATTGCATTTACGTTTTCTACAAATGTGAATGGTTTTGCATTTAGTAAGTGATAGGTTCGCACCAGCATTTTGTGACCAAGTCGCAATATCTGTCAGAGTATTACTAAAAATATTTTGAGCAGCGCTCAAAACATTCAGCTTTGAAAACAACAAAACGTCATCGGCGTACATAATATGTAAGATGTGCTGGTATTTTGAAATTATTTGGCTTATTTCATCGAAGGCAATAGTGAACAGGGTGACTGATAAGGGCGAACTTTGGGGTATACCATTATACAAATTATGCAAGGTTGAACAGCTGTTGTTCACTTTAGTTTTGAACCTTCGATTCGTTAGAAATGATTTTATCACATTGTACAATTTATTGCCGAAATTCCATTTGCCTAATTGACGCAAGACGACATGCGCTCCTATACGGTCAAAAGCCTGTTCAAAATCTAGACTTAGTCCTGATACATGATTGCAGTTTGCTAAGGCGGCAGCACAAAAGTTTTTAAACACAAAAGAGCATCGGTGGTACCTTGCCCTTCTTTAAAAGCGACTTGGTGTGGGCTGACGAGTTCGTTTTTTGTAATGTGCGACATGATTCGTTTGGATATCATTTTTTCTAACAACTTGCTCATACAGCTAATTAAAGATATTGGCCGAAAGCCTAGTACTTCTGTGGACGGGCTGCTTGATTTTGGAATAGGCACAATTAAAGCGGTTTTCCATGTCTGTGGAAAAATTTCAGTATTAAGGATATCGTTATAAAGCTGATGTTTAAGCTCGGTTGGAAGATTTCTTAGCATTTCATGAGAGATTCTGTCCAAACCTGGAGTTTTTCCTTCTAGTTTGGAAACTGTAGTTTCAAATTCGAACAGGTTTATATCAGATTCTATGATTGCCGTAGAAGAATTTGGGTTATCGTACACATGCCCTAAGGTCTCGTGTTTTTCAGTTACAAATGGGTCACTGAAATTGGAATCGACCGAATATTCGGACCAAGTGGAAGCAAAATGCTCAGCCATAAGCGAAGAGTCGTAAATTGGACCGTTTTGGCTGTGAACAAAATTAATAGGGGTTTGCGTAGAAGCTCCTGTGAGCATTCTTATGTCCGCCCAGATCTTTTTTATATTTGAATTGGGAGTTATTGCAGCAGTTAATGTAGCTAAGCTGGCTCGTCTGGCTTCTTTAGACTTCCTCCGAAAAGCTGCATTAGATTTTTTGTATAAAGCAAGGTTTTCGGTTGATCTCGTTCTTCTATAAGCTTTCCAGTTTTATTGTTTTAAGTCCCTTAATTTTTCAAGCTCTTGAGACCAGTAAGGCACCACCTTTTTGCGTGGCTTGTATGTGGATTGCGGTATAGAGAGATGCGCTGCGGTATAGAGTGATCACTCCCACATAGATTGTGGAGTGTACGGCAAGTAATCTTTGGGGCAATAGTTGCCGAGCAAATGGATAAGTCTACGTGCGTAAACGTTTTGTGGGTGGAAAAATGTGTGGGTAGCTTGTCGTTTAAAACTATTAAGTTTTCTGAAGTAATAAGATTTTCTAAGATAGCGCCTCTTTGGTTCGTAAAAGACGAACCCCAAAGTGGGGACCACGAATTAAAATCCCCTACTAAGATGACCGGAGTGGATACCGAGCTTAAAATGTGTTTCAACTCTGCTAGCGTGAAACTCTGTTGCGGCGGGATATATATACAAATGATTGTTATTTTAAAACCAATAGAAACTTCCACAGCTAATACCGAGATAGGCGAGTTAATCGGTACTACTTTATGTGGTATGCCTTTTCTGGTTAACGCGGCAACGCCTTGTTTGTTGGAGGTATTTTGATTTAAGTTGGAAAAATACGCAACATATTTCTGCGAGACTGAGGCGTCTTGGTTCGCGGCAATGTGCGTTTCTTGTAGTGCAATAAAGTTTGGGGAGTGTTCTTTAATGAGAATTTCTAGTTCAGTGTAATTGTTGTAACGGGCTCTGTTAAGGTTCCACTGCAAAATTTTAGACATATTTAAAAAAGTAAAAAGAGAAAAAAGTATGACTGCAGAGAAGAGTTAAAACTCTTCATCTGAAATTGTCATACGGTTTTCTTCTGAGTTCTCAATAGCCTGAGCTATAGGAGTACCATTTACTGTATTAAGAAAAGCGTTGTTTAGATTAGTAGTGTGTTGTGTTAGTAATGAGTCGCCAAATTGATAATCGTAGGGAGAATTGAAAACTTGAATCGAGTGAAACTGGAGTTCGCTAATGAATTGAGAGGTTGAGTTGAAGCAATTGATCTGTGGAGTTAAGATGAGTTTCGTTGTTTGTAGTATTATTTGATGTATGATTTGATTTAGAAACCGGTTTTTGTGTTATCTATATTTAAGGTTTGGTTAGAATTTGGAGCTTTTGTTGTTGTATTTGGGGTTGTTTGGGCATTTTTTGAGTTTAGATCGTCGTTTGTATATTAATACTTGGATTAATTTCCTTTAATACATGTGAAAATGAAAAGGTAGGAAGGGAGGGCGCTTGAGATTTATGAATATTTATTGCTTCGCGCATGGTGCATTTTTTCTCTGTCTTAATTTTTAGAATTTCTTTTATTTGAAGATATCGTGGGCATGTGTTTGAGGATGACGCATGGTCACCAACACAGTTAGCACAATATACTCGAGAACACTTCTCTGGTTCATGGGGGGGAGATAGCAGGTGACACAAGCAGGCATGTTGTTGCAGCGTTTTATTGTGTGGCCTAACAGTTGGCAAGATTTGCATCTCATGGGGTTTGGGAAGTGTGGTTTAACACGGACCGTGCGCCATGACACATTAACTTTTTCAGGTAGGGTATATAAGTCGAAGGTTAAAAGCACAACACCTGTAGGTACGTCAACCTTACCTTTAGGTGGGTCAGCCTTTTTGACCGATTTCTTAAATTTATAGATAGCAACAACTCCTTGATCTTTCATATTTTCTATGATTTCTGTGTCAGCAACGTCAATAAGACAAGGTGGAAAAATGGTCCCTTTTGTGAAATTAAGGTTATCTTGGTACTTGACGTTAACTTCACATATTCCGGTGAGTTTTTTGAGTGCCTTTGCGCTATTTCGGGCGTTTTAACTAATAGAAGCAGATTACCATCACGTAATTCGGAAATCGAAATGACATCTTTGCTTACCCCTTCTATGGCTTTGTGCACGGCAAAGCACGAATATTTGGAAAGAGGTTTTGCTGAATCAGTAGCAGAAATAGTGATGTATTTGGGGTTTTCTTGTTTTTTTTTGTGGGAGGCTAGGGTATTTTATAGGTGTGTATGTCGGTTTTTTTTTTCTTTTGGATTTGGGACTTTCGGCAAGCACAGCAAACCGATTGTCCCCCAAGTTTGGTGGCCCGGGGGCCATTATATTACTATGTTTTCCACCAAAACACTATACAGCAATGAAAATTAAATAAATGAATGAATTAAGATCACGCACGCTAGAAAAGTATTTGGCGGGTAAAGCAAAAACTCGGTCAAAGAAAGAGAGCGAAAATCACTGAACAAACAAAACGTCCACTCGCGGTGAGTATCAGTCGGCGACTGAAACTTAAAAATATAATGAAAAAAAATTTTTACTAAATTAACTATTTCAATTGTGTTTTTACTGTACTTAAAATGGGTGAGGGCAAACTTTATGGTCTATGTGTATATGCATTACAGCAAAAATCTGCAATTTATCTCACGATTCGATATTACTAACGCACTTAAGCAACATTGTTGTATTTTAGCGATTTATTTCGACAATTTATTAGAAGTGTCAAAAAATCTCGTCTGGCGGACCAATATGTAATGAAAATTCCAGCGCATTTTCACTTTAACTGCAAAGTACACACATGCTTACACTTGTCCACACTCGATCAATGTGCTTATGTAAGAGAGACAGAGAGAAAGAGAGCGCAAGTACAGAAAACAACTTTACCTGGCCATCAGCCACCACGAACCCACACTCATCCACCTGAACAACTAGCATATGTATGTATATAGCGCTGTGATCAACTACCCAGTAGTAACGCATTGCTTGCGTTTAGCTTTCGAACGATCGATTTCGTATTTAAACGCTTAATGTCGAGTATAATTTAACGATAAATCAAAGGCTCAAGCGGTGACACCTGAAAGCCGCCACAAAGAGGTTTATATTGAGCACACTAATACACAACAGAACGACGTAGGCTCGTCGTCGCATTAAACAGCTACAAATGGTATCTGACCTCCACGAACTCATATCTTGGCGATGAATTGATCTTCTTCTCAGTGGTGTTCAGTGTTGAATTCAAAGGTGTCGCTGTGATTATCTTTTTACAATATTAATACTATAAACCCTCGCCCCTCAAGACTTACCAACTATATTAGTCTTTTTACAACAACTTCAATGCTTTTTTAACTGTAATGTATGGGAAAATAATAATGCAGCTCTGAATAGCGCGATGCGTGCTAAGAGAGACATACTCTTTTTTCACCTCAGCAATTTTTTATTATGTCAATAATATAATTCCATTTTGATAGCAGTAATTTTTAACTGTCCGCAGTCCGAATTTCTGTCTTCGTTGTATATTGTTTTTTTAAGAACCTTAAATAGAGAAATTTATTTGGTTTTGGAAGAGTGTTATTTGCTTCAGTGGCATTGTAGTGGGGCATGCAGCCAAAAACATTTCGGTGGTGCTACTGTTCATTGTTTAGCCCAAATGCAACAAGTGTCATTGTTGTTGGTTAAGACACTTTCATATATTCGTATCTATTAAGATAAAATTTATATCGGCTTGTTAAGCCGTTAGAATGTGTTTTTGTATACATTTTTTCATTCAATTGCAGTTAAATAGTTTGAAGTTGAAGTTTTGAATGAATGAATGAATTAGCGTTGTGTGGCTACTGTTGTGTGGTCTATGCAACTGGGTAGAGATGCCGTATTAAGACTCTATTTTATGCACTCGATAGCGTACAACATACCAACTCTAATACAGTTCCCAGCTTCACTATCGTTCGAATTTTGAAATACCATCTAAATTATTAATAGTGATTTTAAGCAAAATTGGAGTTATATTTACGAGGGTGGTCTGTAAAGATTTCGACCGCATCTTGAAGATGGCAAAACTCGCAAATAAAGAGGGATCCTAGTAAAGGTACTTTTTTAAATAGCCTGTGCCCTGTCAAAAGTCACGCGTGAGTCGTGTCAAGCTGTCATGTTACTTTTGTTCAATATTATTTGGCATTTGATGCCTGAAGCACCGTTTAAAAATCATTCAACTTTATTACGAAAATTCACGTTCTGTAAAGAATGTGTCTCGCGCACTTCGCTCAACTTATGGTCAATATAATCGGCCTACTGAGCGTACTATTCGCAACAGCATCACCCATCTTTAGACCCAGCATTCATTACTGGATAATATTCGACCAAATATACCACGTCCAGCACGCAGTGAAGAAAATATAGCGGCCGTAGTTGAGAGTGTAAACGAAGAACGTGGAGAGTCGATTCGGCGCCATTCGCAGTAACTCGGACTGACGTATGGAACGACTTGGCGCATTTTATCAATCAATAAATTTATTGAGAGAACACTTCGGTGATTAGATAGTTTCAAGTTTTGGGCCGGTCGACAGGCCACCAAGATCATGCGATATCACACCGTTAGACTTTTTCCTGTGGGGATATGTAAAATCCAAAGTGTATGCGGGCAATCGCGCTTCATTCGCCAGTTATCAGTCGAAATGCTCGAACGAGTCATCGAAAATTGGACTCAAAGGATGTACCATCTGAGACGTAGCCGCGGCCAACATTTGAAAGAGATAATCTTCAAAAAATAAATGCCAAAGATGTTCTTTCGAATGATAATAAACATTCTCCATTAAATTTGAATTTGAAAATGGATCACCCGTTAAAAGCAAGAGGATCTTTTTGTTATCTGTTGACAGTTACTCACAAAAGTTTTCGACATTTTGGATGCGCAATTTTGCTTTCGAATGCTATTTTATGTGAAAGAGAAAATAATCAAGTAGCAAACTGTTTTTAAATTTCGGGTTTTCCGGGTTACATTCGGGGCGTGCAACAACAACAGCTACCGCCGAAAACATAGCCAAGGTTCGCAAAGCGGTGCTAGATGACTACCGATTTAATGAAACGTGTTGTTAAATATCAAATCAATATTTAGATATAAGAAAGCTATCCGCACGTTGAGTGCCGCGGTTGCTTACGTTAGGCCAAAAACGTATTCGATTGAACACTTTCAATGCTCTGTTGACGCAGCTTAAGCGTAATAAATACGATTTTTTAACGATATAAATGAGCTAGTCTTGGAGTTATTTTAAATTTAAATCTTCAAAATGGAAAAGCCATTACAGGGCTTGTTGAAAAATGGCCACATTTGCAGAAAAAGAATATTTTTTTCACCAAGGCAACGCACTTTCTCACAAATCAGCGGTTTCCATCGCGAAAATCCACAAATAACGGTTTACATTGCTTGATCATCACCCTTAATCGCCAGATCTAGTCCAAAATTTCAGAAAAATGTTTTGTATTTTTGTGAGGTCGGAAACCTTTTAAACCAACCTCGTATTTAAAAAAAAATTGTTTTAAATATACCTAATGGTTAAATATAGAATGTCTGTCATATGAGTGGTAGGATTTCTGAAGCCATGTTAGACATATTTATTTATATATCTGCCAAGCTTGCTTGAGTTCTGTTGATTAATACCTTAAATATTAAATAGATCTGAGACAAAGGCGCAATTGTTGTCCGATTTCATCTAAATATCTCAATCCATACTTGAGTTTGTGTACGTCTCGTTAATCCATGAAATTTTCAAAGCTGACTCGATTACCGCGGTGTTGTGCATCGTGAATTCCTCGCGCAAGATCATACTAAGAGTATAAACAAACGGAGGCCGGATTTGTGAAAGGCCGATTAATGGCCCTGAATCACGATAGTTCACCGTCCTCCCAGTATAGATGCTGCATAAGTTTTTCTCCAAAAATCAAATCGTACTGTTTCAAACTCACCGATTCGCTTGATCTAGCTCCGGGTGACTTCTGGCTACTCAACAAGCACAAACGGACGCTCCGGAGAAACAATTTTCAATCGATGGAGGGGGTTCAACGAGGCTTGCAGAAGGAATTGAAAGTCATTCCGGTCGATGATTATAAAAAATGCTTCTAGAATTCTAGCAACATTACGTTGGCATATGTGCATTGCTTTGCGGGCATTACTTTGAAGGCGATGAAATAGATTTAGAAAAATAAATGGATATTTTGACTATTATAATTCCGGTAAAAGTCAACTTAAAAATGCCCATTTCCATATCGATTATTTAACCGTTAGCTGAACAACCCTAATATACTCTTTGCATATACATTGGCGAGTGGAAGTGAGTGTATATTCACAATGCTGATTTTCGTCAACCATAAAATCAGATTTTGATTCTTGGGAAATTAGAATTTTATTTTCCTATAATACTCGGAAAATTTGGGAGCTTTTTTTTATATTCTGAAAATTTATTTACATAATCCACAAATGTCATTTCAATTAATAGCCAGTGATTGTAATCTCTTTGAGCTGAATTTCCGCTCATTGACTCGCGTAAGTGCCAGAGCGTGGCTGGAAAATGATATACAATACATACGTATTTATTTATGTATATTTTAAAGTAACGACACAAATTGGATTATGTTGATAAATATTTAACAAACATAGATACGTATATGAATGTAGAAAATATGAAAAAAAAATGCTCGTAAAAGCATTTCACTTCCATGACTTCATTCAAATTAATACATTTTATCATATAAGATACATATGAATGTGATGCACTTAATTGGAAGTGTTAGGCCTAAATAGACTGAATATAAGCCTCTATACATATAATATTTCCAATTTGTAATGCCCATAAGAATTTCAAATAAAAAGAGTTTAAGTTCTCTTCTTCTTCACTGATAATGAAGGATACTGCTTTTAAGCCAATTAAATGGTTAAAAAAAGCGACAGTTCAAGAACCTTAAACCAAATGACAGACACTAAATTATCATACAAATGAGTACAAATTTGTAGGAAATATATATGTAGATATGTATTTGTATAGATTTACAAATAATGCAAAGTAAATGCTGATTATGGCAAAGTAAGCGGCAAGAAATTAGAGAAAATGTTCACTAAAAATGATAACGCACTCAATAGAGTAGAGCAATTAATGCGAATGCATCCAGTATACACGCGCATACATACACATGCCTATAAATTTATATAAAAGTGAAGTATTTCAAAAGGGACCGATCAATATAATTAGGAAGATATCTGCTAGTATTGCTTGTAGTGCTATTTCATTATTTATGTTGAGCGGGGTTAGATGAGTATTTTGACTTGTGGGGTCATGGTGCAGAGATCTTTTGGATTTATTTACATACATAGTATATAATAAATGAGTATGTAGACTGTAAAGTCGTAAATTAGAGAAAGTATGCCTAATAGGAAATATTTGAATAGCAGCGTGCTTATTAACTCAAAAAATTGTGATCTTTAAAACGTGTATTCATAAAGTCATACCCTTAGACGTCAAAGGATTCAAAAAGATTTCAAAAAGTACTTCTATGTAGGGTACTGTTTGCGATAGGGAGAGATAGAGATAGAGATGGATAGATAGATAGATAGAGAGAGAGAGAGATGGAGAGAGAGAGAGAGAGATAAAAGAACATGGATGCGAAACATAGGAGTGAAAGTTACAAGTCAGGCAGCCAGTGTTAGGACGGAAAAGAAAACAATATTTTACTAGTCAGAGTACTGAGCAGATTAAGCCTCTACGTATGTAAGTAATAACGCATTAAAGGTTTAGGTGGGTTTAAGAGCTTAAAAGAAGGAATTTGCACTATTTTTTTATATACACAATCGTATATTTTATTAAAACAGTATATTGTGAAATTTTTAAGCCGTTGGTACCTCATCCCCCTTGACGTCCCAAAAGATTCTCGCCGTGGACCGCATAACTCATTATTGGTTCATCTAAAATCAAAAAACCAAAAATATTTCGTTAGTACATGGATAAATCTCGTTATTGGATGAAGGAAAAAAATTAAAATTTGAATTTTCGCCAGACTGAACAAAAAACACATTTCTTGATTAAATTTGCGCCATACATTGGCTCGAAAAACTTAGTTGTTATAAAAAAAGCCTTCATTCAATGACTAGATAATGTTATTACAAAGATGTGTGCCAAATTTGAACAAAATCGCTTTATAACTTTTCGAGAAATCGTGTCCACCGACTTAAAAAATAGAGTTTTGAGATAAACGCCTTTAAAGTTTCAAATTGACACAGACATGGCCTGATGGGCGGAACTTCTAAACGGTCTATCTCTTCGAATTTTACTCCGCTTGATTTGAAATTTTAGAAGAATATTTGAAACATATTTTACATTGTAATAAGACAAAAAAAAAGATTTCTTTTGAATTTCCAAACCCACCTAACCCCTTAAAGTAACGCAACCCACCATAACCGAGTCCCAAACTTTGGTTGGTAAAGGATAAAGTTTTAAAGGTAGCCTCGAAAGGCTTTCAGCAAGCGGCTTGGGACGAGTAAGAGGATGACTGCAACCCTCTGAAAAGCCGTCCATCTAGCGAAAAAAATAGGAGAAGTGAGTCCCAGCAAGAGGGTGTCCAATAGACGTACTGATAACGCACTAACTCCGAACATACGTAAAGCGGGTGAATATAAAATCTCTTCCACCATAAGTATCGAACGGGAGCTCTTCATAATCCCGACATTCGAAATTCAAACAGTACATAAACCAGTCAGTTTCTAAAATTAAAGACAATGCAAGTACCTCCCAACTCTTTATGGCGACTGCGATAAATAAATTACTTTTATTATTATTACAAATTTTCGATCAATTTACTAGAAAAATTAAAGATATGTTTTCAATATAAAGGGTTTTCTAATAGAGATGCTATGTTTTGTAAGTGTTGTTTTGAACAATTTTAATATTATCTCTCCTTTTTCATTGTATGCAGTAATTTTTACTATTTCATCATGGCAAGATATACGCAAGAACAACGTTTACAGAATATCCTTAACACAACTTGAAAACGATAACAATTTTGTTAAGAAAATCATCTTCTCCGATCAGGCTCACTTTCATCTGAGTGGTGCGGTAAATAAACAAGACTATCGATTCTGCTGCAAAGAAAATCCACAAATTATTTGTGAACAACCATTATATTCACCTAAATTGACAGTTTGGTGTGGTTTTTGGTCTGGTTCGTACTTCTTTCGAAATGAAGCTGGTAGCACCGTTACTGTCAATGGAGAGCGGTATAGATCGTTGATAACCAACCTTTTATGGCCACAATTGGAAGAAGCTGATCTTAACAACATCTGATTCCAACAAGACGGGGCTACGTGTCACACAGCATGTGTAACATCCGAATTATTGCGAAAAAGGTTTGAAGATTCGATTATTTCAAGAAATTTTGACATTAAATGACCTCCAAGAAGTTGTGATTGAACGCCATTAGGCTACTTCTTGTGAGGTTATTTGAAGTCATTGGTCTTTAGCAATAAACCAGACTCTCTACAAGTTTTAAAAGTTAATATTGAACGTGCTATTCATGACTTGATTTAGTGGAAAAAGTGCTCAAAAATTGGGTTCATCGAAATCGTTCCTGAAAAAGAAGTCGTGGAGACCATTTGAATGATGTTATATTCAGAATTTAATTTTATCGATTGTACTCACATTAAATAAAAAACATTTGAATTATTTTTTTTTTTTTTTTTTTTTTTTTTTTTTTTGAAGAAATCAACACTTTTATTGAAAAACCCTATACATAAGAGAGAGTTTTTTCTAAGAAACCTCTGAGATATAATATGCGGACAAAGTATAAAATAAATAAAGGAATAGCGTTTTTTTTTAATTATTTTTACGCTTTGTCTGGATTATTTCTTTTCGCGATTTGGTCGTTTCTGGAACATGTCTGATATGGATTTGATGTGTCGGGATTATGTGTTTCAAGAATTTGTATTGCGGGATTTCGTTATTGTCCTACATCGAACATCAAGTTCAATCCCAAAACCGCTTCATTATAAAATATTCCGTGCGGGGTGCTAGTTCTTTATAAATTTATTGCGATCATAATTTACTACTTTTTCTATAAAAAAAATATATATATTGTGTATATAACAAGTGAGCCATCATCAATGCCATTCTCTTCACTAACTTTCAAAATCAAAAGCCTTCCAGGCAGTCTGTAGATTAATTTGTGCAGCAAGTTCACCAAACTGGCTCATTATCGAACAAAAAACTCGTTTGCGTGCTCGTCCAGTGATTTCAGAGGAAAATATTGATACTATAACTCAAAGTGCGGTCAAACAGTCATCAACTTCAACTCACACCCTTCGTATGAATTATTATTTAGCTCATTTCTTAGCATACAGACATCGATATTAAGGTTTATAAAGTCCAGCTAGTCCAAGAACTAAAATCTCATGAACATTCCATGCGATTTAGTTTCAGTCAATGGATGAGAATTTGAATGGAGCTAATTTTTACCACAGCGGCTGCGTTAATAAGTGAAACTTGGGCATTTGGATTTCAGAACACTCACACGTAATCATAGAAAATTCAATACATCCTCAACGAGTGGCTCTTTAATGCGGCATTTGTATTCGAAAACAAGAATGAAACTGCCTTTAGCGGCAATCATTTCCGCACCATACTCAGAGATTATTTGTTTACAAACGATCTTTTGTGCATGGTGTTCGAAATCCGCAAAATTTGTGGAAACGGCGATATCAACGGGCCGCCTCGCTGCTGCTTATTGACATTACTTGACTGTTTTTAGTGGGGACCCGTTAAGGACAAGTGCTATGCCAATCATTCAGAGACGATTTCTGACTTGAAACACGAAATGAAAGTCGCCATTACAGCCTTAGTGGGTCATACAAACGAAAATGTGTTAAAAAATTGGGTTTAAAAAATATTTATGCCTTTCTTAAAAACAGTTTTGAAACTTTTTCTACTTTTTATTAGAAAGAAAATAATATTTCATTTCATTTCATTAATATACTTGTAATTGTATGGCCGCAACAGCCGAGTGGAAGTGGGTAAGAGTCCAGGTTCGAGCAAAATCCAAATTATATAAAATTAATTTTTCTAATTGCGGTCGCCCCTCGCCAGGGAATTTCAAGCCCTCCGAGCGTATTTCTGGTTTGTTCAGAGGCGGCATAGAATAAACTGTAGGTTACTCCATATGTTGGTAAGAACATAAGGGCGCACACCACAAATTGGAGCAGCTCGACCGTAAATCGCTTCAGCGGTTACAAAGCGCCAATTATATATATAATATACTTATACAACTAAAGATCGTGAAATATGATGATAACGCCTGAAAAAAAGAACTGTCTCCACTAACTTACTTTGAAGACCTTTCACGCCTTTGAAGGGATCAAAAGTTCTCTACACCAATTAAGAAGAAGAAGAATTCACAGAACAGCAAATACTATCTCTCACATGCAAGCAGAGGACAACTTCAAGGTGGATATAGTTTTCTACATAAAAACTACTATCCAAGGAATTTAATTATGGAAAGGGTGGTGCATTAAGTTTTCACAGATTTGGTCATAGTGAGTTAGGAAGAGGTCAAGGGAAGTTCACGTTTGCAGAATAGAGCATGTCACTAAAGTAATAAAAGTAATATCTTTTAAAAAGAAGCTGCTTTTAAGAGAAAAAGTATATCATCTTCAAAGCGATTTTTTCGTAGGCTTAGTTATGTAGGTATTGGTGAAATACTTTTCTTGAAGATTTGTGTAACCTGAGTGATAGACATGAAGGGAAAAATTTTGAGATTTTTTTAAAATATTAAAGTAATCGAAGAGAAACTCGATTCGGGTCTAGTGGTCAGCACAACACCAATATGTTAGAATGGGTCTAGCTCTTACTTAACTTTATAAGTCTTTCAATATTGGTAGCCTTTCCTATCTACTTCCTACAAGTAGTAACAATTTTTCTTTATCCAATACAACATTTTCCAATAGGGTACTTTTGTACTACATAAATAACATATGTAACACATGGAAGCGAAGAGAATTTTGTAAACACCCCGAAAAAACCCTACTAACGAGCTACCCCAATAAAGTATGGACGTGTATTCCACGCATCATCAACAATGAGGCACCAAATAAGCACATTTGGTACATTTAATCAACCACTTAATTATCGCCATTGTTTCCACATACGCCACACACGCACACACACACACGCATACACTCACGCATATAAATTGTGTATGTGAAATTTCGTTAACGTCGTCATTTTGTAATTTAATGAGGAATTCATCATTTCTTGTGGGGCTGATAAGTATAAAGTATGCCATTTGGAGGCGTTACAATTTGTGAAAGCGCCTCTTGAAGCTGTAGAGGAAAGGGCAACAACTCAATAAATTGTAAATAAATAAATAAAAATGCAAAAAAAAGAAGAGGAAGACAAGAAAATATCAAAACTAATAACAATTCAATAAGGTTTCTTAAAAAACGATTTATCATTAATAAAAAAAAATATTTTATTTTATAAAAATAAATACATACCGTATTTGTGGTCAAGGCACAATTAGAGCCCGTCTGAAGCCCATTTGCCTTTAGGTCCACTTGTTTACCACAATTAAGTACGCACAACCATACAAATGTTATATTTTATTTTCGAGAGGGGGCTCATTTGATTTTTCCAGCGATTAACATAATCTTTTTAGTTGCGCATTTGTTAATGTTATTGTTGTTGTGACTGCATGTAATTGCTTAATTAACTAATAAAATTTACGTTTTAACATGCAATAAACTAATAAATCAATTATACTAACATATTTATGTTTATTAGTTGGGGAAAAGTGTAGAGAATATCTAACAATAAAGGTGATCAAAAATGTTATACATTAGGGTGGTTAAAATTTATTGATAAAAAGATAAATAAAGAATGAACATGAAATGGTACATTAACATTGGTCAGACGTATGTAAGTATCAGAAAGAAAAGAGAGATACTCACCAAAATTTAACACGATCGTGAACACACTATATGGTGAACAATCGAAGAACTGTAGATAGTGAACCGATAGTAGATACTAAACAGAGTTTCAAAAGCATTTTCAAGTGAATATCACCAAAAATTCAAAACACCTCCTAAGATGAAAGAGGGTATTTTCCTCATTCGTATTTTTGCTCCAGATTGGTACAAAATCTGCTGTTTCATAATCTTAGTGGTTATTTTTTTTTTGTCAAGTGCAAACTGATTGTAATTCAAAATAGACTTTCTAGTGTCTAAGTTTCTAAGTGCAAAACAAATGTGCATTTTTTTCTAATGATCTTTTATATACATACACAAAGTGTATTTTGAGCGAATAAAATGAGTTTTTAAGCAAAGCCGTTTACCTTGATATGGGGAACAACCTCAATACTATGTGAAAGTCATACAATAATTAGTTTATTATTTCCAGACACATCTGAATTTTAGTCAAAGTTTGGTACGCAGATGTATTTTCTTATATTTACGATAATAGATCGGAACCTGCCAGATCCGATCATATAACCCACATACAACGGATTTGTTCACATATGAGGTTTTTGATCGAAACTCCGTCGAAAAAGCATCGAGTTTGGTACTATATAAACTTATTTATATACAAATAAAAACCGAAAATCAGCGATGGGAGGACTATAACATATAGCCCCATACTACTAACTTGTTCAGTTATGGGAATTGAAATATAATCCCAAAATGCAATACAATAAATTTGATATGTTCATGAATGGTATAAAGATTGTGACATGCTTGAAGCAGCACCTCTACCTGTTTTAATCCCGTCTTTTAATTGAAATTGATTTAATTGAAATTTCTTAGATAGTGTACACTAGGCGAGAAAAAAGTAGCTCCACTTCGCGCTTTCTCGGGCTGCTTTGCAATCGATGAAAATGTGATGTTGTTTTTTACTCTAGTCTTTCAAATATGTGGCACATCAACTTAATGGGGACGATCTATTCAATGACGGGCGACTTCACACGGGGTGCTACATTAAAGTACATATCTACTGACTTACTCTCTTTCATATTAAGTCGCCGACAGACAGCATTTTTAATCTTTTTTTTTTTTAATTTCCAATTGATGGTGCTGCACAAGCAATTTTTTTCTCTTGAAAGTGTTGTCAAATGATTTGAGTATTGTCAGAGAAATTTAATTTCGCAAAATTGGCATCCAGACTAATTTCCAGTAAGTGAAATTCAATTTCATGTTACGTATGACATTATTAGTTTCTCACCGTCATGCTTGAATAGTTCAATTGGTCCACCGATTACAGCTGATATGTTGTTATATCGTCAGCGATTAATAATTCGGGTCCGCCATCTTTAAGTGTTTCATTTAAGCTGCAATCGGGCAGGCCAGAGAAGTTTTGCTCTTATAAACACAGTTGCTCTGAACGCTTGCTACCAGAGTGTCATATACCCAAGGGAAATTTTTGGACTTAATTCTTATTAGGGAATACAGCAAGCTCTTTATATTTACATATTTTATTACAGCACCAGAAATTCTAAATGCATGACCCATAAATGTTGCTGGTCTCATCATTGGAAATAGGAACTGTTTTACAGTCATGTTTTCATGAGGCAGGGAACATAGGCTGTCATACGACTTTAGTATACCTCAAGAAATTCAGTTCATATCGAAAAGCTCTCTCTTTACCCGCCTTGAACCAAAGCTCCATAAAGAATAAATTAGAAAAATATTTACCAAGAATTTGAAATGATTTAAGTAAGTTCGACTAACGGCATTCCCCCTCTTCAACGCTCTTCCTCCAAATTGTACGAAATAATTCACCAAATTTCTATAGCGCTGTGACCTGAGTAATTTGTAATTTATGTACCTGTGTGTGTAAGTTAAGGAATGAATAAATTAAAATCAGTTGTTGTTGTTTTCTCTTTACCTAAATTTCCTTCAAAGCGCTTTGTTGTTAAAATTTTTAATTTTTTACGAAATATTTTTTTAATTTAATTTAATTTTAAATTATAAAATTTATTTCTTTGTAAAAGTATAAATTTGAAAATGATTAAAGGATTTAATTTAATTGAAAATAATCCTATTTTTATTAAATTACATAACCTTAAGAGTATGTCTACTAGGGATGTCAATATCGTAATCCCAGGATGCCGGTATTTTCCACGACCGGTGCCTTACTGTACTGGTCTTAGGGCGTTAAAATGTTGTAAAATATCCATTTTAGTATAAGAAATTGTTTGGAACACCTTTTCCTAATAAAATTATTTCTATTTAAAAAAACAAACATTTAACTAAGTTATTAAGGAAATATTGAAACCACAAATAATAAAATAAAATAATTTAACATTTTTAAACAAGGTGGGTAGATAGGATGGTATGAATGTCGCCAAAAAGTTTTAACCTCGTACTCAATTAGCGTTGGATCCGTTATTTTGATGCTTCATAGTAAGAAATTAATATTCCCGTTATCACATTTTATCATTACTTTCATGCCTTAGTCCACTCGGTGAAACTACTTATATATAATATGGTTCTTGTAGACAGCCATTCAAAGCTTAACATCTGATGGATTTCAAATGTTTAATGTTAAATCTGTGAGAGGGCTGGTTAATCTCAGGACAACTGTTTATATGCATGATCCTCAAAGGGCCACTGACCCGTTATTGTGGCTGTAAATCTGTACATACTTTTTCTGAACCTATTAAATAAGGCAAGGAGTGTCAAGTTAACCTGCTTGTACTACTCTCTTATTGGCGTCGACACCGCTTGAGTTAGAAACAGCGTGTAATTCGTTTCTTCTTTTAGGACTTCGGCGTCAATTGGAAATACCATTTGAAACCAGTTTTTTCACCTGATCTTTCTTCTTCTTTTACGTCCACCGGCGGGTACTACGCAGAAAATTTTCAAGACTAGAGTGATTTCATGTATAACCTATCCATCGTAATCAATGCCTCTTTATTCGCTAAACTATGCCAATGTCGTAGTGTATCTCGTACATCTAATTGCTCCTTGTTGCGTCTTCCGCAAAACCTTTCTGTCGAAAACTACTAACGCCGCCACATCGGATGTCTAAATCATCCAAGCACTATATAGCAGAAAGGGAATGTTGAGGGATTTGTAGAGCTTTTATTCGTCCAAATAGGACTTTTCTTTTTGACTGCCTCCTCAGTTCAAAATAGCACGCACGAAAACTGTTTCGAAGTTGAATTTAACTGCTGATATTGTTGTTGGTGTTAAAGCTAGGAACCAGCATAGATAGGCGAAAAAACTATCAAGAACTTCAAAGGTATGACTTCGTGAATTTCAGATTATTTGTCTTTGACAGACCAATTCGCCTCGTTTTCTTATTCATAATATCAATATTACCCGTATATGGCAGCACAGTATAAGCAGTTCTATTGTTTGTGACCTCAATCAGCTCGGTTGTTCTTTCCTTTTCATGCTATTAAATGCTGCTTTAAAGTCGACGAGAAGATGGTATGTGTCAATCTTTTTCTCGCCGGTCTTTTCCAAATTTGGATGCATAGGAAAAATCTGGCCAATTGTTGATTTGACACAGGCGTTATTGAAGAGACTCATCCCGCAATAATAATTAGAGGATAATAATATGATAAGTGCAGTCTTCATCCCCATTATGAAGTTCCTTGAGGCTGGTGGGCACATTTTAACGCATTGTATGGACTAATGATTCAACTCAGATTCCATATGATGTAATTAAGTCTGTTTGTTTTTCTTTTGCATGATGTTACCTTGGCGGTATCTGCAGTGTCAGAGTAATCTATAATCGACTATTGATTTGCCAAAGGACTCTTCGCCATATACCATTTCAGGAGCCGACTGAGTGCCTCTATTGCCTACCACTAAAATGGCACACTGAATAGTACTATTATTTTTTTTCTTCTTTTCCATAGGTGTAGTTACTTCTTCCTAAAAAAAAAACTCCAACTTGAAATTTGAAATAAACAGTTCCAATAAACTCTCATTCTTTGTATAAATTTTTTCTTTTTGATCCAATCAGCATATTAACCAGATTTATAATCTTTCAAAAATCCATAATTTGTTCTTGTGTATGTGTTTTTATGTTTGTATTATTTTTAGTGTATTTTAAGAAGCTACATAGCGTATATATATTTTTTTTTTCATACACATATTATATTTACTTTATTACAAAAATTTATATAACTAAAATGCGTATCGCACTAAGTGTTCCCTTGGGTGCCATACATTTTTGGTTTAATAACAAGCGATACGACATTCATTGGCATCAGCGCTGATTTGGTAGCCACCACCTTTTAGCTCGTTCACAAAATGTTCTGAATTCTTGACGATGATTTTTTTTATAATGTACTTAACATTATCTACTTACAACATTATTGATGTGGTGGCTCTGGGGCAAGCCACTTTGTTATATATCAACCAAAAGATAATAAAAAAATAAATGAAAAACTCTTAGAATTATATGGTGCGAATAGCGTGTAAAAGAGAAGGAGCGAAATATTAAATTACGCTTGTTAAATTGTCTTGTTAAAATCATCCCACTAAAATAGATGCAATTTATCATATTTTAATAGATAGGGAGCAAAAGATGAGAAGTACTCTCTAGTACTTTGGCTGCTGCGAACTCCTTACGTTTATGGAAGCTACGAACGAACGAACGATTATGAGAATGTACTAATTTTTGTCTCAAGCTCTTGTTGTTGACTGCAGTCGACCATCAGTTTGGGGGCAACATGTCGCTATTTATTTATTTATTTAGAAAATCAAACAGCAGAAGGGTGTAGAACTTACAACTGAGAAATGATGTTGTTGATAAAATTTCCGCAACATTATGACGTCTAAAAACGTTAAAATTTCTTGATGAGTACTCGCCAGCAATTTGTTTTCATTATTTCATATTCTCGTTGACGTTTAGAGCGAGTAATTGAGCAATCTGGCGAATTCCGAACATATTGCGCGCTCGTTTTTTATTCGTCCCAATAAACACAAATATATAGACAATTTAGTATCGAATTTGGGGCAAACTCGAATAAATGAATTTCTGGAACATATTTTCTGTGCTCATTTCGAATTCGAGGTGAGCTGGAGTAGATCAGTGTATGATGGGTTAGGTTGAACGGACTCAATGTGATAACGTTGAGAGCCCATCTGCTAATCAAACTAATGTGTAAAATCACAAAAATTGAGCAATTGGCGTAGCGTGGCTTCCAGTCTATACAGATTGCTGCTCCTGTACATCTCGTATCCACAACCTACTTCTCCAAAGTGCAGAAAGTGACTTGAGGCTTCATATTCTTGCTTTCCATACAACTGAATGCAAAAACAATACGGTAATGGTGTCATAGTCACCGTGTTCCCCAGACCTATACCCTGTGCTATTTTTTGGTTTTTGGATCCAAAACTGAAAGGGTTCATGAAAGGACAACACAGATTGCAACGAAGGAGCAGCTGAACAAATTCACAATAAATTACTTTTTTAATGGCTTTGAGGATTGGAAAAAAAGTTGACATAAGTGCATATATCTGAGAGGACAACTTTGAAGAGACAAAACAGATACTGATGACAAAATGAATACTTTTTTTAAGAAGTACACCATTTGCGGTACTTTTAGTACAGACTTTCTATATACAGGGTTATCCATTTTGTGGGATCAAAAATAAACGTTAATAAAGTGCATTTCAAAATTTTTTTTGGATGAAACTCCATTTTTATCATAAAGTTTGGAAATATGTGAAACACTACAGTTTTTGTTTGCAAATTTCAATTTTCGACCACTTTTCGGTATATATTGCGCGGTATCTCAGCCATAACTTGACGAATGTTGGTTTTCAAGTGCTCAAGGGTTAAAGGCTTATCTGCATAAACACGGTCTTTCGCGTAGCTCCACGTTGTCAAATCGCACGATCTCGGTGGCCAATTGACATCGTCGGATTACGAGGCCGGGAAATTTCTCTCACAAAAAAGCCAGATTCGCTCGTGTTTTGTGACATGTGGCACTATCTTGTTGAGGCCACATATTGTCAGAGTCAGGTTCTTCAACTGAATTGCCAGTGACAGTCTCGAAGTTATCACTTTCAAGAAGTAAAGTCCAAGCATACCTTTGCACTAAAGGGCGCATCAGACTGTAAGGTTTTTTTTGGGTGTAATGGGCTCTCTTCAATTATTTTAGGATTCTCGAAACCCCAAATGCGACAATTTTGTTTATTTACGTATCCACCGAGTGGGAAATGTGCCTCGTCACTGAAAAATTTTGTTTGAAAAATCGACGTAAAACCGCGTTGTAAATGGCCAGCTGGCTTTATTTGTGTGTAAGCTTAATGTAGATGTAAGTAAAAGTGCAAAATATGCCATGCTGTACCGTAAGAAAATCCCAGCTCTTAAGGAAGTCGAGAAATAGACACATTCGTGTCTTCGGCTATACTTTCACTTACAGCAGCGATTTTTGAGATGAAACGAAGAAAACGATGATTTCTTACAGTATATATAACCAATCCAGTATATTCAAATTTCATTAAAATTTTACCAATTGCTTGAGTAGTATTGCTTGAGTAGTTGAAAGATTATTTATACCATAATTTCCCTTTTTGTGGTAGGTTTCAACAATTTTAAAGAATTGTGCGGTGGTTAAGCGATCAATTTTCATAAATGCCTGACTTTTAACTAAAACAATAGGTATTTGGTTTGACAGTTAAATTTGGCAGATGTCAAAATACAGCCCTGCACTTTCGAAGTCCCGAAATGGATTTACAATTTAACATAGAGTGTACTCTTAAACCTAGATAAGTCGCAGGCTCATATATAATTGCCAGTTCCGCTTTTACTGTAATCCGCTACAACTTATCTAGATTTGATTCAGCCGTATAAATAACTGTCGAGCCGGCTTTCCATCTGCAATAAGTCTTTATGGGTTCTGAATCTTGTTATCCAGTAGTCTGTGCTCTATGGTGGACTAAGCCTTCGCTATCCATTGCACAAACGGCATTATTCAACCCCCTCGATGAGT
This sequence comes from Neoceratitis asiatica, assembly GCA_030068015.2. Classification (NCBI taxonomy): domain Eukaryota; kingdom Metazoa; phylum Arthropoda; class Insecta; order Diptera; family Tephritidae; genus Neoceratitis; species Neoceratitis asiatica. The sequence continues at coordinate 51,598,038 of CM061528.1, read as the reverse complement.
TGTCTCATAGTATTTTAGTCTTTGGGATCGGCTATGGGAACCTTTAAGCCGTCTTCTTCAAGGTATATCGTTGTGATGCGTTCATGTTGTACTTTTATAATTATAAAGGCAATATTCTGCAGAGGCTCTCTTCCGATTGTATTGTAAGTCCAACAGACGAAGTTTTAAGTCGTCTCCGAACAACTGATGTGTTTTTATGAGATTTCAGTCCAACTTTATGATAATCCCCATAGAAGGGGTCTCAAAGAACGAAGTAATCTGAATTCAAGTGATCCGATTCAAGTGAAAACTCAGGACAATAGACCATCAAGCTACGAAGTTATATAAGCTTGCTTACTGAAGAAACTCGTAAAAGAGGTCAACAAGGGTACCAACAATATCTTAGAAAGAGATATTGTGCAAGAAATCTTCTTTATAATGCATAATTCTCAATATCGAGCTGCTAACATTCTTTCGTGGTTAGTCACATTTTGAGAACGATTCAATATAGAGTTGGCTCTGCAAAGAGAAAGTAGGTGAGGTTCACAGTGCTCCATTACTACATATTTTACCTAAAATGCACTATACTAGCATGTTAAATTTCGTAAGTGACGTTTGAGGAACGGTCTCATTGTTCCGAATCTCCAACGAATCGAATCGAATAATAATAAATGTCAAAACTATTCCGAAAAAAAATCTGGAATCGCCAACAATTCAATTCAAAAAACTATTTATACTCGTTTTATTGACGGGAGTTGGCTCTCCTACATATTTTAATTCACTGATCTATCGTCTCGAAGTAACATCCAATGGTTCTAGCAAAGAAATCGTGCTCTTTCGAATTCGAGGCGAATTTGTTTTGTTTATTGGGGGCGCTTCACACAGCACTCACACTAACACTCGCTCATTCACATTCGTTGGTTTTTGCTGCATTTCGCTTGCCATGCTTCACAGTGCCCAACAATCAACAACAGATTGCGGTAATAAAGAATTAATCTGGTGAGATAACATCTCGTTAAGTTGTAGGCATTATTTATCGCCCGACAATTGGGCACTCAATGGGTTCGCTTGGATTGTTCGGTTGGTGCGATGGTGTTGGCTGGTTGCTGTACTCATTGCGTTCACTAAGCTCAACGGAGGATTTGTAACCAACTCATATACTCTGCTAGTATAGTGTGTATATATAAATCCATATATGTATGTATATCTACACATTAATACACACATATGTATATATGTATGCACATAAATATCTTATGATTATTGTTATTATTGTTTTATGCAATGTTGCATTATTACTGATTCTACCTTAGCGATTACAGCCATCATTATTGTTTGTATGTATGTGTATATACTCACTTGTTTATAGCTGTTGTTATAAAGTGACGTGTGATTTTGTGCATCCTTAGAAGCGTGAAAATACACACTCAGTATCTCTACACCTCCTCTACAGTTTGCTCGAATTCCATATAAACTTGTAAGCGCTGTTGGATGCCCACAGAGATAGATGTTCGTTGATTAAGTTAGTGTTTGAGGTTTGGTTCTTAGGTTTTTGGAGTGATGGTATTGCAGATGCTAATCATATGGCTAAGCACATCCGCTCAAGGGACGGATTTGTTTTGTTTCAGCATCGAAATCGCTTAAGATCTCTAATGGGTGTATTAATTTTCGAAATTCGGCGAACGTCATCTTGCTTGGGTACTCCTGTCTCCTGTCTACTACTATCCGTGGTCTCCGTATTATATTACCCTCTTTCCCGCATGCCTATCTTATTCTACTTTTCGAATAAGCGATACTACCCAGTTTCACAGTAGATGTAAGCTCGGTGGCTCTTACTATTAGATGGCCGTCTTCATCACCGGGCTCAGTTAAGGATATCTTTCACCTTTCTGCTTCTGGATATATGTATAACACCAAAAAAAATTTCGATTATGCTTCTCTTTCAAGTTGTAATCTGCGTCTTGGTATTTCGCCTACAGATGAATAGACTCACATTCCTAAAAGACTTCGGAACAGCTGATTTATTTTTATGAGAAGAAATTCACTCGCAGGTAGAAAAACTTATTGGATTGTTTTAGGCAAGAGTCGAACCCATGATCTGCCATCCCAAAGCATACACTGAAACCACTTCATCTATTTCGGCTTGTAAGGCAGATACCACACAATACTCAAAGGATATTGAACCAGAGAAGACCAATGAACTCTATCGACAAACTATAATATTGTAGAACCAAAAATCCCTTGAGCCCGTTCTGCCGAAAAAGGGTTATTTTTCTTCTTTGGTGTAGGCACCGCTTACCCGATTAAAGCCGCATCAACAATAGCACGCCACTCATTACTCTTATTTGCTGTTTGGCGCCAATTGGAAATACCAAGTGAAACCAGGCCACTCTTCACTTGATCCTTCCAACGGAGTGGAGGTATTCCTCTCCCTCCGCTTCCACCAGCGGGTATTCCATCAAATACTACAAGGGTGGAGCGCTTTCATCTATTTGGACGGCATGACCTAACTAGTGTAGCCGGTGTCTCTTGATTCGCTGAACTACGTCAATGTCGTCGTATAGCTCGTACAGCTCACCGTTCCATCGTCTGCGGAATTCGTCGTTGCCAACGCGCAAATGACCATAAATCTTCCGCAAATCATTTTTCTCGAAAACTCCTACAGCCGACTCATCGGATGTCGTAGTTGTCCTAGCTTCTGCACCATATGTCAGGTCGGGAATGATGGGCGACTTGTATAGTTTGGTTTTAGTTCGTCGAGAGAGGACTTTACTTTTCAATTGCCTACTCAGTCCAAAGTAGCACCTATTGGCAAAAGTGATTCTGCGTTGGATTTCAAGGCTGACATTGTTGGTGTTGTTAATACTGGTTCTCAGATAGACGAAATAACCTACAATATCAAAGTTATGACTATCAACAGTGACGTGGGAGCCAAGTCGCGAATGCGATGTCTGTTTATTTGATGACAGGAGATATTACGTATTGCTCTCGTGCACTGCCATACACATTCGCTTCGTTTCTTTGCCTAATCTGTAGAACGCCTAACTTACGGTGCGGTTGATATGGCCAATTATATCAATATCATCGGCATACGTCAACAATTGCACACTTTTACAGAAGACTTTACCTGGTAAATTTAGCTCTGCAGCTCGTATTATTTCTCCAGCATCAAATTGAAGAAGAATAAAGAGTCACCCTGTCTGAAACCACGTTTGGTATCGAACGGCTCGAAAAAGTCATTACCAATTCTAACTGCGCTACTGATATTATACAGGATCCGTTTACATAACCGTATGAGTTTTGTGGGGATATCAGTTTGTTGATGGGTGGGCTTTAGTATTTCACACAATACGCTAGATAGTACCTTATATGCAATATTAAGGAGGCTCATCCCACGATAATTGGCGCAGACCGTGGGGTTTCCTTTATTTTGGATTGGGCAGAGCACACTTAGTTTCCATTCTTCAAGCATGCTTTCTTCCGAACATATTCTGCAAAGAAGCTGATGCATTCACCTTGTCAGTTCTTCGTTAACGTATTTTAATAGCTCTGCGGGTAAGTCATCGGTTCCCGATGCTTTGTTATTTTTTAAACGGGCAATCACTATTCGAACTTCTTCATAGTCGGGTGATGGCACGTCTATACCATTGTCATCGATTTGGGTTTCGGGTTTGCAATTTCCGGGGTATTCACTTTCACTGCCATTGAGCAGCTTGGAGAATCACACTAAGTATGCTCTGGATATCTGCCACCAGATTACCTCCTTGATCCTTACACGAGTTTTCTCTGGTCTTGGAATCAAAAAAGGGGTATGTATGTATAAATGATAATAATGTCCCTCAACCTTCAAGTGCTCAGAATTTATGGTCTGATTGGCACGTTGAGCTTAGCACTTGACTATACTAGGCTTCGATCTAGTGGACCGGAAGTGGTTAGCTGAGATTAATAGCGGCATCGCAATTAACGAACGCGTACTTAGTTTCTTTCGACGGTTTTTTCTATGTTTTAAATTTCTAATTTTTTTTTAAATTTTACAAATAAGCTTGCACCAATGTGACATCCAGATTTAGAAAACTAAAGCATCACACAGGACACAGGCATGACACGATCCTGACTATTGACATCCTGTCAACTAAGTTAAAACTTTAATGTTGGAATGGAACCAGCAATATTTCTAACAAAAGTTCCAGTAACACACAGATAGCAAGAAAACCTCTTTCTGATTTTCATATCTTAAAGCTGGGACTTCCTTGATCACGTTCACTATACGGTTATTGGGGATGAAATTCATCCAATCAACAGATATGGGCTCTTAAGCATTTAGTAAGACTATGTACTGAAACCATCCACAAAAATAAGTCAAAATCACCATTCAAATTTATCGTTTAAATATTTACTTACATATATAGGCATGTATTAATATCCAGATGCATATATACATGAATATGTGTAGTAAGCTTATTATAAAATCACACACCCGCCGAGTGTCTCAAATGAGAGCCAATTATAGATTTGAATCAAACGTTTTTAAAAACATATCAATCTTCTCATTGACATGACTAAACACCTACAATGAGTTAACACATTTTTCCGTTGTGGCACAGCTTGAGCTCATTTGCATGCATCAACTGCGTACGCTGTGACGAAGGGTCCAATGCACTTAAACTGCATTTAAGCCCAATAAGAAACTAAAATTACAAATGAAAAACGAAAAAAAAACTCAAATAAAAGATTTACTTTTAGAAATCACGCATGCATTCCGGCACAGAGGAATGAAAGTTGAGCTTCAAGCGCATGTGGCAAATGACCAACTGCTAAAAAAAATGTGTATGTTGATCTCCTTAAGTGTATGTGTGGGTATACTTCAGTGTTGTCGGGTTATGTATCGAAAGTTTATTCCAGGTAATAAAAGCTAGAACATGGTCTTGTCACTGACTCATTTCCAAATTAGTGTCGAATGGATGATGGCTATTTCACTTTTGGAATATATTTATTTCCCAATACCTGAGGAGACATTAGACCGCTGCCCAACACATGACGTGAATCATTCTACGGGACTTCAACGCAAAGGTAGGACGCGAACGTATATTTAACCCCACCGCCGGTCCTCGAACAACGGTCTAAGGCTGATCGGTTACGCCGCGGCTATCCGCTGATCAACGTATACGCAACCAAATTGATCACGCTGTGATTAACGGTCGTGCTGGTCGTGCTTACGTTTCAAAGGAGCCAAAGTTGACTCCGACCATTTTCTTGTTGCGGTCAAGATATGCATGCGACTATGAAATACGCTCCAGTGCGCAAGGAAAGCTAAACATTGTTAAGCTGCAATCAAAAACGACTAACGGAACCTACTCCGATCAAATTTCGAAATTGCTCCACCAACCTAACTCTCAACCGTATAATGCAGGCAAAATTTGGACGCAAGCGCATGAGGAGTGTCTGAAGGACACCGCATCAAAATGCGCCGCTTACAAAAAAAAAACCTGTTAGTTTGCTGTAAAGCTAAACATGCGCGAAAATAGGAAGGAAATATGGGAGCAAGAAAAACGCGAGCATTAGGAACTCGAGTGTTTACGGGGCTGAGATAATGTTCGAAAATTCTGTCAACAGGTCGAAAATTATACCATCTGACCCAAAGTTTCAGGCCCGAAGCACCAAACTATCGAGCAGTGCGCACTGATTACCATTTCTACAAACTGCTTGCAGGCGATGATTTTACCGATGTCGCACTTGGAAGAAACCGATACCACCAATCAACGACAATGTTCTAGACATAGTCATTATACGACTAAAGAACAATAAAGCAGCCGGAGCTGACGGACTGCTTGAAGAGTTGTTCAAGGCTAGCAGCGAAGCGGACCGAGCTGAAAGGAAACATGCTTCAGAAACCGCAGTTTCTTTTGTAATATAGTGAAGAAAGGTGATTAGATGGTTGTCAAAATATTACTCTTTCGACAAAAAGATATGAATTCTCCCAGTATATTCTCCTTTACTTTCTGATTCTGATTTTATACTATCATCCGACATACCACTTTAGAACCAGCAGCACTCTCTTGCAGTTCATTTTTGGCCAACCACAATTTGATACATGCTTAACTTAAATTATTTACAGTTTTTTTTTTCTTTCTTCTCAACAAATCGTTGAAAAGAGAATATTAACAAATTATAAATAATTAAATTGATCACGTGATCAAGCACAATTTCGTTAATAAAACTCAACGTTTTCGTGTTGCTACAATAACAACGGACAGCAGCAACCGTAGCAAATGTGGATAAACAAAAAGTAACAACAACAAAACTCAGAGACTGTCTGTCTGTCTGTCGGCTATGGTCTGCGTGATCCACACTTTAGGTATGATTTGTTTAAAAGCTGCAGGTGTAAAACTGAAAATATCCGCTATAAACATGAATTGTTTCCTCGCATGTGACCTGAAACCAGACGCACATATACATGTATATGTGTGTATGCACATTGTGTTGTTGTGATGTTGAAAAGCTTTAAGTGAATCACACGAAGTATTTTTTCAAAAATATGTTGCACTGGCGAATAAGGCAAATTTTGGCTTATAACTCCACAATTTAATTGTTCCTTTCTGTACACTATACCTGGGTTAAACGGGATGTGCTGAACTGTTTCCCCTACTCCCAACACTCTCAGAACTCTCTTTCGAAACAATCTCAGAATCACTACCGTTAAATAAATCTATGATCTAGGACATAGAGACCTGTCACCACGCTCCATCTAGCATCAGCCTAACGTTTACTGAACTGACTTGCGGCTCACGATGTGATGATATCCAGAAATAAGAGGGAGATTGGATTTTTCCCGACAGCGAATACTTCAATACCTTATGCCTACCCTACAGAGGAAAACCTCTTTCTACAATTATTCTCCTGACAATGGATTCTAAAAAGAATAGAAACTGAAAGTAGTCGGCTAGCCGATCATAAACAGCAACATCAACAAATAGTATCAATATGTTCCCCGAAAGCAAAGGGTACTCTGCTCGTGGTCTCTATGTTGCATGTCGCAGATTCGAAGGGATGCCGATGTTACGAGTATGAGCCTCTCAGCGTCACCTCACCATCTCAATTTCTTATTAGTGCATTTGCTTAGTGCGAGCTATAGTCAGACAGGTAATTCTTCTTGTTTCTCAGGATTTATTTATTTTTTAGGAAGGAGGGTTCTGAGAATGTAAATTAGTAAAGTATTGTGGTAAGAAAATAATTCTGACCGTCTTTCAGTGTTCAAAAAAGTTTTTTTTATTGAAACAATAAAAAAATCGGAATCGGAAGCGAATACTTTTCTCATCTCTCTGGTATTTTTTAAGTAACATCTCTAAAATATGCATTTTTATTTTGTAGCTGAACTTTTTCAGTCCTCGTCACTAAAAAAAACTTCTACTCATCGTGACTCGGTTGGGCGGGATGTAAGTAAACCGTTGGGAATAAAATATTTTGAAATAGGGGTGGCACGCCCAACATGTTATTCAGTAATTGATGATGGCCTACCGTTTTCATATAACTTATTATTACATGAATCAAAAGTGATTTGAATGGGCACAAAACTTATAAACGATCATTTATCGGAACCGGCCAGATCGGACCAATATAGCTTATATACGACCGATTTTTCAAATTTGAACACAATTATAATGAACAGCATAATGGTTCTGAAACACATCGAAATCGGATGAATATAACATATAGATCCATGCACCGATATTTTCAAATGTAAAGTCTTTGTTAATAAAACTCAGTCAAAAAAGTATATTTTCTTATTTTTTGGCGTGGCACCGCTTACTAGATTATTGCCGCATTAACAATAGCGCGCCACTCGTTCCTCTTCTTTGCTGTTCGGCGCCAGTTCGAAATGCCAAGTGAAACCAGGTCTCTACCTGATCCTTCCGACGGACTGGAGGTCTTCCTCTTCCTCTGCTTGTGTTTGCGGGTACTGCAATGAAAACATATCCATTCGCACCATATTACCTAGCCAACGTAGCCACGGTCTCTTGATTAGCTCGTACGGCTCATCGTTTCATATTCTGCGGTATTCGTCATTGTCAACGCGCAAAGGACCATAAATCTTCCGCAAAACTTTTCTCTCGAAAACTCCTAAAGCCGACTCACCGGATGTCGACATCTTCCAGGCTTTTCTACACCATATGTCAGGACGGGAATAATCAGCGACTTGTAGAGTTTGATTTTGGTTCAATCAGGGAGAATTTTACTTTTCAATTGCCTACTCAGTCCAAAGTAGCACCTGTTGGTAAGAGTGATTCTGAATTGGATTTCAAGGCTGATATTGTCAGTGTTATTGATGCTGGTTCTTACAAAAACAAAATTATTTACGACTTCGAAGTTATGACAGTCAATAGTGACGTAGGAGCGAAGTCGCAAATGCGTTGACTGTACCTTCGATGACAGGACATATTTCGTCTTGTCCTCGTCCACTACACATTTGCTTCGCTTCTTTGTCTAACTAGGAGAACGCAGAACTTGCGGTGCCGTTGTTATGACCAATGATATCAACATCATCGGCTTGCGCTAACAATTGTACACTCTTGCAGAAGATTTAGGAGCATACAATTTCGTATTATCCACAAATATTTTGAATTGCATATCGGTACTGAAAATTGTCGAAATCATTATTTAGTCCTATACTGCATTTCGACTCGAATCGGCGGATTTGGTATTCTGCGTTACGTTCCGTTTTGATCAATCTACGAATCTTTCGATTCAATTCAATTCTATGTATTCTGCATTTCGATCGTAGTTACGTTTTTGTAGGTTGTAATTTAGTTGGCAGAGAACAGTTCGATTGTATATTTTCGTGCACTTAATTAACATAATTTTAACAAAGAAGTAAGTAAAGCATGATTTTGATAATTGGAAAAGTCATACAGATGTCTCTTTTAGTTTTATGAGCTTAATGACGCTTTTTGATACAACGAAAGAGCAATATGAAAATTTAAGGAGTTTTGATCCACCAGGAAAAGACTTGATGAATTCAAGAAAATTATGCAGTGATATTGACACTGTTGACTAACGTATTCCTGCGTTGTAATCTGCAACAACTCTATGTTGGTGACTGCCTTCCGTAAAAACGCCAGCTAATACTCGATTAGCTGTATTGTCCTTGCTCAAAAATATGCAGGACATACTTGAAAACATCTTTATTAAGTTTAAGTTTTTTTTTGTATCTAAATAAGTAAATTTATTATAAAAAAAATTATCAATTACAAGCTCAATTTCTTAAAATTCATCACTCATTTGAAATGGATGACACTTGTCTCTCAATCCTCGTGAAATTTCGTCGCGGCTATTGATTCCATTTAACGATAAATACATTTTTTTTTATTTATTTGAATTATAGAAAATCTTTTTGTAATTGTTTGCTTTGTTTTGTTTTATTTTCACACATTCACATGAAACCAACTGATTTCGAAAATGTATTCTCTCTTCCTCTTCTTCTTTCGATTCGATCGTACAGAATACGAAATCGAAATAATCGAAATGTAAAGTAGCCCTTATTATATATTATTATGCATTGTATATCGGTAGTGAAAATAATCAAAATCGGAATTCTATATAATAATTTCAGATATGAGGATTTGAGTCAAAAATCCTCTAAAAAAAGCGTCTAGAAGCGTGAAATGTGGTATTCTTCAGCCGTAAATTCAAGTTGATATAGACACTGAAAATTACCAAAATAAAATTTTGCAAATTGCAATAAATTTGATATGTTCATGAAAGTCATTCTTTCTTATTTCATTTAAAGTTAATAATTTTTTTTTTTTTCAATATTTAGAAATGTACATAAATTTATTCGTGAGTCGTGGTCAAGAAATCATAGAAGTAGCAACAATTATCTATACATTGGCATATCATTTAACGTTTAATCATATTAGATTACGCAATTCGTAACAGGTCTTATGAATGAAAAATAATTTTAACTATCTTTTTGCTTAATTCGAGGCGCCCTGTACGGTTATACGAATAGAAACCAAAATTTATATATGAAGTTGTCTTTATACTACGTAGTTAGTATCTATTGATTGCTGTTATAAAAATATTTTGCTATTACTTAAATTTTAATTTATTTATGGTCACGAATTCCCACTGTGTGCCGACTTTTTCAAAATTGCTTTTCACATCAATCTCAATGATATGACTTCAATAAAATACTCATAAAATTTGCGCAAAACTAAGACAAAACTCAATGTTTAGGCTTGGGAAAAAGGTATTTTCACCACCTTTTTGAATCATTATTAAAATCATAGATATTACAATGATTTTCATGCACTGTTTGAATGTAAGTTCCAATGCTCAGCGGTAAATGAAAATCATCGGACGCTATTGCGAGCACTTATAAATATACTTGAAAAACAACCAAGTGCATGCTTGCAGCTTAAAAGGAACTTTTTTTTGTACTTAATGACGAATTTTTTTTACTGAGACATCATTGTGAAGGGTGCTAGGAATGTAGCATTATTTCTTTGGACAATTTGAAACTAAAAATTTTTGACCAGAAAGCTTTAAAATTAGTTTTTCAACTCCTCTAGGTAAACTTTTTTATTTGCCAAATAAAAGGCCTTTAGATTTTGTGAAATTTAAAACTAAAGGGTGATCCATGTAGTGGTACGTTTTTCAATAGCCTTTTTTTTTTTGAGAGATCACGCGTGAGTCGTTTCAAGATGTCATGTTATTTTTGTTCAGTATTGTTTTGCATTTCTTCGTGAAAGACTTACGCCTGAACAACGTTTACAAATCATTCAACTTTATTACGAAAATTCACGTTCTGCAGAGAATGTGTTTCGCGCGCTTCGCTAAACTTATGGTCAATAAAATCGATCTAATGTACCATTCGCAACACAATCACTCATCTTGAGACCCAGCATTCATTATTGGATAATATTCGACCGAATATACCACGTCCAGAGCGCAGTGAAGAAAGTATAGCAGCCGTAGCTGAGAGTGTACAAGAAGACTGTGGAGTGTCGATTCGGCGCCGTTCGCAGCAATTTCTTAAATTGAAAGCGTACAAACTACAGCTTGTGCACGAACTGAAGCCGCTCGGCCTTTCCAATCGACATCGCTTCGCTCTATGGGCTCAAGAAGATCCGACATTTTCGAGCCAAGTTTTGTTCAGCCCATTTCTGGCTCAATGAGAACAAGCGAAATTGCCGTATTTGGAACGAAGAGCAACTTGAAGAGATTCACGAGCTGCCGTTTCATCCAGAAAAAACAACGGTTTAGTGTGGTTTGTGGGCCGGTGGAATCATTTGTCCATATTTCTTTTAAAATTATGCCGTTGAGAAAATAACCGTCAATGGCGACCGTTATCGCGCCATGATAACATACTATTTGGTGCCTGAAATTGAAGCTCGTGGTCTCCGCGACATTTGGTTTCAACAAGACGGCGCCACTTCCCACACATCGCATCAATCAAGATCGTGTGATATCACACCGTTAGACTTTTTCCTGTGGGGATATGTAAAGTCTAAAGTCTATTCGGACAATCCCGCTTCGATTCAGGCCTTGGAGCGAAACATCACTCCTGTCATTCGCCAGTTACCAGTCGAAATGCTCGAACGAGTCATAGAAAATTGGAGACAACGGATGGACCATCTGAGACGTAGCCGCGGCCAACATTTGGAAGAGTAAATTTTCAAAAAATAATTGCCAAAGAATGTGATAAACATTCTCCATTAAATTTGAATTTTCTGTGTTTTTTTTTCTTTTAAAAAGGATCTTTGAATCTGTTCCTTATCAAAACTTCGCTGTATTTGGTTCATTAAGCAATCTCGAGGTCTCAATTTACCACATAAATAAATAAATACCTTTGCAGCAAGCTTCCACAGTGAGTTTTGTCTTGGTTCTGCAAAATTTTATAAGCATTTTATTGAACTTTTAAAATTGAGTGTGGGTTAAAAAGCTATTTCGAAAAGGTCGGCGCTCAAAATTCATTTTAGATTAGATTTTCCTTCAGCGAAATTCTCTTAAATAATCTGTTGAATATATTTTTAACAAACGATGTTTTTGGGAAATAAATTGTTCCGCTTTATTGTATATATTTATACAAATTTCTTTAAACATATAATTGAAATGTAGCATATTTGTATTGAGTGTTAGGTTTCATTTATATACGTATATATCAACGTACGCTCGCTTATGCAGTATGTTATATGTGTATAAGTATATATATGCACATGTAGCTATGGCTTGGTTGGCGTGAGGTGTCAGCTTGCAATCATAAGGCAATTTTAAAATCAGCTCAGCATGAAATCTGTTTGCTAGCACCTTTAGTCACATTGTCCTCCTGCAGTGTACGAACTCCTTATGCATACACAAACACACATACATATTTAGGTGTTGGTATATATTACATTGCATTTATTGTGCAGAATAAATAAGTTTCCTTGGTTTTATCTATTACTTGTTGTCTTCTTCTTCTTTTTCTATATGTATTATTTTTCGCACATTTTACTTACTTTTCAATGGGAAATTATTAACATAAGTTTAAGACACTTTTATGGCATTTCCCGCTGTGAATAAAGTTGTAACGATTTTTCGCTGTGACGAACCAAAATGAACAAAAAAAATATACGGTAAAGGACCAGAATAAAATATTTATATGATGATTTCTTTTATTTTTCATTATTATTGCAAATGCTTGTTATTTGCTGGTGCCCATTATTGGGATGGCGGCTAAAGTGTGGAATGCAAATTTGATCGCTCCACTGCTGTTGTGCACACAACAAGCTGCTGCATCATTGCTGTGAATTGCCCGGCCGTGGCTGCCGTTTAATGCTGCCATCAGGCCCCTTTGGTTTGTTTTCTATACTCGACTGTGCTGTGTACATGAGATATATAAGGTTTGTTTTGTTAACGGTGAAATGGAAGTTGGTTCAGCCAAACTCGGTGCATAGAGTGTTGCCAGAATTGTATATCTGAAGTAGTCTGCACGCAGTGCATATGCAGTCCCGTAGTAGCGACAACATGGCACTGGGATAATTCAAGCTGGAAATCTTAAATTAATTTAATAATTTAATACTTGTCAAATGTATACTTATTTATACAATACTTTAAAAACAATTGGAAATAATTTTTGCTTTCAAAATTAATTTTCATAAAAATAGTCAACCAATCTAATGTTTTTTTACAAAGTACAAAGTGCATTCAACACTGACAAATTGGCACAAAATAGCGCTATCTGGCCACGCTGGATCCATATAATAATTTTCAATCAAAAGATCTACAACACATGGACAAATTAAAGAGAGATAAACTTAATATAACCTGTGCTGAGTATCAACCAAAGGTGTTTGATACAGATCTTAATTACTCTTCGTACAATGTTTCCTTTTAGCCGGACTTATCCTTCGTTACTTGTACTGATTTTTTTTTTTTTCGTAAAACAAAATTTATTTTCTCAATGAATTTAACACTTGAGCCTGACTTCAGAACAGAAAAAACTGAAACTGAACAGATGAAAATATTATTCTTTAAGATCTTTATTTAAAACAAGCAAGGAAGGAACCGAACACTAGATAGTCGACTGATATCCATAGTAAGTCCAAAGGTTGGTTAAAAATATAAGATATGTGATATGGGAAGTAGGTCTATTTCTGGATCTATGTCAGTAATTTTTGGTCAAACTGGCAGTCATATTCAACTACATGATAGTAGATCATGAGAATTATAAGGATCAAATCTAGAGAGATCCAGTGGTTTCTGAGGTATACTTCTTCATCCAAAAGTGGGTGATGCCACGCCTAACAGAATTTTTTATCTAACCTTTTAAAGCATTCGTTCCTAACAAATATGGCATTAATTGTAATTATATAATAAGGTATTGAATACCAGCAATAGAGTTGATTTTATCTCACCAAGACAAGCAACTTACTCGCCTACAAATATAAGGAAATTACCCGATCTATATGATTTTACAGCCGCGATGGTCGAGTGGTACTGCCGAAATTATAGAAAATGATTTTTTCTAATTGCGGTCGCTCCTCGGTAAGGAATGTCAAGCCTTCCGAGTGTATTTCTGACATAAAATAAAAGCACCTCATAAAAATCCATCGGCCGTTCGCAAGCGACTTAAAATAAACTGTAGGCCCAACCATTTGTTAGTAAAAACATCAAGACGCAAAACCACAAATTAGAGGAGGAGCTCGGCTAAAAATATATTTATATATATATATACGATTTTGTAGTCAATTTCCAGTAATTTTTAAACTGAATGAACAGTCAATTAAAAGTCAGTATCCTTTTCATCTTACGGCATTCAGAACTAACTGAATAATTTATAAAATTTACATAAGCAATCACATACAGATATAACCCGAATTGGACAGTGAAACATCAGAGCAAAAAATGCGATCTCATTTAATGCTTCATTGTAACTCTACATCATAATGTTCCAAGACATACTATTTCTTACAGAACATCTGTGTCTGAACTGGAAAATATTATTAGTGTCTTGGATAACAACTGAATAAGTAGGTTAGGTAAGGTTACATTAACCGGCTGATTTGCCTTGCATAGACCCGTGGGTACTCTGCCGTGCCTGATGAAGGTCCATTTTATTGCGATCTAATGTAGTCGTATTGGACGTCAACGATTTTCGCGAAGTACTAGAGAGCCTTATTATCCAATTTTGAAGCCTCCTTTAGTCCTTTGAATTACGAAATTTCGAGATATCTAAGATATGTTCAGGTTAAGGCCAGACAGAAACATAGGATGTGTTCTAACGTCTCGCTCCTGCCAGTGGGTTGTGCTCCATTAATAGGCCGACAACTGCTCTGAATTCTTTGCGTGACCATGGAGCAAGAAATGGGTGATTCCTTTGCTACTATTGCACATTATCTTGTTGGTTTTGGTTGTCGCTAATGCACTCCATCCTACCCTGAACCGGCACCTAGTTTTTTCTGAAATTTCAAAAGGTTAAGTTCTAAAAGGTAGGGAGTCAAGCTGCGGGGAGCTCCGTTGCTCCATGGAGTTCCGGTGCGGTTACTCAGATTCAGTAATTGTGCAGAAGGCACAGTCATGAAGGCTTGGGACGCAGCTGAACGATGGCAGTATGGGGTCACGTAATACGTGGTCCACTCCGTATGGCTCATAACACCTGAACAGGTCTTAAGGTGATTCCAGCCCTTGCACTGGCTGCATCTAACCCATAAAGAAGAATGGTGGAGTTGTCTTTAGCACACACAACAGAAATAATCGGTGGGACTAGGGTTGGTTTCTACACCAGCTCTAATGAGAAGGATTTGAGGCAACGCTATTGCAGGGTGTTGCTCCGAACTGACGATCTAAGACTAGAATTACCAGATGACCTGAACAGGGTTAGAGCTCTCGGGGTCAACTCCGCTGCGGAGAATAAATTTGACACTAAACGATTTTTTGTCAACTTGATTTTGTATTAAAAACATCAAGGCGAATATAACAAGGTGAAATTAGAGCGAATTCAACTTTTATCCATTTATCGATCACTAAGATTGTCAAAATTATTTTTAATTTAATTTTTTATTTGTAAGTGCGAGAATCTTAAGTATTGGGATTTCTGCGAAAAATCGTGTAATAGCGAGTTTATGCAGTTTTTAAAGCCAAAGATTTTTTTTAGGATTTTGACAATCACTACTCAAGGCAAAAACCAAATACACGTGAATTGTTGTTTAATTTCCTGCTCTCAGCTAAATAAATACGATTTGGAAGTTAGAGAAAGTTATGTTTTCGGAAACGAAACTGGTAGCACAAACATAAAACAAAAGTCGTAAACTCCATTTATGTCAGTTAGCTAATAAACCTAAAAAAATATTTGAGTGAAACTACCTTAGTTTATGTATCATGGTTTGAACCACATAAAAATACTAAAATAAATATATGTTTGCATTATTATTAACTGTTTTTGTATGATGTGCTAAAATATGATAAAACAAAGTCCTCCTTCTGTCTGTCTGTCTGTTCGCGCTAATTGTAAAAACTACTGAACGGATTTTCAATCGGTTTTCACCAATCGATAGAGTAATTCCTAAAAATTGGGGTATATATATGTACTATTTATATAAATAGTTATAAATTTACCTTTACTACGTAAAAATGCTTATATATTTAGTATTTGCTCTGGCTTAACTCAAGAATTACTTAACCGATTTTTATAATTCTTTTTTCAAAACATAATATTTAAACTTCTTTTCTTTAAAGTTCAATTTATTTAAAATTCAAAAATTATGCAAGCATAGGTCCTCTTTTCGTTCACCAAATTCATGGCACAGAGGAGCATTTTTATTGTTGTTCGCAGCGTCATCTATAACAGAAGCAATCATTTTCTCTATCGCTCCCTCTATCTCAGCTCACTGAATTGTTTTATACTTCTGTAAAGGCAGTAATGATTTTGAAGAAAAGAAAATTAATAACAAAATGTCTGTTTATAAAAAAGGCACGAACACCTTTTGCTGAACCCTTTTAATCCGCTTCGCTCAGTGTGGTTAATATATTATAAATTCAACATATTTGAATTTGTTTATATGTTCCAATCCTTTTTTGTTTCAAAAATTTTAAAAATTTTAATATCTTTTTTTGAAATTCGTTGCATTCGTAATTCAAGTTTCGTTAAAAAATCTTTTGAGAGAGCAAAAACACAGATTGCTAGATCTACTCTGTAGAGATATGAATATTGTGTGACGTGTACTCAGACCAACCTTAAAAAGGGGGACTTCACGGTCTGCGTTATTTATAGTGGCATAACCTCCTCAGATTAAAGCCTACCGTCAACGAACTTATTGGATTTGGCTTTAAATCTGGCATATCTACCATTTACCAGATGTTCACCATGCGCCAAATCTTGGAGTAGATCTGAGAGAAAAGAATCGATACACATCATCCTTTCATCGATTTTAAAGCTGTCTCGACAACATGATAAGGAGCTGGCATACGTCGCTATGTCTGAATTTGGTAACCCCACAAAACTCATGCGGTTATGTAAATTGACCCTTGGCAATATCACTAGCGCAGTTAGAATTGGGAAGGACCCTTCCGAGCCGTTCAGACCCAAACGAGATTTCAGACGAGCTGCAAAGTTAAAATTTTTACAAGAGTTATAATTGGCCTTAACAACCGTACCGTAAGTTCTGCTTTCTCCAGTTTATACAAAAAAGCAAATGTGAAGGGGTGTCGTAGTGAACAATGGCAGGACGAAATATCCCCCGTCATCAAATAAACAGTCAGCCCATTCGCGTCTTGGCTTTCACGTCACTGTTGACAATCATAACTTCGAAGTCGTTGAAAATTTCGTCTACCTAGGAACCAGAATCAACAACACCATTGTCAGCCTTGAAATCCAACGCTGAATCATTCTTGCCAACAGGAGCTACTTTGGACTGAGTAGGCAATTGAAAAGTTGAAAAGTAAAGTCGACGAATCAAAACCAAACTCTACAAGTCGCTCATTAATACCGTCCTACTGTGCGGCGCAGAAACGTGGACGATTTTTTAACAAGACGGGACTAGGAATTTTCGAGAGAAAGGTTTTGTGGTCTTTCGCACATTAGTAAATTCGAATATAGCAGACGATGAGACGATAAGCTGTACGAGTTATGCGACTACACTGATATTGTCATAATTCCACTCCGATGAGAAAATCAACTTCAGAAGCACTTAATTTCACCTGGTACTTCCAATTGCTACCAAACTGCGAGAAGAAGAAACGAATAGCGCGCAATTATTGATTCTGAATGTTTACTTTTCTCTACCTATCACCTACTTTATAATACCAATTATGATACCTAAATTGAATAAAATACAAGAAAGCCACAACAATATGAGGCCGAGTCCACTAGTAATTAATAAATGTGAATTGGTCTTTTTTTATTTGGAATTTCTATTTTTCGAACACATACGCTTGCTAACAAAGATTTCGTTTTGACTTTTCAATTATCTGTAATTCACACTTCTTTTGTTTAACACTTGAATTCTAATTGTGTTTGTAGGGACATATATAAAATATGTTTTAATATACAGGTACCATGTACAAATACATACATAGAAACATATTTATAAATTTGGCTAATAAAAAGGCGAGTCATCAGCTTACATTTTAACACGTGAATGCATTTTTTTACACTTTTTCGTATTAAACACACACTTTTTCACATTGATATTGGGATCCTATCGCCGGCTCCGTGAACAATTGATATTGATACAATTGGCATTAAAACAAACATACAATCATATATATATATATTTATATATATATATATATATATATATACAGTGGCGTACAAAAGTCTACATACACCGCCTGTATTCGTTTTGTAGAAAGTACTATCACTTTGCCGGAAAATGTAGGTATACAATTTTATTTTAAATCCTTTTCTAATCACATGTATTAAAACAAATCCATTCTCTAAAATAAAATAAAACACGTGTTTACTACCAGGTACGTCGATATGCTGTGTTGTTATGGTTAGGCACCCTTTTCTTTACTATTTTTTTAAATATTGTTAGTAATGAATTTAGTTGTGATTTAAACACATTAGCGTCAACAATGGCTCCGCGAAAAGAAATATCCATTGACGTCAGAATCTTGGTTATTCGGCACAGAAAAGATAAGAGATTATAAAGTGAAATTTAAAAAAATTTTAAACTTAAGTCGACCAACAGTACAGACCATTGTAAAAACTTTGGGAAAACCAAGATCCACCGAAAATAAGCCGCGTGTTGTCCGCCCGAAGAAATTAACTCGAAGGGACATCAGCTTTATTCTGAAGGAAGTGAGTGATGATTCTAAAGTTACTGCTCCAAAATTAGGCAAAAACATCGCAAGCTCATCAAGAAAATGGGTGTGTGTGTGAAGAACTCTGAACGATAACGGCTTCCACAGTAGAACAGCACGCAAAAAGCCTCTGATTTATGAAAAAAAAACGTATACTTCGCTTGGAGTTCGCTAAAGCACATTTAGGCAAGGAAATGGATTTTTGGCAAAAAGTCTTGTTTACAAACTAACCGAAGTTCAATATATTCGGCAGCAATGGAAGAGCAAAAGTTTGGAGAAAACAAAACACTACACCTAACTCCAAAAATATAGTACCAACATGATGAAGCATGATGGCGGCGACGTAATGGTTTGGGGAGCGGTTGCGCCATCTGGAGATGGAAAGTTGGCTTTTATTGAGGGTAATATGGATCAGTTGAAATATAAGTCAGTATTGGAAGCTAATGTGAAGCCTTCGGTGGACAGTTTGGAGCTTGGCGAAGGCTGGATATTTCAACAGGATAACGATCCAAGGCACACGGCCCATATTGTTAAGGATTGGTTGCTTTATAATGCTCCAAGGCAACTACACACGCTACCTCATAGCCCAGATTTGAATGTTATTGAACATGTCTTGGAAATTTTTGAGAGAAAAATTAGAAAAAATCAGATTTCTAGCTCAGCATTACTCAAATAACGTCTTATTGAAGCTTGGGACAGTATTACTCCCTCATAATTGACAAATTTAGTATCTTCGATGCCACGACGGCTTCAAACTGTTATTGATGCGAACGGTGGACCAACTAAATACTAAAAAGGTAATGCTACCTGATATTAACCAAAGTTTTTGCGCTAAGATAAGTTATGTATGTAAAGTCGACATTTTTTCAATGTTGGATTTGCGTTTTTTTGTCAAAGCTTTACTATTTCATGTTAAAAAATATCTTTTTTTGTTTTTTTTTTATGGTAAGGGAAAATAGTTGAATTAAATTGTATCGTTAAATTTTCCAATAAATCTTTTGGACTTTCAATTCAACGAAAACAGGGGGTGTATGTAAACTTTTGTAAGCCACTGTATATGTGTGTATGTACAAAAGAAGCACTCATTGTTGAAATTTGTTTGCAATTGCTACAATTGGTGTGTGTAATTTTATTGTGAAATTCATTTGTTTGCTTTGATGCGGCTCTTTTATTCCTTTATTTATTCGATTTCCTTTCGTCTAAATCACAATTGGAAGTGCGAAATCAAATTTCTATGAAGTAAACAAAAAAGGCATTAAACTGAAAAAAGATATTTACTATACACATACAATTATACATATATATGTATGCTCGAAATACAATTGGCAAGCGAAAAGTCATTAATTTACAATTTAAAGCGTATCCCAATCAACCCTCCGCCAGCAAATAATTGAGTTACAATAGCAAGCGAGTAAACAAGGGAAGATTGAGTACGCAACCAAAAAAAAAAAAAGCAAATCGTACATGATCAAAACACGCGTAAATTTGTCAAGATAAGCAACAAACCAACCAACCAACCAGCTGCCGTTGCAAATGCAAAAAAAAACGCCAAAAGAAATGCAACCAAAAAAATGTCAACGTCATTGTAAGACTCATTAATTAAGTGGAAATTTATTTATATGTGCATATATATGTATACAGGTATGTGTTTGAAGTAGCAAACGTTTTGTATAACAACTGACTTCTTTAAGGACTTCTTGTAACTGCTTGAGCAGCACACTTAATATGCTTGTACATATATTTGTTTTTAAAAAAATACACAACAACAACATGCACACCTTTTATTTTTGGTTTTCACACTTTCGCACACAAACTCTACATATGAATATGTATGCCTTTGTCCTGTTGCAGCAACTTCTGCCAAATATGGTTAGATCGCCATGTGTTCTGTATTGTCATTTTACCACTCAATTGTTTGTCACACTATATTATTTCGATTATATCCTTAAGTGGTAATGTTGAAATATTGTATTACCTTTTCCAAACTATACCTATTTGATGGCGGTTGTTCTTTAGAAAATTAGCTTCGCTATTCATGTCGCAAACGTTTGGTTTGGCTCTTGGCTCATGCGATTTTATAACGTTGCGCATGCGCAATAATCGTAACGACAGCCAACTTACGAACGACCAGCGGACCGGGGCAAATGGTCACGTAATTGTTTGAATGTGCTACTGCCCATATCACACACACTCGTATTTATGCATACACCCACACTCATAGTCGCTTTGTAGGGTCAGCTGCTTTGACATGCGTTCGCGTTTAAACCAGCTGTTGCGCTTCTGCATTCGATAGGGTGATATCTTTGGACTTTTATTATACGTCAATGCATATATAATAAAATTTTAATTGTCAACATTAATTGAGAAATTACTGAAACCACATTATGTTATTGCATAAAATAATTTCTAAATATTTAGGGCTTTATTGTGTAACCGAATACCATTTATGTACGTATACTCGTATTACAGCTATTCATAAAATAGCTCGCAATCAATATTTTCGAATTCTAGCATGTCGACCGTTTTATCTCTTAGCTTTTCTGATCCAATTAAAAAGAAAGACTACGTATATTAGGATGGAGAACGATGCTTGCAAAAAAAGCACACGATTTTGCTAAGCACTTTAGGGCCATGAACCTCATTTCCGTCATGCTGAAGGCTCTAGAAAGTCTAATGGATATTCACACAGGATTCCTCCTAGCTGGGACGACTTTATTAACATCGCAACCTGAGTACATCAAGAGTCGATCAACATAAACTTCTCTCGGAGTAGTTGTACAAGTTAGCACCTAACTTCGAAGAGAAAATATATCATTGTCATTTTTTTTCATTGTATTCAGTAAGGTTTACAATTTCATCTTGGCAAGATATACGCAAGAACAACTTTGCTTTTTTTTAAGAAAATCATCTTCTCCGATGAGGCTCACTTTCATCTGAGTGGTGCGGTAAATAAAGAAAACTGCCAATTCTGGTGCGAAGAAAATCCACAAATTATTCATGAACATTACATTCGCCTAAATTGACAGTTGGGTGTGGATTTTGACCTGGTGAAATCATCGGTCCGTACTTCTTTCGAAATGAAGCTAGTAGCACCGTTACTGTCAATTGAGAGCGCTATAGATCGATTATAACCAACTTTTTATGGCCACAACTGGAAGAAGTTGATCTTAACAACATCTGGTGCGTACAAGACGAGGCTACGTCTCACACAGCACATGCAACAACCGAATTATTGCGAGAAAGGTTTGGAGATTCGATTATTTAAAGAAATTGCGAAATTGAATGGCCTCCAAGAAGTTGTGATTTAACACCAATAGACTACTTCTTCTGGGGTTATTTGAAGTCATTGGTCTTTAGCAATAAACCAGACTCTCTTCAAGCTTTAAAAGGCAATATTGAACGTGCTATTCATGACATACGACTTGATTAAGTGGGAAAAAGTGTTCAAAATTGGGTTCATCGAATTCGTTCCTACAAAAGGAGTCATGGATGCCATTTGAATGAGGACATATTCAGAACTTAATTGTATCGATTGTACTTCACATTAAATAAAAAATATTTGAATTTCCTTAATAATTATTTCCTTAATTATTAGGATTTTTTTTTAAAGAAAGCATATCACTCTTATTGAAAAACCCTATACATACGTACACATATGTCAATACAGGTGGTGGTGTCATCTATCGACTGTTTAACAGAAGTTTTGAAACCGTTGGAGTATAGTGTCTGAACGTATTTTCCTATTTCATCTTGACTACCTGCGGCAATAACTGCTCCTACTTTTGTTTCTGCTTTAGTTCATTCTTCAATTTAAGTAACAGCTGGTGTATATTTGTTGATTCGTTTTAATACTCTATATAAGCTCACGGGCTTAGTTTTCAATTCATTGGAGTATTGTTGTCGATCCAGATGAAGTCATCAATTTTTTATGAATATTCCAAACTGAAAGCTATTCCAATTGATTCGCCTCTTTATATAAACAAAAATATAGCAATTATTGGGACAAGAAATAATCAAACAGCAAAATTTAGAGTTAACAAATATTTCCGTAATAGCCGAGTGGTTAGCATTGCGTACTACCATTCGGAAGGTCAGGGTTCGAGTCCAGCTTCGAGCAGCATCCAATCTTATAGAAAATTCATTTTTCTACTTGCGGTCGCCCCTCGGCAGGGAATATCAAGGGTTCCGATTATTATAAGTATTTCTGACATGAAATAAGTTCTTCAAAAGAATTCATCAGCCGTTCGCAGACGGCTTAAAATAAATTGTAGCTCGGCCGAAAATCGCTTTAGCGGTTACATAGCGCCAAATATATATATATATAAATGTATATATGCTATAGACCAGGTATATATATATATATATATATATATATATATATATATATATATATATATATATATATATATATCCCCAAAACTCAGACACTACTTGCAGTTGAGATAAAAGTGATTCAATCAGAAGAAAGAACGACGTCTAGCTCGTTTGATTGAAGCAAATAATAACGTGTCAAGACCGGATCATACTCATGCAGGGACGAAGGAGTTAACCTGGTGGCAAATGTTTAGAGTATACTTAGTCTTAAGAGGAAACATTTCTCCAACCTGTTGAATGGCAGGGAAAGTGAAATACCTGGAGATGGCATACCCGAAACCCTAATCGATGATGATGGTATAGACGTTCCATCACCCTACTATGACGAAGTTCAGCAACTGCCGGCTTAAAAAATAACGAAGCTGCGGTAGAGGACGCCCTACCGGCAGATCTACTCAAATAAGGCGGCGAAGAACTGAACAATGTTAACCTTATTTACAGAATATGGTCAAACGAAAGCATGCCCGACGAATGGAATCTAAGTCTGCTTTGCCCGATCCGAAAAAACGAAGACCCCACGGTCTGCGCCAATTACCTTGGGATAAGCCTCCTCAATATCGCGTACAAGGTACTATCGAAAGTATTGTGTGAAAAATTAAAGCCCACCGTCAACAAATTGATCGGAACTTATCAGTGTGGCTTTAGACCTGGAAAATCCACCATTGACCAGATATTCACCATGCGCCAAATCTTGGAGAAGATCCGAGAGAAAAGAATCGATACACATCACCTTTTCACCTATTTTAAAAGCTGCCTTCAACAGCACGATAAGGAACTGCCTCTACGCCGCAATGGCTGAATTTGATATCCCCCCAAAACTCATACGGCTATGTAAACTGATTGTGGATAATAGCAGAAGCGCAGTTAGAATTGGAAAGGACCTCGTCGATCCGTTCAATTCCAGCCGAAGTTTCATTTAGGGTGACTGTTTATCGTGTGATTTATTCAATTTGAGGCTGCAGAAAATAATACAATCTGCAGGGCTGAATAGACCAGGTACAATCTTCTACAAGAATGATCAATTGCTGGTTTATGCCGATGATATTGATATCAACCACACAAAGCTTCTGCTTTCTACAGTTTAGACAAAGAAGCGAAGCAAGTGTGTCAGTTTTGAAAGTTTTCGAAGCAGGAGGAAGAGTAACAACTTCACTTCTTTGGAAGGATCATATGGAGAGCGACCTGTTTTCGCTTGGTATTTCCAACTGGCGCCAAATAGTGAAGAGAATAAATGAGTGGCGCATTATATAATCGTATAAGCAGTGCCTGCCAAAAAAAATAAGAAATTTTTTTTTGAAATTCAGTTTTTCCTTAGCTGTCAATAATTAGACGTTATACACAGATGTACACTAATTACCGTTATCACTTTAGAATTTGCGGCATTCGCCGAAACTAAATCTGGCTATTAGCCTGCTTCCAACAGTATCGAAAACCAATTGTTACTGTGGCTACCGAAAAGAACTCTCAGAAAGCAGAAGTGCAATTCGAGTAGAACACCGGCTGGCTTTATACTGCAAATGCATTCGCTGCGCCTGGATAATGATCCGAATGATGTTTCGTCATGGATCGATCGTAGTACTAAAAATGTTTGCTGGAGTTATCATCAAAAGGAGAGTCTTTCATTCATTGTTGTTGTTTTTTTTTGCAGGATTTTTCATTTGAGTGGATTTTTATGCGGTGGGTCCTAAGCTCTACGCATAGACACAGGGGGATTCGCCTCTTAATTTAGCTCGCCTTGAGACAGTTGTTTCTTGGCTAGAGTATACTTGGTTTCAGACCAGAAGTGCCTGGTTCCTCCCAGGTGAATGGCTGTCAAAAAATTTACCCTCTTAAACCGACTTCTACAAATTTTCCCATTCTTCATATCACAAACATTCCTTCAATAAAAAGATCCGTTGGTCTTTTGAGAAAATGATCACACATTGTGTAACCAATACTATTTTCCTAAAAAAAAAATATCTCACACTTCAACAGTTTTTTTTTAATTTTTTCCTCAAAATAACTCAATTACAAAGTCCCAAACTAATTTTAACCCAAAAATATGCTGTTTATTATGCCTCAACCTTTTCTAACATACATATGTACATGTGAAATAGAAAAAAAAATCATAGAATCATTTATGGTAATAATTATCTCGTCGGACTCTCGATTCACTTCATCAATTCGCAATGATTGACTTTCACACACCCCTAAGCTGAACAAAAGTCAGAAAAAAAATACTGAACAATCAACAAAACAAAACATACCGCCTAACAACAACAACAACGAGTGATGGTAGGCAAAATAATTCCAACTTATTTATGAGTATGCATGCCTGTTTGCACTGGTATAATGAAATCAATTAGAGCAATCCACTCAGTACAGCTGTGTATGATTATATGGAGTCGGATTTTTTTTTTTTTTTTTTGCTACTGATTCTTCGCACACATCTAAAAGCGCATTCAAACAAATTATACATTTTCCATACTCAAACACTCGTCCGTACACTCTCACAAATCCAATATCAAAATTCTCTTCTGAAGGGTGCTTCAGACCAGTTGACAAAGCCTATACGTCAGTTAATAATTTTTAAATGAGATTTATAATACTCATTCGAGCATGGGGCTCTTGACAGAGGAATTGTTTCGGTGACATTTGAAAAAAAAAAACATTCACAAAGGTTGTTAATTTCAAGAATATCATTCTCATTATTACCTTCATACGTATGTGTTTTTGCAATATTTGTTTTACTATTTGGTGTTAAAATTGCGGCAAGGTGGGAAATCCTCCCAAATAACATAAACAGAAACTGAAAATAAATATAATTTAGAACTGTCAGACTCTCGTATCTTATCCGAACGTGTATTATTCACCGTTATTAACCGTTTGGAGACTGTGGCGCCGCGCTTGAAATTGACTTTAGGATTAACTTTTGTACAGCGCCCGAAAGCGGGACATTTGTCACGTGTTCACCCACTTGGCGAGCCATTTAATGATTATTGGTATCTTAACCTGTATATTCCATTCAAGTTGTTTTATAGAAATGTGTTATTTATAACAGTAAGCTCCTGAAGGATGGCACCAAATGCAGAAACCTACGCAAGTGAGGAAAGTTTTTAACTGTCTTTACCCCGGGATTCGTTAGAAACAGTCTCAGACCAAGCAAACCTCGGATTAAAGACACCGTGATTATCCGAACAGGCATATACTTGAAGCCGAACGTTCACCTAGACACATCAGTAAGGGAATACTAGACTACCGCGACACTTACTGCAATACAGACAAGAACTGCTGGACAGAACGGCATACCGACAAGCTTTAAATACCATCTACCAAGAGTCCATTAACACCTATATGAACTCTCTTTCCGTGAGTGGTGTTCTCGGAATCCAAGCACCACTCATTGGAGAACAAGAGCTGGAGTTGCTTCGAGTGACCCGAGTAACACTAGCGCAACTAAGGTTTAGATATTGTAGTAGACTTAACTCCTACCTATCCATACTGGACATCGACGAATCTGTCGAAATAGCACGTTTCCTGGGCTTCTTCATTTGGTGACCTCGATGATCTCAGTCCCTACGCAGGGTAAATGAACCGCTACAACAATAAAAAGAAGCTCTTTTTGAAGACAAGCCCCGCAAATGTTTTAAATATTCACGATTCGTGATCTCTTAATTGTGAAGATGTCGCTGCCCAGCTAGCTGGTGTCCTCGTAAGACTGCTGACATCCCCACAGTCCAGCAAGTGCAATGGACGGGCAAGAATGGTAGAGTAACGTCTTTATGAAATCTATTACAGCAATCCTATAAAGGAGCTCAATTTTGGTGTTGTATTTGTGGTGTGGAGGAAAGGTTATTCATTACTGAGACCTAGCATTCACCCCAGTGATATTCTGCAACTTTTTGTTTATTGAGCCCACGCCCCCACGAAATAGAAGGACGATGTTAGCAAAGATGCTTTCTATGTTTGGCGATTTAAACGCCAAAAAAAGGACGAAAAAGGTGTATTCAGCAAAAAAAAAAAATTCGACGCTCCACGATCGGTTTTGGGTTCAGGACAGTCCGGCTGCATAGAATACAACCAAATTTATAAGTATACACCATGATTGGGGTATAATGCAATTAGCTTGTATTAAGTTGTTCCCAGTTCGGAAAAGGGGGCCTGCAATCTCTGAGTTTGTACACAAAATTAAGTGTGTTGTCTTATAACTCGAGAACGGCTTCACCGAATTGAATAAAATTTATAAAGAGCATTTTGGCTATCATGAAGATTGTTTATATTTTCCCGAATTCGGAAATTTGGACGTGCTCAGCAGAACTGCCACCCATCTAAATATAAACTAAAGCTAAACGTCTGAGCCATAATGGATAAAAGGTTTGTTTGTGATCAAATTTGCTGGTGAATGATTTAGATTTACATCTGTTCTGAAATCTATATTTGAATCAAAATGAAGAGATTAAAGAAAAGCTTAATAATTTTTTTTTGCAGCATTGCCACCGGTTTGAAATTTATAATACACTTGAATGGTTAAGTTAAATGAAATTTTATGCAGAGGATATTAAACTAAATTGAATTTCGAAGGCTCATACTGCAAAATTCTTTGATGGCTGCTATATTTTTCAAATTTTAAATACAATCAAATTGTTATGGTTACGATGACACAAAGTGGGTACCAAATTGAAGATATTTAAGAAAGACTTAATTCGAGACTTTTTTTTAAAATGTTCTGTCTGAAAGTTTTAGTTTAAAGGATTGTATTAACTTAATTATTAATTATATGCCACATGGTTGATCTGATGCTGATAAAATGCAGACGCCAAAAATTCAAAAAGGAAACTATGCGCTTGGGGTGAATGCCCAATGGAAAATAAACCATCGCTCGAGGATTCATGATGGAGAATTTCGTAGAAGTGTTCAACCATTCGGTATAATAATAATGGTACTGTAAACAAATTTTTTGGATAACTATTCCCAGAGCAAATAAATAAAAGTTAAGAAATATGACAAATGTTTGAAATGTTGATATATAAAGAGTGATCCAAGTAGAGCTACTTTTTTCAAAAGCGTTTCTTGAGACCCAGCATTCATTATTGGATAATATTCGACCAAATATACCACATCCAGCACGCACGAAAATATAACGGCCGTAGCTGGGAATGTACACGAAGACCGTGGAAAGTCGATTCGGCGCCGTTCGCAGCAACTCGGACTGACATACGGAACTACTCGGCGCAGTTTACGTCGAGATCTTAAATTGAAAGCATACAAAACACAGAATTGTGCAAGAACTGTAGCCGTCCGACCTTCCCAAGCGACATCGTTTCTATCCGTTTTCTTATGTACTCTTGAAAAGTTCCAAGAAGTTCCGACGTTTTCGAGCCGAATTTTGTTCAGCGATGAGGCCCATTTCTGGCTCAATGGGCATGTATACAAGCAAAATTTCTGCATTTGGGACAAATAGCAACCTGAAGAGATCCAAGAGCTGCCATTTCATCTAGAAAAGACAACGGTTTGGTGTGGTTTGTGAGCCAGTGAAATCATCGGTATATATTTCTTCAAAAACGATGATGGATGATAACCGACTATTTGATATCGGAAATTGAAGCTCGTGATCTCTGCGACATTTGGTTCCAACAAGACGGCGACACTTCCCACACATCGCATCAATCAGTGGATTTATTGAAAGAACACTTTGGTGAGCAGATGATTTCACAATTTGGACCGGTCGATTGGCCACCAAGATCGTGTGATATCACACGGTTAGACCTTTTCCTGTGGGCATATATAAAGTCTAAAGTCTATGCCACAATCCTGCTTCGATTGAGACCTTGTAGCAAAACATCACTAGTTATCAGTCGAAATGCTCGAAGGAGTCATCGAAAATTGGACTCAAGGGATAATAAACATTTCCCATTGAATTTGAAATTTCTGTTTTTTTTTTTTAAAGGTAGAGAACTTTAAATGGATCAAACAATAGAACAAGACAGAAAGGATACCTTCGGCCTTTATGCATGTCATGTAAATACCAAATTTATTAATTGCAATAATACCCCGAATTCACCTTCATAGCAATTTAAAACCTCATATTTGCTTGATGGGTTATTTTACAACTTTAAATCTGAAAAATCGGTCGTTTATATTTTATATTAGTTCAATCTGGTCGGTTCCGATAAATGTAACAGAGTGACTAGTTTGCGTTCAAACAGATGCTCGAACAGACGGTCATGACTAAATCGACTCAGCTCATCACTCTGATAAGATCGGTATGGATATCTTCTCCTTGTGGAGCATACATACTTCGGACCAAAGTTACTATACGATTTCATGTACATGAAAGGAAAATTCTAGGGGTTTTCACTTTTTTTAATATTTGTTTTAGTTCTGCGAAGCACACCGGGGTACTGCTAGTAATGATATAAATTGGTTGATACCTCGAACTTGTTGATCTTTCTTCTATATAGAATAAAACAGCTTCAAGGCTTCATATATTTCTTTCACTTCATTCAATTGACCTTCTTAAAATTATTACTAAATTACTAAATAACTGTTTTATATATATTATTAACCACTTAAATAAATGTCTAGCCATCACCTTTAATTTGTGAAATAATTTATATAAATAATAACAACGTCAATTTTTTAAATTGCAATTAATAATAACAATCGATCGTTATTTAAATGGTTATTAATAAAACTCGCTAACGAAATACACCGTAGAGGAAGTGAGCAAGAATTGAAAAGTAATTTGAGCCTGTAATTAATACTCTCTAAGCCAGTGTGGCTTCTCAAGTAGTTCGCACATATGTCTAATTGCCAATTGTGGCAACGATCGTTTAATGTGTCAAATATGAGAGCGCGTTTTGTTTGCATTTAATATACCTAAATTAATAC
Organism: Neoceratitis asiatica; assembly: GCA_030068015.2. Classification (NCBI taxonomy): domain Eukaryota; kingdom Metazoa; phylum Arthropoda; class Insecta; order Diptera; family Tephritidae; genus Neoceratitis; species Neoceratitis asiatica. The sequence continues at coordinate 51,568,032 of CM061528.1, read as the reverse complement.
CTTCTAAAAGCGCAGCACAAGCAACAACAATAGCGTATTTACTAGGTAAACCGAGCGTCGTCATGTCGCAGCAATCGTTGATCATTGATCGCAAAAGCAGTTGTGATCGCCGACAGTGGATTGCGTTTGAAATTGTTGTCGATTTTTGCTGATATGCTTAATAGTTGCTTTCAACAAAAATGATCTGCGAGCTGCGATCAGCATATCGACAAAGCTTTTTTTGTAGCAACATTAGATGGCAAACACTGATGGTGCATAATATTGCTGCGCAGCAGCAGCAGCTGAACATGACATTAACAACACAGGCTAGTCTCTGTAACAAATAACCTTCTATAGAATCAAATATATTCGCATCAAGCGTTCAACCCAAACAGCAGCTTGACAAGTCTCCGTCCGTCAATCGTTGCAGCAAAGACGCTGCCAATGATCGCTGTGTATACACACATCATCGATCTCTGATCGTTGAACGTTGTCGATGCGTTGATCACTTAGCATATTGTTGTTCAGCGGCCATTATAATCAATTGCCTGATCGTAACACTAAATGATCGCGCTGGAAAAATTAAGCGCAATTACGCAAAACTGCCAAAAGGCTTGTGCGTCGATCACCGTTTAGCTTCATGCGCAGTATTTAGGAGCTCCTTACTGGCATACGTTGTTTGAAAAAAGAAGCGATCGATCGTGCAGCGCTTTCGGTGTACTGCCTCTCAGTTTCTGAACTGCGCTCATTCGTTCGTGTTCTTGGTCGTGGTGGTCAAATTGCCGCAACGTAAATGACTTGACTTAATTGCAGCATTTAACCTGCTTTTATTGATCATAATAACTCCATAATGGCGGAACATGCGCGAACAATATAATATAATCAATGATGATGATAGTGGCGGCGGTGGTGGCGTACGCAGGACACAAAATTGTGCTACACAACAAACCATTATGGAGCAGTCAACAACTACCAGTCAACAAACCAGCTTATGATCAGTCAAAAAAAAAATACTACCAATGTCGCCAGTAAATGCCAAGGCTGCTCTTCTTCTCCACTCGCTGTCGCTTGCCACTTAATACACTTAATGACAGTGATGCAGCACGGTTGCAGAGGCAATTCAAGTGATGTTGGTGAAATTTTATGATTACCAACCAACATGGGCACATTTTCATTCACTATCATCATATTCCGTTGAGCTCAGCGCCGATTCCTCGTTGCTCCTGCGGCCGCCTTATCGATTCACTATAAAATGTTGATATTAAGTGTGAAAGCAAACAAGTAGTTATAGACATTATAGATTCCAGCAGCTTGTAATTGTTTTGGCAGAATATTATTACATCGAATGAAGAGTGTAAGCAATTTTACCTTCTTTGTTTGTTTATGAAGGTGACATTAATTTGATGGAATTCAGGTCATTAACGGTTCATTGGGAATAATAAAGGTAATTGAGCTATAAAGGTTAAGATATTGTTATATATATATATATAAAAATTTTAATATAGATTATGTTGCATCGCTTAGTAGTTTATAAAAATAATTTAATGAAAATATAATGAGAAAATCAGAAAAAAATGTTTATTTTGAAGCGACATCAAGACTAATAACCGATATCATGCTATTAGTTTGGATAATATATCAGGCGCTTTCCTCATTAAGAGAGTCATATCAATTGCACAACTATCCCTTGGCTTTTGAGAGTTATGTCCCTCCACTGAGCAACGCTCTTTTAATATTTTTCAACCGTAGTTAACCACAAGGGAAGCACTTGGAAACTCTCAGTTGACAGAAAACTTAAGGCTTGAATGCCGAGTTATCACATCGTATTTTCTCTTGCTGCTATACTCGGGAGAGCTTTCGTCGATCTACAAAGTGAATGTTTATTATCGCTCACTTGATCGCTTAGCCACAGCTTCAAAAAAGAAAACTGCAAGGCAGATGAAACTCCTAGGCGAAGCACTTCATACAGTGAGGCTGCATTACGACGAGAACACAGTGCAGACGAGACGAAATTCAACCTTAACAGTCTTAAGGCCATTGATTCATAACTTTCAGCTTGGACGCATTCTTAAAAAGGTTCAAATTTTAGTCATCACAATTAAGAAAAATAAGCTCAGCGCTCCAAATTGGGATGCCTAGAAACTCACTTTTTCGGAAGACTCACACAAAGAAAATTGCCATTTAAACAAGAAAGAATTGGTGTCTTCGGACATGACGAACATTCAAATTTATTGTAGATTATAAAATTCGATTTCTGTGATCCTCAGTGTCAATATTATTTGAATTAAGCGTTTATAATACCAAATTTCATGCCCCTAGATACGTTTTGATGGATTTTTGGCGTGGAATCTCACATTTGAAAAAAAAACGGTTATATGGCACCATATCGTCGTCTGATTTCGGTGTGTAAAATATCGGTGCTTTATTGAAGTATTTATGACCCAAAATCACATATCTGAACAAATCGGTTGTACGTGAGCTACATTATACTATCGACTGAGCTGACCACTTCTTACAATTGATGAATATATATATGGGCCGAGCTCCTCCTCCAATTTGTGGTTTTACGTCTACAATTTATCCATACATTACAAAAATATACCCTTTAAAATATCTCAAAAACTGAGAGTTTAGTTTGCGTTCCAGCAGGCAGACGGACAGACAGACATGGCTAAATCAGCTCGTATTTCTGATCATATCGGTATAAATTTTAATCGGTGCCTCGCATAGGCCACTTATAGAAAGCGGAAATCATCTTCCAATTCTGAGTTACCTCCTCTGAAATTGCCTCTATGCAGTATTTAGTGCAAAGTGTCAATGGCAGCTTCAAAAAATCGAAATAATACTTCCGTTCAAACAGTTCCTACCAAAATACGTACCAACACTCTCTTTTTCTCTAACAAAGACAAGTGAAAGAAAAATCTAAAAACTTAAAACAGATATAGTGGTGTAGAGGCAGCTTCCTTTCATATTATCGAAGACAGATTTGAAATCGACGAAAAGGTTATGTGTTCGGATCATTTCTCTGCACCTTTTCCAAAATTTAGCGCATGGTGAATATCTTGTCATTAACCGCAGATTTGCCAGGTCTGAAGTCGCACTAACAAACCTCATTCAGTTCGTTGACGGGAGGCTTTAGTCATTCGCACAGTACGCTGGTCCTTATATGCGATATTGAGGAGTCTTATCCCACCATAATTGGCGCAAATTGTGGTAATTTGAGTGCTGATGCCGATTCCAGATCGAAATAAAATTAAATACAAAAACGCAGTCTAACTAAATCGTGAACTACTTCGGGGTTCCCTAGTTTTTTAAAGAAAAAAACACAGAAAATTTAAATTTAATGGAAATGCTTATTATCATTCCAAAGAACATTCTTTCGCATATATTTTTTTTGAGATTATCTCTTTCAAATATTGGCCGCGGCTACGTCTCAGATGGCCCATCCGTTGAGTTCAATTTTCGAGTGGTAACTGGCGAATGGCACGCGTGATGTTTTGCTCCAACACCTGAATCGAAACGGAATTGTCCGCATAGACTTTAGACTTTACATATCCCCACAGGAAAAAGTCTAACGGTGTGATATCACACGATCTTGATGGCCAATCGACCGACCCAAAACGTGAAATTATCTGCTCACCAAAGTGTTCTCTCAATAAATCCATTGATTAATGCGATGTGTGGGAAGTGGTGCCGTCTACCACATGTCGCGGAGGTCACGAGAATCAATTTCAAGCATCAAATAGTCGGTTATCATGGCACGATAACGGTCGCCATTGACGGTTACGTTCTCACCGGCGTCATTTTTGAAGAAATATAGACCGATGATTTCACCGGCCCACAAACCACACCAAACCGTTGTTTTTTCTGGATGAAATGGCAGCCCTTGCCCTTGATTCTCTTCAGGTTGCTTTTCGTACCAAATATGGCAATTTTGCTTGTTTATATAACCATCGATCCAGAAATTAGCCTCATCGCTGAACAAAATTTGGCTCGAAAACGTCTGATCTTCTTGGAACTTTTCAAGAGCCCATAGAGCGAAGCGATGTCGCTTGGGAACCAAGTTGCAGCGAACGGCGCCGAATCGACTCTCAGCTACGGCCGCTATATTTTCTTCACAGCGTGCTAGACGTGGTCTATTCAGTCAAATATTATCCAATAATGAATGCTGGGACTCAAGATGGGTGATGGTGTTGCGAATAGTACTCTCAGTGGGCCGATTGTGATGACCATAATTTGAGCGAAGCGTGTGAAACACATGCTTTACAGAACGTGAATTCCAACATTTTAAGTGCGTTTCATGCATTTCCGTATCTCTTACATTTCGCATCCAAAATTCTATGAGTATGAAAATCGAGTATGAAATCCCAGAAATTGAACTTCTTGCTTAGCTTCTACAGTTATTGATTGAATTTTTTTATATCTTTCCAACAACCCAAAATTTTTTATATTCCAACCACTTCAGCTTTATCTTCCTCACAGCTGAAGATAAAGCTGAAAATAAATAAGTTTACTGTTATTTATTTTTTAACGGCAGCAGCCTCGAAAAACGCACTATTTTTTACCACACTCAATGATAGCCTAAACACATTTAGTTATGACTGCTCATTATGCGCCAATTTAGCACAAAAACGCTCTGCCATAAGATCAAATTACCACTTTACCCCCTGAAGCTAAGTTTGGCAACGATGGCTTGGTTGCATACTAATTATGCAACTCGTACTTTGCACGCATTTTGCAGAATTCCGCAGCAGCGATACAATTATTACCTGATCGCGTTTATTGAGGATCATTAAACCATATTTACTGCAACCAACAGCAGCGCCAAAAAATTATGTGTGCCGCGTAATTATGCGTTTGTGTTTACTACCCGTATATGCAAACATCCAACTTTTTATAAGTGTGTATGTACATAAGTTGGTCTGCATGTAGGCAATTTACGTACAATGGAAAGGTTGAACTTTTAATCAACGAAAATTATACCACAAAAAAAGCAAAAAATAAATAAAAAGAGTGAAAAATAAAAATAAAAATAAAAACGAAATATTTAAACGAAAATATTAAAACGTCGAAAAATTAAAAGTAAATGCTTAAAAGGTATATTAGTGAAATTACGGTTTCCATTTGCATTAAATTTTATAATATTTTTCAATTTGACTCAACACTTTCATTAAATTTTATTATAATGCAAACACACCGAGTGAAGTTAAAAATTTATAATTTTCGTTTCTCAAAGAGATTCTTCCTTCACCTAAGGTGATAGTAAATATCAACGTTCTTATACTCAATCAGTCGAATTCACAGAGGTATTGTTATTCTGTTTACTCGACCGTTCTTCGCAACAGTGTGATTTAAGAAAAAAAACCTCCACCGTCTCGGTAGGGGACGTCAAGTAAAGCGCATTCGGTGGATAAGCTAACTGGACATCTCCATCATACGATAAAAACAGGAAATTTATCGTAACCTCTTTTATTGCTCGAATATTTTTTTCATCAAATAACGATGCCTTGAAGTCAAATCAGGGACGTCGCATACTTCGTCTTATTGACATTTGTTATTATTCTTTCTTGTTATTTTTCACTTGCTAAAGCGCGGTTCATGTCCTCTGATACAGTATTTACATTTCCCCAAATTATGTGCTACAAATCGATAACAACGAACAAAACCAACTGAGAACGGGATTGCATAATCAAAGTATCTAATATTATTGGTTAAGATAGGATTAGAAATTCTCTGGACGCGATGAAGGTTTGTCTGTCAGCCTCATTTTAGGATGCATAAATAGAATGTTCTGTGACCACGTTTCGGATAAAGAGATCAGCATTTACGTTTGCTAACTTCAGCCGATATCAACTCATTATCCACTTCAAGCTATTTTTGGAATATTTGACATTCATCTCGCTTTTGTCAACTCTTCCTTGAGACTTCCTCGAACTTGACAAACTAAAAGCTGCAGAGCTTGCAAAGCTAGGAAACATACTATCCGTTTTCGGCAACCTGGCTCTTACTCTTAAGCAAATTAGTCTCTCGTCAGCTTGGTGAACGCTTTCTAGCTCAAAGACGAGTGCAGTGGAAATTTATTTTTGTACTTTCCTCCTACTTTTAATTTCGAAAAAAGACTTGTATATTTCATCGTGTGTATATGTGTTGATCTAGGTTCTTGAAAGCTCGAATTCATACCCTGTTGCTTCAATTATTGCATCTCCGAGCTGGCGCCAAGCAGCTCCTATTACACCATAATTCCTTTATGCGAGGACTGAAGAGGGCAGATTCACTGGAGAAAAATAGCACTTAATTTCTTCACAGATGGATCGAAGTTTGACGAAAGCGCCGGTACGAGTTTTTTTTGCAAAGGATTATCCATTGGTATATGGTGCGCGCTTCGGCTACTTATGGTAAGCTCGAAAATGTGAAGGGATACTGATCATCTCTGTAAATGACGTCGACTTATTTCAAAATTAAATCATATTTTTACTGGGTTACAGCGGAATAACTGGGAACTTCAATGCTGATGATCTTGTTCAAATGTGCATCAGGCGAAACTCTGTAAACATGCGGCAATGAAGCAACTCAGCGAGCGCTGCGCTAGCACTTAAATATACGGGGCTGCAATATCCTTATTTACCTAAGGTGCACCCTGAAATATCAGGGAAGCTTCTTTCTATCCCAAGATTAAAACTGTCGTACGCGGTGGGAGGTCTGACCGGGCATTGTTCGTTGGGAATTCATACGGTAGGACTTTACGTTTTCCGGATCCCCACTGTTGTAGTTGTTTGGTAGAAGAGATGGAATTATGCACTGTCTTGATTTTGCCAGACTGATACTGAAAATTCTCTTATTGCATACATTTGCCAACCCGAAAAGCTTAGACATTGATGTCAATCGAATTTGTAGTGGCATGCACTGAGCGATTCACCAAATGGAAATTGGTCTGGAGTTTAGGATAATTAAATGTTTATCAGGGATCGTCTAAGAATCAGCTACTTCTATCTAACCTAACCTAGGTTCAACATCGTGTTATCACTATTGTCCATGTACGTCATTATAATATGGCTTAACCTCTTGTACGTTACCTGAGATTCCACCTTAAGGTAGCACGAAACCCGATTCGTACTTCCAAAATATACATACATTATATAAAATAGGTGTGGGTATTATGTAGAAGTGAGCTCCTACCGAGCTTTGTCTTTCCTTTCTTACTAATACATCCAAGCTCTTCACTATATTTTATTTATTGTATTCGAAGCAGACACACATATTTACCACCACAAGGAGCCAACAACTAACCTTTCAATTGACCTTCCTGCATTTACATTTTCGCCTTGCAATTTCTAGTTCTTTTAATTCTTGAATTGCATATTTTTTATACTTTTTATTTTTTACCAAAGCTGGTGCCATTTGAATTTTAACGCCAGACAATTGGGCGTTTCACGGTTGTAAATTCATTTGTTAAACGACGCGCTCATAAAATTTTGTTCTGTCTCTGTTTTCTTCTGTGTTCCTCTTTTTATTTTGGTCCTCGTTCATTTCTTTCAATTCGAATTGTTATTCCACTTTCTTGGCAAGATTACAGGTTGGCTACTTCTCAATCGATGGCAGTCTTTTTAAGTAAAAAAAAACGAAGGTAGAAAAAATGTAAAACAACCAAAGCAACGAATATAGGCGTATTTGTGAGTTGAGTTGGGCAAATAAAAATTAAAATAATGTTTAAAGTAACAAAATATTTTTTCTGAAGAAATATTCATGTATAAATATGTATGTATGTATATGGCAGCTTACATTCTTTAAAGCGATAAGAGGCCGAACTCCAATTTTTGCTGTGTGTCCTGTTTTTTTTTTTTTAAATAGAGAACTTATAATTTATTCTAAGTGGCCTCCGAACTGCTAATCGCTTTTTATGAGGAGCTTTTTTTTTTTTTGCATGTCAGTGATATATTCGGTGGGACGTCAATTCTACAGAACTTGGTCTAATCATGATTCGAACCTTATGCATTGTAGCACTTGGTTGAAGCGACCATTACTAAAAAGCCTCACTATTTCCTGATTGGATCATAAGGTAATATCTAAGATGGGAAATACGCTAGCAGACTCCTTTCAGAAGTTCTTTGCATAAAATGAGTTTTTACCGGAAGCTTCACGCCACATTCCTTTTAAGTTTCATTGTGGAAATAATTGAGATTCGTATTCTTCTTAATTTGGCCTTAGCTGCAAGAAGGTAGTGTTATGCCCACGAAGCGATGCACAATTACATCGTTAGTGGCATGCCTTCCCTGTATGGCAATATGTTCGATTTGGTTTCAAGTCTTTCGAACCAATGTCCGCCAAGTAGTTTGATGAATCTTCGTTTACTATAACCGCGTACTACAGATAACTATATTTCTGGCCTCGAAAAGCCCATCAGTCGTAGATGATTTGAATAGCTCGCGGCGTGAAGACTGAATTTCTCGATCATTGTGCTAATAGAACGTTCTTTGTACACCTTGGCAATGGTGTCCTCGGTCACGCGGTTGTCCTCTTGCATATGGTAGTGGATACAAATCATGGAAGTGAGTACAATCAAATACATAATTGTGAGGACGCCACGACAGAGCCTCTCCAAGTCTCGCCCCTGCTTATGGCCACTGTAATACATGCTTGTCCTGTCCATGTCATCTCCTGGAAAATAGTGAAGTCATCTTCACTCTTCGCTAAGAACATCAAACAGCTACACAATACCACTAACGCAATAAGAACATTAAGCATTTCGGGTAGATGCTCAAATCCTTTTCTGAGTTTATCGGTGTCGGCGAAAAGGCTTCAACTTCAAACTCATACACCGAGTATGACGAAGTGACTGAACTGACTTCCACGACAGCCGGTTCTACGCACCGGAGTTGACCCGGATTTTATCCGGCCAAGGGCTGTCACCCTTTCGGCGACCTAACCCCGTTTAGGTCATCAGGTAATTTTAGTTTTAGTGCATCACTGAAGCAACATTTCGCAGCAGGCCTGCTCGAAATCCTTCTCATCAGGGATGGCGTAGAAACCAACCCTGGTCCGACGGATTATTTCTGCTGTGTGTGCCAAAGACGACTCCACCATTCTTCCACCTCGGTTAGATGCAACGAGTGCAATGATTGGAGTCATCTTAAGACCTGTTCAGGCCTTAAGTCCCATAGGGAGTGGACCACGCGTTACGTGGCCCCATGCTGCCAGCGCCCAGCTGTGCCTCTAGCCTATACGGCCGTGCCTTCTACACATGTACCCACTTTGGGTAACTCCCCCAGGCCTCTACGGCCCAATCGAGCTCACCGCAGCATGACTCCCAATCATCTCTTCCCAACCCTGCCCTACCCCCATCCAGCTCCACCTCCCGTGCGGGGGCTAATCAGCAGCTCTTAGTACCTCGCACAGTCTGTTCCGTGTGTCAGACCATAGTACGGCGGAATGTCACATCAGTCAAATGCAACTCATGCCCTGGCTGGTGCCACTTTCGGTTGTGCTCTGGTCTGCGCAGCACTCGTGAGTGGAGTAGTGCATTCGTTGCCCCATGCTGTAGGAGTCTGCCCCCGCCTGTAGATACTACGCAGCCGCCAACTACCACCAATTTGTGGCAACCACCACAGCGGGTCACACAGCTGCAACAACCAAGACCTATGCACAACTCCCTCACCCCCGTTACGAACGTTCCCCCGAGACACTTTAGACTCGTACAATTTAACTGCAACGGACTCCAAGGAAAGATCGACGAGGTAGTCGACTTTATGAACCGGGAACGCCTGCTAATAGCTGCGATCCTAGAGACAACTGAGCGCCCGATCAGATCTTCTGAGCCGGGCAGGCTATAACATAATAAGAAAGGATCGCGAGCGAGATCATGGTTGGAGGCTTCTACACAACACCGTGCAGTATCGTCTTATCGACGGCGACATCGACCCCAGGGATACTACCCTGGAATGTCAGGGTATATCTATCCGGTCAGGCGGTGTCGAGCTCGAAATAATATATTAAATATTCCTCCCGTTACAAGTTGCCCATTTGGATACCGTCCTGATATAGGTGCGCCACTCAGAGACGAAAACCGTTTGGTTTTGGGCGACTTTAACGCGCACCACGATCTTTGACATTCGTGCCTGTCAAATGATCGTCGAGGAATGGAGCTGGCGGAACAGATAGACGACTCGACATTCTGCACAATTAACGACGAAGCCCCTACCAGCATTGTGGGCAACTGCCATAGCTCGTCTGACATCACAATAGCTAGCGCTGGTCTGATAAATTGCATAGATTGTCGACCTATGCTTACACTCGCATCAGACCATTTGTCCATAGTCATCTCGATTGACAGGCCTCCCGACTTCGATTCCGTGGACCACCGGACATTTGTTAAATTTAACAAAGCCATCTGAGCCCAGCTACACATCAGCATGGCTTCCGAAAAGTGCACAGTACCACAACTGCACTTAACGCCATAAACACTCAGATAACTCATGGCCTTAACCAAAATCGACCCTGTGCGCGAACTGTTCTGATAGCACTGGACCTGTCGAATGCTTTCGACACGGTAAACCATTCAGTGCTACTATCGGATATTGAGGATTCCTCATTACCGCCTAGGTTGAAGATGTGGACCATGAACTACCTGAGTGGTCGACGATCATAGGTTGAGTTTCGAGGTCAAACACCTAAGCTCGCATCAGAAAATTAAACAACGGGTTCCGCAGAGTGGTGTCCTCTCCCCAATGCTGTTTAATTTTTAAATCTCGAGGCTTCCTCCACCACCAGATGGCGTCTGGCCAGGATATTGATAGCCCTTGTTCTTCTGTAAACTGCTGTCGGCGACACTTCTTCCAACTTCTTCACTGCACGACATTTACATTTACAACCTGCGAAATCCTCTGCCACCCTTTTCACCAGCTGGATGAAGAGTACCGTCTAGAGCTCGATGTGAAGGTCGATGACGTAAAAATTCCGACCACGAACAACCCAAAGTTACTGGGAGTAACATTCGATAGTCTGCACTCCTTCACTCCGCATACGACTGCAATTGCCACCAAAGTACAAAGCCGCAACAAAATCCTCAAATCGCTAGCCGGTAGCACCTGGGGGAAAGTGAAAGAAACGTTTCTGGCAACGTACAAGGCAATTGGCCGGCCGGTCGTAAACTATGCTGCGCCGATTTGGACGCCGGGTACTAGCGGGACGTAGTTGAAGAAGCTACAGACCTGTCAGAACACCGCCCTTCGGGCCGCGATGGGACACCTCCTGATGGCGCCGGAGCACCACTTACACAGTGAAACATCCATGCTCCAAGTTAAGGAGCATTATGTTATGCTGTGTGAGCAGTACCTGCTGGGATGCTACCGTATGGATTATCCCGGCAAGCACCTGCTGGAAGCTGAACCACCACCTAGGCACATCAGGAACGGCGTACAGACAGGTCATCAACACCATTCACCGAGAGTCCATCAACACTCTCTTCCAATGAATGGTGTTCTCGGAGTTAAACCACCACCCATCGCAGAACAAGAGCTCGAGTTGCCTCGTGAGACCCGCGTAACCCTGGCACAATTAATGTATATTGTAGTAGGCTTAACTCCTACCTATCCAGACTCGACCCTGTCATGTCCCGCATGCAAAGAATCCCCGCACGATACAAACCACCTCTTTGCGTGCCCACTTAACCCGACTCATCTAACACCCCTCTCCCTTTGGTCCGAACCCGTCGAAAAGCACGTTTCCTGGGCCTCCCGTTAGATAACCTCGATGACTAAAACTGGACCTACCTGACAGTAAACGGGGCTGGCGTATGCCGCTACAACAACAACAACAAGTGACTGCACTGAAGCTTTTTCCCTTACAACCATAACCTGAGTTTCCGCACGGCTATGGTAGATTAACTTTATATTACGAGGTCATAACCATCCTACTCTCTCTTTTCGAATAGAAAAAATATTCATTGTTATTAGAGCTCAAGAATCTGTTGTATCCAAGTGAATCCTAGCCAAACAAATATTAAAAATTATAAAATTATGAAATTATAAAATTATAGAGAGCTTCTCGTCAGGGAATATCATATCCAACATAAGAAAGCAAATTCTCATAAAAATACATCAAAAGCTTCGAGGTGGTTTATAAAGGGTGATCCAAGTAGAGGTACTTTTTTCAATAGCCTTTTTTTGGCAGATCACGCGTGAGTCGTGTCCAGCTGTCATGTTATTTTTGTTGAGTATTGTTTGTCATTTCATCGTGAAAAGACTTACGCCTAAACAACATTTACAAATTATTCAATTTTATTACGAAAATTCACGTTCTGTAAAGAATGTGTTTCGTGCGCTTCGCTCAACTTATGGTCAACATAATCACCATCATCACACCATTCATTACTGGATAATATTCGACAGAATATACCACGCCTAGCACGCAGTGAAGAATATAAAACGGCCGTAGCTGAGAGTGTACACGAAGACCGTGGAGAGTCGATACGGCGCCGTTCACAGCAACTCGGACTGACGTATGGAACGACTTGGCGCATTTTACGTCGATATCTTAAATTGAAAGAGTACAAAATACAGCTTCGCTCTATGGGCTCTTGAAAAGTTCCAAGCAGATCCGACGTTTCCGAGTCAAATTTTGTTCAGCGATGAGGCTCACTTCTGGCTCAATGAGTATGTAAACAGCTTATGCAAGAACTGAAGCCGCTGGGCAACGGATGGATCATCTGAAACGTAGCCGTGGCCAACATTTGAAAGAGATAATCTCCAAAAAACAAATGCCAAAGAATGCTCTTTCAAATGATAATAAACATTCCCCATTAAATTTAAATTTTCACCCTGTAATTGTAGATGCCTTCATTTGTTGGAAAAAATATCAAGACACACATCACAAATTGGAGCAGGAGTTCGACTGAAAATCGAAATATGGAGGCAACGATTATTGCTATAGTCTCAGTGGTTTCAAGACTGAGACACCAAATGTTTTTTCATACTTACGTTCTGTCAAATTTTGCCAATTTTAATTTTTAGTACACATATTTTATTCTCCGTCTATTATGCTTTAATTTTGATACTTTTTTTGACAATATTCTTGCAAATTTTTGAAACAAGTTAACCCATTTGTACACTATAAGTGACACCACTGCAATAGACGCCCGATAGATTATACAACAACTATTAAAAACAAATTATAATAATTTATTATTAACTCAAAAAACCCCAGCGTGAGGTAAGGTTCTGAACAAGTGTAGAGAAAAAAAGATTATATTTTGTAAAAAAAAACTAAACGTTTTTTTCTGCCAATTAACGTCACTTTTTCCTTGGTGTGTCCATATGGTACCGCTGGGCTGGACTAAGAGCTCATTTTATGTAACATAATTACCGTTCGAATTAATAGAAATCTTTGTAATTCGTGTTAAGTTTTTTCTAAATTCGCAAAAGTTTAAACACACAAGAGGTTATTGACACACTAAGTTACTTTTTTGATAGCGATGAAGAAAATTCAACCAAAGTTTTATAAATTTTACCTCCGAATATTGAAAATGGTGCAATCAGTGGAGATGACCCTGATGAAGACGACGTCGTTAATCCAGAGGACATAAGTATGTGTTGGGCGAAAGAGTTTTAATGATTGATAATGATGATGAGGTGGATGAGTTGGAAATTGCTGAATCTTTGTTGATCGATATTTCAGAAAACACTACTAAAAACTTGTGAGAGAATCAGAGCGAAATTTCAATAAAACTAATGTGCAGAGTTTTATTGACAACCTAAAAAGTATGTGAGCCGTTTTCGAAAAGTGAAGCCACACCGTCTTCAGTGCTATTGCCACTGTCGCGTTAAGAATCTCGTTTTATGTGGGTAGAAGATAACTAGAAAGGCTTGATCCCGAAATTTTAAAGACTGTAAGGTGAAACTCCATTAACAATTAAGGCTTACACAGCAATCGTGTTGGTCAGTAAGCCCTGAAACAGATCTTTGACACATTAGAGGAGACGTTGAGATATGAAGGGTTGAATCATTTCGGTCGTTCATGCAAAAAACGAAGACGATGTGCTGCTGATTTGTGGATTTCTGTTGGTAGAACTAAGTGCTTCAATTGCAAACTTGGGATTTGCGTAAAATTTTTTGAGAAATTTCACAAAATAATTACTTAATTATCATAATTTTTAAATACGATCTGTAAAATATTTTGTAGTTTTTTTTTTAATAAACAACAGTTATGAAAAAACTTTCCAGTTGCATTATGTAGCATAAATCTTTATTTCAGTTGAATTAAAAAACTGTGAGAAACTTCCCAATATCGTACACAGCTTGACCATATGGTCAAACCTCATAAGTCGTTTAATAATGATGCAATTAAATTTGGCGGCACTTAAGTGACCATTGAGTAATCCCTTTGGGATTTTAACTTCACTTTAGATAAAGAGATTTAATAACTACAGCTTGGTTCTGGCCCTTGCAAATGTACTTTTCACTTCAGAAGTGATCTAAACTAACTAAAAATCAGTATTTTTAATTAATTTATTACTTTATGCATTTAAATGTGACGGTGAATATTCAAAAGTTATTTGTCCGCCGAGTCCGAATGATTTAACCGACGAAGAAGATAATGAAAATGTTATGCAGATATCAGATGAAATAATGAACCACAATGTCGGTATTGACGAAGTGTCTGAAAGCGAGGAGAACTATAAAGAGCCTTTGTGCTCCAAAAGAAGACGATATAATCCAACCACATGACAACCGTAGCGGGAAAAATGCATCACGTGTTAATCTTGTCATTATTATTCTCTTCGAGAAAAGCCGGCATTGTTGTAGATATTTTCGAAAAAATCATGAAATGATGAACAGGTATGGATTTGTATGTTAGTCCAATAACATACAGGGTTTTGAATTAGTCGATCATGGCCCAAATTCCGGGTATCCTTATCTGGCTATATCTCCATACGGGTATATGTAATAGATTACTTCGTGAGAATCAATATCGGCGGTATGATGATGATCTTGAAGTTCCTATTGCAACAATCTTTATGTCTGCACATAGTTGATAATAGCCTTGCACCCTCTTTCAATGATAATACCTTTGGAATTAGGCGCTTAGTGATAAAATTTTGCGGACATCGTATTCTCAAATTATTTATCGGAAGTAAGCCAATTATGGTTGGTTGGGTATAGTAAGGCTCTGGGTAAGTAAAAATATAAATATTATAATAAGGGCTGAACGGGTGGTGTTGATGAAATGAACGTTTTAATCGCATTTTATCACGTTAGTATTCGTGGTGAAAGTGTTGGAAGTTATCTGAAAGGGTATTCTAATATAGAGGAAAGAATTTTAGGTAATCTTTGAAGCTTCGTAAAAAGAAATCAATCAATATTTTTACCATCCATAATTTTATAGGTTATTTACTAACATGAGAAAAATGCATCAAAAATTAAAAAAAAAATTAAATCCACGAATTAACATCTGATGAAATGGGGGGTCATAAAAAATTGTCACGATTTCAGCCCTTCTGGCAATCTGAAAGAAATGATTATTAATCTAGCGGAAGTTCTCTGGAGCTACGGCAAAGTCGAAAAAAAATTCACAAAATGGCGACTGTTTGGAAAAAATTTATTTAACCTTTTTTTTTAACTTTCCAAAACTTTTAAAAATATTAAAGAATGAACCTTGCTGATGACCGTAGGTCCAGACATAGAGAAGTCTAGATCTAGGAGAACTTGAAAAAGACAGTTTCGAGAAAAACGCGTTTAAAGTTTCGCGTAAAGACCTAACCGGTTTGGATGCCGCGTCAGAAAAATACCTGTATCTCTGAAAATAATTTGAATTTTGAAAAACTCTCTTACGGACATATTTTTAAATAGTTAAACTTTAAAAATGTGCAAAAAAGTCGATAATAAATTAATAAATTGATAACGTACAGGAAGCCAAAATTTGTTTAAAAAATTATTAGTCATATGAACATATGTAACTCCCTATAAATTATAAGTGATCTTTTAAACTTTTTTCGTTAAATTTTACTCTAAACGTGTTTAAAATAATTATTTTCTTTGAATTACGAGAGTGGTTTGACAAGTCAGTGAATTTTTGAATAACATATATTGTTTTCGGCAAATAAGGGTCTCATTTCTTAACATAGTCTCTTATTAGTTCCAAATATTTAGTCCAGCGTTTTTCCAATTTTTGTATTCCTTTTAAATAATAGGTTTTTTTCAAGGCCCTCAAAATAGACGTTCGCTTCTGTGTAGAACTCTTCATTCGTCCCGAATCTCTTATTACATGGCCATTTCAGCTTCAGGTTTGGAAGCAAAAAATAGTCGCAGGGGGCTAAATCTGAAGAATATGCTAGATAGGGAGCCCTATTTATAAATTTTTTTCATGGTGTGCAAATCAATGTCGAATCTGTCCAAAGCTCTGAATAATATTCGCTGGAGATCATTTTACCCTTTTCAAGGTAATCGATGTGAATGGCGACTCGTGCATCCCAAAAACTGTGGCCATGGTGCATTCACCAGGAGAAACCCAACGCTTGGTTGGCGTGATGACCTCTTTCTGGCAAACTGAAGGTTTGGTGTATCAAAATCAGTATCAAATCTGTTCAAATCAAATGGTTTTTTACGCAAAAAATAATTCACGAGGTGATCTGTTTTCAATGGTTGCCAAACACAAACTAAATGACTCAGCTGGATCAAAATTTACAGCAGTATATTAATCGATAACAGTTCACGAGAGCAGTGCTGCATAACCGTAACTGCGCGGCAAAATCAAAAGGTCACTGACTTATCAAACAGACCTCGTAATAACAAAATATATAAAGGAAAAATATCAGCGTTTTAGAAATTAACGTTTTATTAACGAACATTTTTTTTTTTTGCTAAAAAAATCTTTTCTGCTCTCGAAAAAAGTTGGTAGTTTTCGAAACTACAATGTTGGTAGGACTCCTTTCCCTTCTAAGAATCGCATGTTTTTTTTTATTTTTTTCCTATTTCTCCAACAACATTTCCTTAGCAGATATCAATTGCCATTCAATAATAAGCAATTCCCATTTAAACTTCACCACACAATCAAAAATATTAACAGAATTCCATGTGAATTTCGAAAAAAAAAAGAAAAATCCATTTAAAGCATCATATTTGCACTACCTATGCACATGCAACTCCGCCCCATTTACGCTTATACACTAGTTCCATTTGTATGTATATACGAGTATACATCACGAACACATAATCATGTAGTTCCAGGGAAATACACAAATCAAAGCGAAGTAAATCTCGCGAATAAAGTACATCCAATTGCAACACCTCCAGGCCAAGCAGAAAGACACAACAACATCAACAACATAACTCGATCGTAACTCTTTTTGCCACTCCCCGCCAAACAGCAACAGTCATAACTATCATCTCCGCGACTCCCGCACCGACACCTGCTGTTGAGCCGAACAAATAAAGGAATGTATTGCTGTGCGCATTTTAATAATTGTGTATCTGTCAGATAGGCAAAGACGCGTGCAGCGGCATTACCTCGCTGCAGATGCAATTTATCCATGAATTTGTTTTTAATTTTCAACACATTCGCTAATTTGATTTTTAACTCTACTCCGCCACTCACTTTCGAACTATGTACACTAACAGTCAGACAACCAAGCAGCCTCGCAGCATTGTAGCCATGCGGGCACTCACTAACCAATTCCCAGTTCCGCCGGGCTTACGTATATTATTATGTGTATTACTGCCAATGCCAGTATTTCTGTATTCGATGCTCCTGCTCCTGCTGCTGCTCTTGATTACTTAGCATGCAGTGGCAGTTGTTTGCTGTTAAATAAAAAAGTAAATAATAAGAGATAAGACAGAGCTATGTTCGCAGGGGGCCCAAAAATAGAAAGGTTAAGAAGAAAAATAGAGAGTGGCTAATTATATCGTTAGCAGCCAAGAAACATTCGGCATGATTCGAGATTAAGTGTGACCCCACCATATTAGAAGACCACACCAATAAATGAAATGATTTCATAAGCTGTTGATTTCATTTTCTAATAGTTTAACGTTTACTATTTTCCAGAGAAGCCTCTGCAATAGGTTTTTTAGGCTCACTGACTTGTTTAAGGCTAGGTTTGCGGAAGAGCAAATCGATATGTCGTCAGTTTCCTTCTCCGAGAACTTCGGTGCTCGAACACGATAACTTCGTACAATTTAAATCGTCAAGACCTGAGCCAAGCTGTTTTTTTTGGTTTTCCAAAAGGCAAATGACCACTCTCTAAAAATGTTTCACAACTCCTCTCCCCAACACTTACATGTAAAGTAAAACCTGGTTAAGTGAGGGTTTAAGAGACCCTGCTTCCTTTTCGCTATAGCGATTTCACTGGTACAGGTTTTTGTTTTCCACTTATAGAGGTGTTTGGGGGGTTAAGGGACTTATCCTCACTCATAGATTTTTCTCGCTTACCCAGTTGTATTCGAACAGCTCATGGATTTATATGACGAGCTTTTATTTCATGTCAAAAATACTCTCAGAAGGCTTGAACTTCCATCCGAGGAACGACCGAAATCAGAAAAATTAATTTTCTATAATTTTGAATGTTAATCGAATCAGGTCTTTTAAATGGTAGTAGGCTATACTAACCACTCGGCTATTGCGGCCTTATCAAATTCGTCTACATCAAAATTCTTTGCTAAATAAATTAACTAGTTTCAGCTCCTGCCCTGACAACGAAGACGAATCAGAAGAACACCTCAAAAAAACCAACTAAAAGCCCTCTATTTCAGTGAGTACTGAGGTTGGTATTTTGTCGTTACATGAATTGGAGACCAAATGTACTCGTCGGATACAAATTTCTTACCACACGAAAAAATAATTTCAATTTTTTGGCGTAAGAAGAGAAAGAGGGCGGTGTTGAATTGTACTGAAAAGTCCATAGAGGTTGTCGTTTCTCGACCAAGTTTTTGGAAAACCAAATAGTCAACCTAGTGCTTCGAAATTCCATGCGTTTTTTAAACAGATTTCTCTATCTATAAAGAGCCAACCCATAACGAATTAAAATATCATGCCGAAAAAAACAAAACTAAAACATCTAAGTGTACCCAGATGATGTGGTGCACTCGTAGTACAACAACAAACATGAAAACGAGAGAAGCGAAAAATTAAGTTAATCGTGCCAGTGCGCGTCGCTCAGTTATCATTTCCATGACGCCTGCCCAACCTGTTGGCCTGCCTGCAAACAAAACACCACCACCGCCCCACCTTACCAATCGCACCGTAACATGCAATTCGAGCGTGTATACCTGTGAACGTTTCAGAGCTTCTTCTTCGTCTTGTTAGCAGCATAATTTATGTGCTTTAAGATTCTCGTTGGCGTTTCCAATGCCATTCATGCCATTGCCGGTCGTTCGCCGTTACGTAGTCATCGTCGAGCTAAGCCATCAGCCATCAAGCTGTATGTTAGTCAACCACCCTTCAGCACCATCTTGTCTTCGCCACAGAAAAGTTGGCTCAAAATCTTCTGGCGCTGTTGCAGTCTACAGCGACATTTGCAATGACCGCACCAAGCGATTCCCTATCTACGTTGGCTTGTACACTCGTCGCTCGTCGCACTTATCCGTCTACGCAGGCGCAACCAGACAAATCGATTTTCAACGCATTGCGTCGTCTTCTCGACATCTTCGTCTGTGCAAATGAATCGCTTGAGCCATCTTTCGTAGGTCAAATTATTATTTCGCTGTTGTTGTTTGTTTGTTTGTTTATTTGCTTGTGGAATTGCATACAAATTCACAGTAAGCGTGAAAGGATTAAGGATTATTAGCGTGCGAAGCAAACAATAAAAAATAGGGTTAGGGTGGGCCGTGGAAATTTATTGAGAAGTTTAAATTTTTATATGCCAACTTATATTATTGCAGTCATAGAATTTTAATAAGAAATTAGGAATTAAATTTCTTCCTTTTGCTGTGTTGATCTTCCGACAGGGTGGTAAGTTGATTTATACTGAAACCGGTATGTCGAAAAACCAAAATTGACAAGGAATGATTGAAAATCGTTCCATTATAAATCGATTAAATTTCTATTTGGAGCAGGCTCTGAGAGCCTGGTTGCTTAATAAGTAAATTTCTTACTTCGTAAAAAATCCTCGTCGAGAGCAAATTGTGTGTCCAATTGCGCTTATACTTAAACTTAAAAGCACAAAAATCCTCTTATTCCAAAAGATACTTACAACATGCCTCAAATTCTTCAGATTTTATACTACTAAAGTTAATGAGTGTCGCTAAGAGTTCACTGACACCTTGTTTAACATAATAGCGAATCCATTTTACATTTTCTTACACTGAATCCTCTACCTAAGTACCGAAAGACTAAATTACTTCTGTGTTTCGTTTTTTAGGGGGAGCAATTTAAGGGCTATCCTCGAGGTTATTGAACGTAAGTGTAGAAACGATTTGTTTCGACGAAGTGCTCCGAAGAAAGATATCAGTAAAACTTCTTCTAGTAGTGAGGTAGGACCTGTGAAGCTATGTAAGTAAGATTATTGAACTTAATAGTTGAGTAGATCCAAAAGTAGCTCCGGCCAATGCACTTTATACACCTCTACACATATGAACTTTCCTGAAATAAGCAACAGAATTAGTCGACGGCAGCGAGGTTGGAATCAGTGCAATTTTGTGCCTTGATGTGAACCAATAACCCGCCTTATAGACTTTTACGAGAAGCAGGGGCTATTTATATTCTAAGGGGCAACCGAACTAAGAAAGAATTTCTTACATCTTGCTCCATCCAGGGATCGAATCTCTCGAATTCTTTCTTTTCAACCCTAGAAATTTTGAGAATCTGGTTGGTTGGCGGAGTTTGTGATATAATATCTGTAAATTGAATAGATTATATTGTTCTTCCTACATGCTGACGTCATGCCGATCTTTGCTTGAAGAAACATATAAATTTCTGAACCTTCAGACTTTAATATATCTCTTATCTTAAAACTTTTAGTTTTTCTTAATAATTTGTTTCGAACTTGAGAGCTATTCATGGTCGCTTATAAAGAATGTTGTCCTTAAAACTAGAACCTCCTAGTTCTTGACACCCATTATGAGTAGATACATATTGAAATTTAAAAAAACGCGAAATAAATTCCATCCATTCCTAAAAACTCTAGGCTCCCTACTTGGCACTTCATTTTCTGCCTCAGCTACACTCACAGACTTCTGTAGATATTTGTGTTCGACATGAACCGGAAACATAACAAATCATAAATTAAACCCTCGTTAACCAAACTTATTACCTGGCGTACGCGCCCCCTTTTTTCATGGACTTGAAGTTGGAGCAAGACAAGTTGGACTGCTGCATAAGTTCGACACAGCACACACTGCTGTGGTGCAGTCCGAGTGCCTTCTGCACTTCTGCACTTCTGCTGCCAATACCCGGAGCTCGTACATACATATATTGTATATGTATCGAATATGTATGTATAATTATGCATGTATAAGTATAAGCCAGCCACTCTACAAGTAAATATCGAAAAATCGAATTGTGTTTTCATTTTATTACTTTCTTAAATTATATTGCGCTATTAAGCGAATTTAGTGGAAACACTTTGCAGTTTTAAACGCTTCCAGAAGAGCGAGACGAGGGGAATATCAAACAAACATACCAACCTCTACTATTGTAATGTTTGCTGTTGTTCTTGTTATTGCTTGTATGTAGCCTCCGGCAATTTGACCATGCCAATAATGCCCAATGGACGGGCGTTTGGCAAAAAAAAAATGCAGCGTTTCAGCGTGAATGGCGTGAATTGATGCTGAGTCAATAAATGAAAATGGACAGTGAATGGAGAAGGTGTTAAATAAATTTGAAATTACAATGAATGAGTCGATTGTCGAATATCGTTGGGTATGCGTTTGTGTATACATTTACCACTATTTGGAAATGTAGTATTAGTATCTGTGTGTGTTTGATTTTCTTTAAATTGGTATACCCTTAGGTGCAATATTATTTAATAAGCAAAGGTATTTTTAAAATGTTTTCTAATCATATTATGGTTTTGGTATAAATGTTACATATATATACATACATATGTATGTATATATGTAGTTACTTAGCTGATTATTAGCCAAGTACTTATAAAAAATACTTTGTTAAATAGCAAATGGCAAGCCGCCACTAATAGAAACAAGTAAAAAAGACTCAGTTCGGGTGGAGCCGAACGTTAGTTACCCGGCTCACATTTATATTAAGTTCTCAGATTGATCATATATGGAATTACTGAATCTATGTCAGCCAAGTTTGATTGAGTTGTATTGATTAAAACCTTAAATATTCGATCTTGAGCCAAGCGTTTTTTGGAAGGAAAAAATTCCGTTTTAAGGAATAAAGGCATAGATGCTGCCCAAGGGTGATCCATTTCGAGGCTCCTTACTTTCTTAAAGGAAAAAACACAGAAAATTCAAATTTAATGGGGAATGTTTGTTATTATTCGAAAGAAAATTCTTGGGCATTTATTTTGTTGAAGGTTATCTCTTTCAAATGTTGGCCGCGGCTACGTCTCGAATGGTTTATCCTTTGCTTTGCTCCAAGACCTGAATCGAAATGGGATTGTCCGCATAGACTTTAGGCTTTACATATCCCCACAGGAAAAAGTCTAATGGTATATCACACGATCTTGGTGGCAAATCGGCCGGCCCAAAAAGTGAAATTATCTGCCCACCGAAGTGTTCTCTCAAGAAATCCATTGATTTATGTGATGTGTGGGAAGTGGCACCGTCTTGTTGAAATCAAAGGTCGCGGAGATCACGAGCTTCAATTTCAGGCATCAAATAGTCGGTTATCGTGGCGCGATAACGGTCGCCATTGATGGTTACGTTCTCACCAGTATCAATGGCAGCTCTTGAATCTCTTCATGTTGCTCTTCGTCCCAAATGCGGAAATTTTTCTTATTTACATAACCATCGAGCCAGAAATGGCCATCACCGCTGAACAAAATTTGGCTCGAAAACGTCAGATCTTCTTGGAACTTTTCAAGAGCCCATAGAGCAAAGCGATGTCGCTTGGAAAGTTCAAGCGGCTTCAGTTCTTGCACAAGCTGTATTTTGTATGCTTTCAATTTAATATCACAACGTAAAATGCACCAAGTCATACCATACGTCAGTCCGAGTTGCTGAGAACGGCGCCGAACCGACTCTCCACGCTCTTTTTGTACACTCTCAGCTACGGCCGCTATATTTTCGTCACTGCGTACCGGACGTGATCTATCCGGTCGAATATTATCTAATAATGAATGCTGGGTCTCAAGATGGGTGATGGTGTTGCGAATAGTACGCTCAGTAGGCCGATTATGTTGACCATAAATTGAGCGAAGCGCGCGAAACACATTCTTTACAGAACGTGAATTTTCGTAATAAAGTTGAATGATTTGATCAGGCGTAAGTCTTTCCATGATTAAATGCCAAACAATACTTAGCAACCAATAAGTACCTCTACTTTGATCACCCTTTATATCATGGAATTATAAGCGTCAAATTGATTGAAATTCTGTACAGTGATTTTTGATACACGGTTTTTGACCCATGTCTAGACAGACTAAATCGATTCGTTTCGATATTCTATGAAATTTGATATATACATATATGACCGATGTTCTATCTCGTTTGTTTTAAACATAGTGCACCTGAGCATAAAAATGAAGTAGAATTAATGAATACGTTCTGTTGTGTCTTGCTTTGTTTCTAATCCACTTCTGAATTGCTGGTGGATTTTTAAGAGTAGACATTATAAGCTTGATATAGAAATACACTGATTGACAATCTTTGTACAAGTCAGCATAAATACAGCTTTCATGAAAATGTAATAGTATATTTACCTTGGTATTGTACTTAAGTACCAGAACAAGAAGGGATAGACCCACCAAAATTTATGTTCGTTCCCCCGTTTGAAAGCAAACTAGTCTCCAAGTTTTGTGATATTCGATAATGTATTGATCATTTTCGGGACCAGCCGGATCGGTCGGCTATATCATATAACTCCCATACAACCAATTTGTTTAGATAAATAATTTTTGGTCGAAATTCTTTGACGCTTCTAAAGTCGTGAAATTTTTTATCGTGCACACGAATGTTGCAAAACAAATTAAAACCGAAAGTCATCGAAATCAGTTCTATTCATCTCATAGTCCTATTCAACCAATTCGTTAGATTTTGTGTTAAAAATCCGCCAAAAAAGCATCTAAGAGCGTGAAATCGAAACAGACAGCATTCCTTCCTTTTTTTGTTTTATACACATTAGTCTGGTCGTACTTTGTTTCCACGACCTTCAAGCAGTCAATACTAATCTCAGCTAATGCGTTGACAATGAATTGACGTCTATGAAGGCAGAATATTTACTTCCATTTTCTTAACAGCTTTACGTTCTATCATTTGTTGCATTCACTGTCTTCAATACGAAAAGGGTCATAATCTATTCATCAAATAACTTTCTCTTAGAAACTTCGAAGACTAAATTTTAGTAATATTACGCCTTTTTAGAAATATATACTGGACGGCTCGCGGGTATGTATCCTAATTCTGAACGATCTTTAGGGTTGAAGAACTGCTATTCGTATCAATTCTTGTTCGGTGCTTAGTGAATATATGATCAAATTTGGAATTTACCAACTCTACTGATATTGTTTGCTTGAAGTCACAGTAAATAAAGGGAGAGTCATGAATCCGAGACTAAAAACTGTGTAAAAAAAATTATTTACTAATGCATACTAAGTTACAAATTTCTATATAAAAAGGTAATAAAATAAATAATATTAAAGAGGACATTTTTTGTTCACATTATGTTTCTATACAGTTTTTTAACACTTATTTTTAATACTTGGATTAATCACAATACGAAATAAGCAGATTTCAAGCCAATAGTTTTATTTGAACATTTTTTAAATAATTTAATAAGAATTATTTTTAATTAAATGTATTCAAAAATTTATTTATGACGAAATAAGGTAACTTTAGGCGGAACCAACTTTGCTGGAACTGATGTGTTCTAAAATGGTAATTTATCGAAGTCTATATACGAATCCGATTATTCAACGAATTTGTTTTGGTTAGTTCGTTTATTCCTGGTTTTTATTTAATGAAGGAAAAAAGGATTCAGAAATGTTTATACGTATATTACTTTTCCTTAATTTAAGGCAATTTTTGAGTCAAAGTGCAAAATATGGATGTAGCTAATATGTGGCATTTCTAGGTCTTATAGAACGCAATGAAGACACAGGGAATGATGATACCCATGGCAATGAATTTCTACATCTGCTCCTACAGATCTCTGGTAACGTCCTTCACGTAAGAACCTTAGTGAGGGTGCCTATTGAAAAATTGTGGAATGATTTTTTTATGTTTGTTTCAACTTGAGAAATATATAATGAAAATCTTAAGCTGTGAATCTTTGTTTTATTTTGTTGTTTTTATTTAAAACTGCTATCTATATTGCCTTCTCCAATGGATATCTTCCTATCTCTGCAACAGGACTCTGAGAGTATTATTTAACGATACCTTTTCTGACTTAATTGACCTTTCCGGATGATACGGGGTTCCGCAAGGTAGCCACCTGGGACCGATTCTGTTCTTGTTATTTATTAGCGATTTGTCTGGTTATAAAATATTCCAAGATTTTATTATATGCCGATGATGTAAAGTTTTTTCAATCATATACCTTAATTAATGAAAGATGATTCTTACAAACTGATTTGAATAATTTAGTAACTTGGTGTAATAACAAATGTAAAACCATGTTACTTACATGAAAATATATTCAATCATCTTACATCTTACACAATAAGAAACTATAGTCTAGGGCAAGTATGTAATTTTGTTGATTTGGGAGTAACAATGGATACTGAACTCACCATAAATCTTCATATTAATACAACTGAATTGAAAGTTAAAGGCGACCTTGCCTTTGTAAAGCGGTGGTCTAAAGAATTCAGAGACCCTAATATTACAAAACTACTTTTTATGTCATTAGTAAGACCGATATTGGAGTACGGTTCGGTTATGTGGAACTCTAATCATTAAGTAGATTCTGATAAAATTGAGTCCGTTCAAAAACAGATTTTGTTGTTCGCTTTGCGTCATTTGCCATTAGAGATTCCCGCCCAAAAATTTCCTCCGTTGTCTTTGTCGTTGTTGTTGTTGTTGTTGTAACCGCAGAAAGTTCCCCAAATGAGGCTCCGGGGAATATTGCGGGAGTGACAGTCCTTGGCCGGATAAAAATCCGAGTCGAATGCCTTACCGCGGGTAAATTCTTGAACCCCTAACCCGCAGGGTCCGTATACTAGTCGCTTAAAACTTATAACTTATTACACACATTTTCTAGCCATAGAGAAATGTTTGGAGAATTTTTTTAGTCAAGCTTCTGTTTGGTGTGGTTTGCAATTCATTTCTCTTAGATGAAGTAAATTTAAAGCACCCGTCCGATTATCATGGCAATTTAGACCACTATTTTTAAAATTATGTAAAACAAATCTTGAAATATGTGAACCATTTCGCCGTTTATGTCAAGATTTCAGTTGTTACTCCACCACTTTCGATTTGACGAACTCACTTTTCGTAAAGAAAAATACCATACTAACTTCTCTAAATAAGTAACTCACTAAATTTCTATGGTAGTATAAATAATCTTATAAATGTTTCAGCTGATGAACTTGTTTTCTGCAGCTGAGCAGTTTTAAATCTCCTCGCTTAACAAACTCTTGACTTGATAACAAAGTATAACTTTTTAATATAAAGCCATCTTGGACGTAGGGGATCCAACTTTGAAGCTTAGCCTCTAAACCTAGTCCAGACAAAATTCAAAGATTACAGTCTAACCCCTCAAGAACGAAAACCCAATCTTTTTGGTATGTATAAAACTCCGAAATTCATAACGGTCTCAGAATTAACACCATTACTGAAGAGATAAAAAAACTTCGGGAAAATTACTCGTTAGGGTTATCTAACCTTACAAATTTCTAGCTAAAAGTTTACTACGGCGGAACTAACCCGATCGATGAAGGAGAAAGAATTAAATTCGAACTGTGAATGGTAAAATAATAAGGCATTTCCGACTACATTGACCCTGCAGTTCAACTGGTGTCAAGCGATTAGCTATTTATTTATTATTATTATTCTTTAATGATTTGCGTCTCTTTTTTCCAAAAATTTCATCGGGCCGAGTACCAGAAAAGTTGCGCTTAATTTGTGTGAAGCTTGCTTACAAAATCGTATTTATTTAATTTTCCTTTTTTTTAATAAATAAAATTAAAATATATTAACAGGTGGGTGTTCGAAAAAATTCGCAAATGGACTTACTTAATTTTCCGTTCCCCTTATTGATGCAGCGTCGCATCGCTTTGTTCCCCTCGTAGGACATTGCAATGTTAAAATTGTTAGTCAAATAACATTTGGAGTAATCGTCTGGTAATTGGTACCAATGATTTGGAATTAGTTAAACCGTTAGCTCTTCTCCATTGGTGCCAAACTACAGGGTATTACTAATTTTCTGTGTTTGGTATCTCTAATGATATCTGCTTACATAAACATGTCAGGGGTATTCTCGGTGTCTAGGAAATGCATGACATGCAAACATTTCCTATAAAATTTTGATAGAGAACGACAGTCCCCCCCCTTTTTTTTCCTTAATAATTGTGACATATTCACGCCCTGGCACAAAGTTGCTTTTCTTCTTCTTGCAATCTGTAGAAAATAAATATAAACGGTGATCCAAGTAGAGGTACTTTTTTCAATAATCTTTTTTGTCAGATCACGCTTGAGTCGTATCAAGCTGTCATGTTTTTTTTTCAGTATTGTTTGGCATTATGGAAAGATTAACGTCTGAACAACGTTTACAAATCATTCAACTTTATTACGAAAATTCACGTTCTGTAAGGAATGTGTTTGGCGCACTTCGCTCAACTTATGATCAACATAATCGGCCTACTGAGCGTAATATTCGCAACATCATCACCCATCTTGAGACCCAGCATTCATTATTGGATAATATTCGACCAGTGAAGAAAATATACCGGCCGCAGCTGAGAGTATACACGAAGACCGTGGAGAGTCAATTAGGCAACTCGGATTGACGTATGGAACGACTTGGCGCATTTTACGTCGATATCTTAAATTGAAAGAGTACAAAATACAGCTTCGCTCTATGGGCTCTTGAAAAGTTCCAAGCAGATCCGACGTTTCCGAGTCAAATTTTGTTCAGCGATAAGGCTCACTTCTGGCTCAATGAGTATGTAACCAAGCGAAATTGCCGCATTTGGGACGAAGAGCAACCTGAAGAGATTCAAGAGCTGCCATTTCGATCAGAAACAACAACGGTTTAGTGTGGATTGTGGGCTGGTGGTATCATGGGTCCATATTTCTATAAAAATTATGCTGTTGAGAAAGTAACCGTTAGATTTTTTCCTGTGGGGATATGTAAAGTCTGAAGTCTATGCGGACAATCTCGCTTCGATGCAGGCCTTGGAGCAAAACATCACGCGTGTCATTCGCCAGTTACCAGTTGAAATTCTCGAACGAGTCATCGAAAATTGTGCTCAACGGATGGACCACCTGAGACGTAGCCGCGGCCAACATTTGAAAGAGATAATCTTTAAAAAATAAATGCCAAAGAACGTTCTTTCAAATTACAATAAACATTCCTCAATAAATTTAGTTTATATGTTGGCCCAATATGTGTTAAATTTTTTGTGTTTTATATTTTGAGCTTTTCGGCCGTTAATTTTAAGGCAAAAACTGTTTTCTTTTCTACCTCCTACGCGTTTCGATACATTTTGTATCTTCTTCAGGGAGTCTAAACATGTAAGCACTTTTTTAACATAACTGAAATTTTTTTGTGGTGGCACATCTTTTAAATTTCATTTCACTACATACTTGTACAATTAATTTGTATGTTCTGTGTGTTTTTCTTTAAAGTAAAGTAGGGAAATTCAAAATGGATCACCCTTTACATAGGTTTGGATATAGGATACATTTTTTATCATAGCATATTTTTTTGAATGTGTTTTGTTGTTGTGTCATTGCACTGGTATGGAAATTTTATAATTACAAAGTTACACATATTCTGGCGAAAATGCGAAGCGAATGTCAGATCAAAGAGAGAAGCCGATAATTGGCATGTTCTAGAGCGTAAACGGAGAACATTCGTTATCGAGAACGATTCAATCATTCCAGGCTTTCGTTGCGAGCAGCCGACTTGTATATAAGGGCGACACACAGCTGCAAAGCTAATCAGTCGTAAAGTAAACGCGTTGGTGATTACACTACTGTTAAGTAATAAAAATAGAACATTGTGCAAGTTTTAATACAAGTGATTGTAAATATTGAAGTGATTGTAATTGAATTGTGAGTAGCTGAATAATAAAACGATATTAAATAAATTCTTTATAAATAAAGAAACTGCAAATAAAGTTGGTGACATTTATTTAACAATCCAGTGATCGTACCCGAAGGATTTGGGAAATCATCGAGGTTGATTGAGCAAAGTCGTAACAATATGTATGTGTTTCTGATTTATTGTTCTTTACTTACTTTGTTAATCGATACAGTGGAAATGATTAACTTGCATTATGTATGAGAATTAGATTAAGATTTTTAAAATTATTTGTTATTTTCTGGAAAGAAAGTTTCAATGAAATGCTTTTAAAAGAAGAGAAATAAATTTCTTCAGTAAGATATTTATGCTGAGTGCTCTAAATGATGATTTCAGGGCTGCGTCCTTACCTGGTTCAGCTATCATAGTTTAAATCTGGCTTAGATTTTTATTGAATGTACATAAATTATATTTTACAAGGGGTTTTGTACATTTAGTGGCAACTTTCTATTTCAATAACTCGTTTAACACAAAAAGTATTATATTAAAAATTTTTTTTTCAAAAGTCGAAAAAGTTATTTGTTTAAGTTGCCCTGTCTTTCATTCACAGTATGGAAAAATGAGCTGCCTGTCAGCAGAAAATCAGCTTGCAATAATTAAAATTACTTCCGGAATGTTCGGAACTTAAAATTTTTCTAGCCTGAATATATGTTCTGGCCTTGAAACAATTTTCAACTTGTTTGCAATATAATTTGGCAATACTTTTGAGTTGAACTAAGTAAGCTTAAGTCCCAAGTTAAAACCCAAAACCATATAAAAATTACAAAAATATGTTGTCTTTGTTATGCACTCTGTTATAATATACATATATTTACAACCACTTTACTTTCAAATTCATCCACTTTAATAAAGCGAAGCAAAATTCCGTACAAATTACGCTTAATCCACGGCCAAATCATTCAATTATACCGAATTTTCTTGCTGCATTATAATAACACCAAATGCAGAAAAAATGCATCCCAAAATCGAATAATCAATTTAAATCTTTCGACAATTTCGCACAAAAATGTTGCCAATATTTGGCCAAGCAGTGGCGACGGCGACATTGATTACAAAAGCGAATGAAAAAATGCGAAAAGCTGAATGCATCAGGGGTAAAAGGGCTTCATAAAAAGCATAATTATTTCCAAGAAATCAAAATGCGCACGTACATAGGTATGTATGTATGTACATAATTCAGAAAATCAATGACAAAATTACCGAAAACCCGATAAAGAGCGAAGACGAAAAAAATGCAAAAAAAAAGAAATCGAAACGAAACGTGGACTCAGCGAGAGTAGAGTGTAGAGGTAAAACCAAGAAGCGCATTTAACCATCATCTAAAAGGTCGTTAGCCTGTCGTCCTTATGTCTACACGCTGATGCTAATCCATCACTTCTTCTTAGAGCCCTCAGGCACAGTCGCAGAGTCACAGCGCACAACCCACAACTCGATGACCGGTGACGGTCTGTATGCTGACAGTCGTCACAACGAAAATGTCACAAATTGATAGTCGTGATGAGCCAACAAAGCCAAACGGCAGGTAAGACGCAAAGCCGTTGGCAAGGAATTTATGTCCAAAGCATATGAGATAAGGAGGATGAAAAAAATCAAAATGAGGGGGTGAGCGGTCGGCGATACATGAAGTTTTTTACAAAAATGCTAAACACTTTTTAAACACGAAAGCAAAAAAATATAAATAAATATATGTGTTTGTATGTGCATTTATTTAAAAGGGATTTAATCTTCATTGTCGGTTTGTTGAACAAATAACGGTCAACACAATCGAATCATCAAACAGGCGAGGTTGGCAGGAGGATGCCTCAAGCCTCGTCGTCGCATAGTCTGGCATTCAACCCTGCTAGTGGATGTGGTTGGGGTGAAGGTGTTGGTGGGTACACGCATATATACGTTTGTATGTATGTACATTGCAATCGATGACGACCGTCGCTTAGCGCATGTACGCGGTGATCTCTGATGTGAGTTATGCGCAGCATCAATTTAAATTGCATGCGCGCAGCCGCAGTATGGATGATAAAAACTACAAGCTACAAACTACAAACAGCAGACAAGGAAAACAACAGTGACAACAACAATTGTTGCTATTGTTCTTAGCGAAAAGGCAGCAAAAGCAGCCTAATTGATGCAATGCGCCTATAAATTTTAACCCTTCAATGCCGCACCGAGCGCTCCCTAAGGCCAGGAGATGCTTCTGTTCAACGTGGTTGCTCGCCTGTAATGGGTCTTATCGCGCTTAACCTTTGTGCGAGTGCTTTTTTTTTGCTTTTGTCATTTTTTCCCCGAGTTTCTTATTCGCAAATTGTGCCACATTTCGAATGGCATTGTTTTGGAGCCCTGAATTATGCGGCTTAAGTTGACGTTTGTAGTGTGATTTGTACAAGCGTGTACAACAAACAGTCAATAACATGCACAATGACAACACGTACAACAACAACAACAGCAAATGCTATAATACGAGTAATATGGTGTAGGGATCATCTTTTCGCTTTTTCTTACCCATGGTTCATCCAAGTCCAAGTACGACTCTTATACTACACATGTCACCCAGTAATGTATCGAGCTTACAACCGATAGAGACAGCGGGACCGACAGACATATTGCAGCTGCTGCTACTTGACCGCTTAACCGCGACCCATTGTCGTGAGCTGTGTCTTTAGACGCCTTAAATGTCGCAATAATTCGTTTTGCACACAATAAAGTCGCGTATTTAATGTACACATGATCGACAGTTTACGATTTAACTGCAAAATGAAAATGAATGCATGTAAGCATGTGGTATACTCATATACACACACTTTGTAGTTACAAAGAGTGGTTCTAATGTTTGTGGAATAACATAAATGGATGTATATATAGAAATTGTCCTAAATTGCTATCTATCTGCTAATTAAAAAACATGTAAGAAAAACTAGTTCCGAGTAGAACCGAATGTTAGATATTCTGCTGACAATTATATTAAATTCCAAGCGGCTTATTCGATTTTCACAGAAGGGATAAATTCCAGTTTTATGGGAGGGAAGCTTGTTTGTGGATCCATATTAGTATGTTTGGAAGATTTTTGGAGTCCACTGTAAATATCATATCTATTAACTGAGATAAATTCCTTAAAATTACCATATGCTTGCTAAGTCCACATATCAATCAAAAATAGAAGGTATGTTATATAGAAGGTAAGTAAAGGGTTTTCCAATAGGGATGATATGATTTCTAAGTATCGTTTTTTGCCATTTTGAATATGTCAAGATCTCTCTTTTTTTCATTGTATTCAGTAATGTTTACAATTTTATCATGGCAAGATATACGCAAGAACAACTTTGTTCATTTTGCCTTGGAACAACTTGAATACTATAACGATTTTTTTAAGAAAATCTTCTTCTCCGATGAGGCTCACCTTCATCTGAGTGGTCCAATAAATAAACAAAACTGCCGCTTCTGGTGCGAAGAAAATCCACAAATTATTCATGAATAACCACTACATTCACCCAAATTGACAGTTTGGTGTAGTTTTTGGTCTGGTAGAATCATCGGTCCGTACTTCTTTCGAAATGAAGCTGGTAGCACCGTTACTGTCAATGGAGAGCGGTATAGATCGATGATAACCAACTTTTTATGGCCAAAATTGGAAGAAGTTGATCTTAACAACATCTGGTTCCAACAAGACGAGGCTGCGTGTCACACAGCACATGCAACAACTGAATTATTGCGAGAAAGGTTTGGAGATTCGATCATATCAAGAAATTGTAACATTAAATGACCTCCAAGAAGTTGTGATCTAACACCATTAGACTACTTTTTGTGGGGTTATATGAAGTCATTGGGGTTATATGGTCTTTAGCAATAGATCAGACTCTCTTCAAGCTTTAAAGGTCAATACTGAACGTGCTATTTATGACATACGACATGATTTAGTGGAAAAAGTGCTGAAAAATTGGGTTCATCGAATTCGACCAGAACTTAATTGTATCGATTGCACTTCACAGTAAATAAAAAACATTTGAATTTCCCTAACTATTAATGTGTGTGTTTTTTTTTAACGAAATCATGACACTCTTATTGGAAAACCGTATATATTTTAAACCCATTGATTTATATTATCAATTACTGCCTCACTACGCCGTGTTTCCCAAACCCTTTGATGGTTACCTCTGCTTACCCTGTCGCCAGGAATATACGTGAGTGCTCATCCCGTGATTTTCGTCCGATTAATGTTTTATCTGCTTTATCGACAATATTTGAGTTCCTAAGGTTTGAGAAAATTACCGATCATATATCGAAAAGTCATTTACTTTCCCCGTTCCAATCAGACCTTAGAGCTAGGCATGAATGTGCTATCGCGATTGTTAAAATTTTATACGAATTATTCGTGCTGTGTGTACTGAACTTCTCCAAAGCATGGGAGTGCGTTGATCATACATTGCTCCGTTCAAAGTTCACATACTATTTCGCCTCTAGCAAAAATGCTCTGACCCTCATGAAAAGTTATTTATCATGCAGAACCCAACGTGTGAATATTGGGTCCGTAGCCTCACTGATGAAGATTCTGAATCATAATGTTTTCCAAGGATCCATTTTGTGATTGTTAATGTTTTTCGCTTTTAATAATGATATGTACGTGTTCATGCGTATGCAGCAATGTGAAGAAAAACTCGATCGCGATCGATCAAAATGCAATATTCATTCAATTCATTCGATTGCGATCGAATTTGACAAATACCAAAGTAGCTATCTATCGAAGCAATGCTCGTTTTGGTTTGTTTCGATTATAATCAAAGAAAACGAGCACTTGTTTCATTTTGATCATTGCGATCCCATAAAACTGGACAGGCAAGCAACAAGTATAACTCGATCGCGATCGAACGAGCTGAATAGGTTCGCGGCCGATCGCTTAAGCCACTGATCTACTGCAAAGGCGGATCGCGATCGAATTTTTTGATTTAATGGTGGATTTTTGTTGCTTTTCTAATTATGCTGTGTTAAATGCGGATTGCTGTATGCGTAAATTCTCTTAACAAAATGCAATACAAAGGAGATAAGAAAAACTTTTACATTTTTATACATACTCAAAGTTTCAATTGGTCCGATTTCACGCTTTTGCAATAGTCTCCGTACATATCTACCCAATGTGTGGACCAAGTTTCATTAAAAGATCTCAATTATTACTTGATTTATCTTGTGCACAGCCGTACGGGTCTGTCCGTTCATATTACAGATGATGAAATCGATTCGTCTCGTCATTCCCTAAAACTTGACATATTTGTGTACATATCTATCTCGATTAGCCGTTAGTCGAACAAACCAAATATATTCTTTGTGCATAGTACTCAGCAGAGATGTTCATCTAATGAAACGTTGCCATTTCGTTTGGTTACTATGAATAGTAAACTTAACGTAAGGATTTTTATTCGTTTCGGAGCCATGTTTTCGAAACGAAATAAAATACTTACGAGTTGATTTGGTTTTGTGTTTTTCCGACAGGGTGGATACTAGATTTATATCGGAACGAATTTCGTTCTCTGAGAACGAAACCAAACACTGAAGATGGCGGTTTGCCGAAACCGGTGTGTTACTAAACCAAAATTGACAAGGGATGACGGAAATTCGTTCCGATATAAATCTAAAATACTTACTTACTGTTGAAACTGAAAAAACTCATCGTTGGCTGTGTGTTAAGGTATCACCAGTACAGTTAAATTTAAACGATTAAACACTAACGGCATACTCGTATTTCGTTTTGAACAAAACCAAAACAAAAAACAAATTTATTTCGAAAACTGCTTTAAGGGTAACACTTCTAAATTTTTCAACCGAAACGATTGAAATGTTTTGTTTAACGTAAAATGTATTGTTGCATTGGGCCTTGGTACATAGTAAGCGTCATTCAAGTTAATACAAAAAAAAAAAAATAAAACTGTATAGAATGGTGGAACAAATTATTGTTGCAATAAAATTATATTTTAATGATAAGAAGTTATTTCGAAAGTCATCAAAAAAAAACAGTCATCGTATTCGTGACGCCTCTCACACGTCACTGTTGACAGTCATAACTTCGAAGTCGTAGATAATTTCATCTATCTGGGAACCAGCATTAACAACACCAACAATGTCAGCCTTGATATCCAACGTAAATTCACTCTTGCCAACAGGTATTGCTTTGAACTGTGCGGGCAATTGGAAAAAAGTCCTCTCACGATGAACCAAAACCAAACTCTACAAGTCGCTTATTATTCCCGTCCAAACACATTGTGCAGAAACCTGGACGATGTCGACATCCGATGAGTCGGCTTTAAGAGTTTTCAAGAGAAAAGATTTTAGGAAGATTTATGGTCCTTTGAACGTTGGCAACGGCGAATACCGCAGACGATGAAACGATGAGCTGTACGAGCTATACGATGACATTGACATAGTTCTGCGAATCAAGAGAAAGCGGCTACGCTGCCCACATCATGTCGTCCGAATGGATGAAGGCGCTCCAGCTATGAAAATATTCGATGGAGTACCCGTTGGTGGAAGCAGAGAAAGAGGAATACATCTACTCCGTTGGAAGGATCAGAGATCGGAGAGCGATTTGAGCGAATTTCATTTGATATTTCTAGATAAGGAATGAATGTCGCGCTATTATTGATAGAAAGAAAGAAGAAGACGAAGGACAGTAAATTCTACGCGTACTGCTACCAGACTATTCACAATTATTTCGCTAGAGACATTGTTAAATGATCCATTAAAATCCAAAAAGACACTCAAAGCGTATGCCTTTTGCTCCAGAGCTATTTCCATATTTAAAATTAATAACTTAGTTCACAATGAATCTAACCTTTGTGCAGGCATGTGGGGAGCTTCTAGAAAAATGATAGAAAATACTTGTTTTAATACCGTCATAAGGTTGGGCTTTGAAGAATCTCATGAGTTAGAGTCTCACGCTGACGGGGTTAAGAAGAAACGTTCATTGGGGTAGCAGAATAATGTAATAATACGGACAAAGACGTCCTCTGCTGTATCTTCAGTTCGAAAAACATTAGTGTTCTCTTTGCAAAGTGAAGTAGGCATTTTGGCCTTTCGTCTATTGCCAATTGAAGAAGAAGTGCAATCAATCAATCTGCCGAGCGTGAGATATTACATTTTACGTACTCTATTGCCCTGCATTTCTTGCATTTATTAACATCAATGAGATCTAATTATTATTAAGCAAATTTAAAACAAGGAACATAATTTCCTGAGAGCCGTCTTCACAATAGAGAGTTAAGTTCTTACAGTTATTTTTTTTTTTTTTTATAAAAAAGTGTGTTTAGTGTATTTAGTGTATTCACTTAAAAGTTCCACCTAGTTCTTTTTTGCTTAACCCCACTAACATTTTGGTTTGCTACACAGTAGTTTAGTGTTATGTCTCCACGTTAAGAGTATTCCTTGACCTTAAATGTGCCTCTAGGGTATTTTGGTTTAAATAATATAAGAGACTTAAAAGTTCTGAGACAATTTCTTTTCTTGCCTTCTACATGTTTGCCCATGATTAACACATTTGAAATTTGTGTTGTCGAATTCAATTTCTCTAAATGCTTCCACATAGATATTTCGTTATAAAAACGGATGTGAATTTGAAGTCTACAGTAATGTTCAAAATCTCTGCTTAATAGGCAGGGTTGTAGTCATTGAGTTTAAGCAGCCCTCAGTTTTCGTGTGGTCACAGCAGTGCTCTTCTATTTCGCATTTAGACACACAAGTATACATATAAATGCACAATTTCCGATGCGTAAGTTCCCGCTCATACCTTCCTGTTCGGAAAAAAGTAGATGGATGTGAATTGAGAGAAAGCTTACTTTTCTCAGTCATATTGTACATGCAGACGAGTTCTGTTATAACACTTTGTATGCTCCTTTGTTCTTCGCAGTCCTGAAGCTTGAGATCATGTTCGAGACGTTTAATATTGTCGATATTCCGAATTCGGAGCGCTTTACTAGCTCTGTAAACGGTATGTTCATGCGAGTTAAGATATTTTTACAAATTATTACGCCGAAATACTTGACCTCCAGCTCATATAAGTATTATGATACTAACGCTTAGTGAAAATTGTTAAATTTTTTTCTTTCTCGTAAAGTGACAGAACGCTAATTTTTTGCGCTTACAGTGAGCCATGGGTAGTAACAATTATTCCAAAATTATAAAATCACAAACCCCTAAAAGGAGGAAACAAACAACATAAGGCCCAAAAATACTCAATATCAATAAATAATCACAACATAATTAAACACTAAAATAAAAGAGGCGCCATAAGGCAGCAGAAAATTAAATTTACTCAGATTAAATCACATTTTGTGGTTAGGCATATGGGAAAGCTAAATTTTTTTTTGGCAGAACAAACTAAACGCATACTACATATCTATTTACAAGTACAACAGCTGCTGAGCGAGTGACGGGACGAGTTGCCCAAAGCCATAAAACTGTGCTCAAACGCCGTCTCATCTCAGCGTCGTGGCCTTTACATCATCTGTTGGATTAAGCTTATTTTTGGTTTAAATATTTTGCCATTATTTTTGGTTAGTGAATCCAATTTGCAGATGATGCATCAACAAAATTGGACAAACATACATGTGAACATCAATGTGGCCAGTCAATCAGTCGGTCGAACATATGTATATATGTACGAGTACGAGGGTGTCTGAAAAGATTCCGACCGTAGTGTGAAGATAGCAGCAATCGTAAATAAAAGCAAATGAAATTCGTTGCTGAGTTATTTACCAAAGTTTCAGCCATATTGAACGCGTTTTCTCGGCTGGGAAAGTGAAGGCGACAGTTTCTTGACATAGCCATGGAGTTATTTTAAATGATTATTTTCAAAAATGTAACACCATTACGAAAGCATATTACCCAGTAGTACTTGACAAGCTGAAGGTAGAACTTGGGGAGAAGGGTCACATTTGCAGAAAAATGAAATCCTGTCTCACCAAGCCAACGCACCGTCTCACACCTTAACGATGATAATGTGAAAATTCACGAATTATAGGACCTGGCTAGATGGCCACGCCTTACTTGTCAGACCCAGTCCAAAGTGACTTCTTTTCGTTCTCTCATTTAAAAATTTAGCTCGGAGAAGAGAGATTTTCGTCACAAGCATTCGTGAACAATTAATTTGCAGAGAAAAACGCCGAGTACAATTTGGACGGATTAGAGAGATGAGAACACAGCTGGGAGAAGTATGTAGAATTACAAGAAGAATATGTCGAAAACTAAGAGAAAGCAGTTTCAGAATAAATGCCATGTAACAGGAAACTTTTCACCCCACCCTCGTATAGGCATGCATATTAGCATGGAATTGTACAATAATTTAAAATTTCTTACCACAAAATACAACCTCAAAGGATGCTGTTCGCTGCCGTCTGCTGCTAACCTTATTTCCATTGGCACTATGGCAACTCAATAGTTGTTGCTGACTTTGCGGTTAGATGCCTTAGTGGGATCTGTGTACTTCTGTGGTATGCTGCCACTGCTGCTTAAAGTAATCAAAGTCATGTTTACAACACGAAATTCATTGCTCCACCAGATTGTGGCGCTAATTTTGCGGTGGTGATAATTTGTGAAGCACATACACACACATACACATATAAACA
This sequence comes from Neoceratitis asiatica, assembly GCA_030068015.2. Lineage (NCBI taxonomy): Eukaryota > Metazoa > Arthropoda > Insecta > Diptera > Tephritidae > Neoceratitis > Neoceratitis asiatica. The sequence continues at coordinate 51,529,105 of CM061528.1, read as the reverse complement.
AAATGAAGTGAGTGTTGTAATTGGCAGACGCTATCGAAATACCAAAAAGGGAAAGTCGCCAGTTGATCGTTGCTATATGCACCGGCGTGATTGCGGTTAAGAAAGTTACACTTAAAATAATTTCATAGATTTTAGTTGAAAAAAAAACAAGGCAATAAAAACCAGCTCAGAAAATTATCATCGCTTATCTGTTCAATTGGCTGGCATATTGGTTGGGCGTGTCACGCAACTTCTTCACCGACTCTTTGCGTGCTGCTATTAACAAGTTTTACTACCGCGATTAACTAAACTACCAAATATAAGTAAAAGGGAAATGAAAAAAAAAATACAAAAACCCACAACAAGAATCGCCAACTTTGCACTTTCACCGTCAACAGTGCGTAACAAAAGTATTTTCCCCAAAGACCAATTCAACTGACAGCCACATCAGTAAGCCGGGTATGGAGTAAATAAAATTTCTGGTGAAAAGAGAATGCTCTATTAACCATGTTTCCACAATTTTACTACCCTCAACTTCGAACGCTAATCGTCATAATCGAGTTGTTGTTGTTGTCGCTGTTTGAGCCCATCAAATCAGTCGTATAACATTTATGCTGGATGGCTCGCACTTAATTCCTACCAGCGTTTCTGCGTTGGTGGTGATGTCGTCGTGATGATGTGCTCAATTACCTCTCTCTCCCCACTCTACCAACAGACTTGCTTTTCTCTTTTCTCAAGCGACAGACAAAATTAATAGATACACGTACCAGCCATTAACTGTTGGCAAACCGACAACAATCCACAAACTAATGTCAAACAACAAAAGCAACAACACAGTCAACGCACCGACAGGCAATCAAATCCATACCGCGGCCCACCCACATGTTTTATTTACACGCTTCTAATTTGCTTTGCCTTTGAGCGCTCTCCTCCCACCCATTCAGCAGCAACGAGTCAGCAGTACGTCTGCCTCAGTTTATTGTCTCTCCCCGCTCTCTGACATCCTTCTTTTGTACGAGTATATTTAACTTAAAGCACTTAATTTTATTATTTCTTGGTACGCATAAAATCAGATGATTGAGTATTATGCCTTCAGTCGTTCACTCGTCTTAATGCCAACACACCAACACACCAACAACTCCAACCGCTAAAAAGCTTCAGTTTAATGTTACGAGTTTTGATGTGTACTTAACACGTACTCATTGGTAATGTCAATTTAAGCATGTGCGCTCAATTACTCCAACCAGCGATCATTGTGTGTCTCAGAGGGAAGAAATGGTCGAAGGTGGGTGGTTGGTTGGTTTTCTAAAGCAGTTTTGTGTGCTTGTGCTGCAAATGTTTTTCAAAATGGGGATGTTAAATTTTTATTGCGCTTATTTAGAAGCTGATGAAGGATTGATGGATGAAATTAGGAGTAGTGGGGTTTTGCTGCGGGGGACTGTAGTTGTTAACCTCTCATTAAGACACAATACTTTTCCAAAACTGTAAAATGGTCTGGTATTTATAAAATTTGAAAATATAATAAAAGCGGTTCTGAAGAGGCGTTGGAAGAGACACGGACGAAAGAAAATAAGCTTCTGCGATTTTTATTACAGGGGCCATATAAATTAAACCAACAAGTAAACTCTAGTTTAATGCACTATTTGAGATAACAGAGAGATATTATCTTTCGCTGAATATTACTGTTCACCGTTCGACGGTGGACAATCTAAATTAATTTGAATTTACACCACTTCTCTGATTTGCTCTCAAATTGCAATAAAAGAAAAGGACAATGTTATCAATGACGCGTTCTTAGAGTGTTCGGGAAACACTTACAAGATCTGCGCACCCCACAAGGTCAAAATAGTGATTGGTGATTTTAACGATAGATTGGATAAAGAAGGTACCTTTGAGGCAAAGATCGGTAAACTCAGTATCCATGTAGAAACTTCCAACGCTAACTGAGCTTGACTGAGCAATAAATGGTTATCCGCAATACTAGATTCCAGGATGCACCGACTAGGTTAAAAAATTCGAAAACTAATCCATAATACTGCGTTCGACAGAAGACATGTCCCTACAAGCTCAATACTTATCGCCACCGAAGAAGCACTTAATTTTCGACTATGTCAAAAAAAGATCTTGTACAAATTGAAACGCATTACTGCAGTAGAGATAAAAAGGACTAAATATGGCGTAAGGTTCTAATCTACCGCCAAAGTTAGGAAAGATATCTGAAATTTAAGGTTAAGTAAGACGAAAAAGAAGAGAGACGGGCCAAAAAAAATCATGGCACTTGCAGATAATTTCAGGACCGGAGCTTTTTCCTAGTGGTAACGAGCAAGGCGAAACAGGTACTGCCGTTAAGAGCATACTGAGTTCAGGAAATCATGTGGACAGCCTGTTTAATTGCAGTGGCAATGGAGATGACTATGAAATAACTGTACTAGCGACGGTACATACATCGGGACACCGACATAGTTCATCGAATTAAGAGGCAGCGAAAATACTCGGAAAGCAGCAGAGGAAAAGGAATCAAACTGGCGGGGTAGAAAGGTAAGATTGATATTATAAAATATATAAGCTTTGTACCCGCTGAAGCGAACGCCTTCTCCAATTTGTGAAGTGGGTAATAAAGTTTTTACAAACAAATGGAGAGACCTAAGCCGCCACCAAACGGCTGATGGCTTTTTAAGAGAAGCTTTTTATTTCATTTCACAAATACACTCGGATGGCTTGACATTCCCTACCGAGTAACGACCGAAATGAGAAAAATTAACTTATCTGAGGACCTAAACGACGGGACGGATAAAATCGGGGTCAGTTGCGGTACGTAGAACCGGTTATTGTGGCAACAAAAACAGAAAAATTAACATCATTTTTATTACTTTCATGTGAATGAAACTAACAGGTAAATTGAAAAATCCCCAGTTTGATACATAGATGGTTCTACTAGAATTAATTAGTGATTTTTATTTAGCCCTAACCTTCAAACGCGTGTAAAAATTTGACAGCTGTCGGAGCATTAGTTTGTGAATTATAGCAACTTTTGCTACTGTGGAAAAAATGGATAAAAAGGAATTTCGCGTGTTGATAAAATATTGCCGTTTGAAGGAAAAAATACAGTTGAAGCAAAAGCTTGGTTTGATGCACACCCAGAGGAAAATCAACCATCAAGGATTGGTATGCTAAGTTTAGACGTGGTGAAATGAGCACCGAAGACGGTAAACGCAGGGGACTCACAAAAGAGGTTGTTACCGACGAAAACATCAAAATAATCAACAAAACGATTGTGAATGACCCTAATATGAAATTGAATTAAATGATAAGCACTCTAAAGATATGAGAAAGCTCTGTGAAAAGTGGGTGCCGCGTGAACTCACTTGACTACCTTCAAAAAGGAAGGACCATCAGCAGCGACTATTACATAGCGTTATTGGACTGTTTGAAGGACGAAACCACATTTGAAGGAAAAGAAAGTGCTGTGTCACCAAAATATTGCAATGTGTCACAAATCAGTGAAATCGATGGCAAAAATCCATAAATTGGGCTTCGAACTGCTTCTGTATCCATCATATTCTCCAGATCGGGTCCCCAGTAACTATTTTCGATTCTCAGATCTCAAAAGAATGCTCGCTGGAAATAAATTTTCGTAGAATGAAGAGGTCATCGCCGAAACCGAGGCCTATTTTGAAGTAAATGACAAATCGTACCACGAAAATGGTATCGAAAAGTTGGAGGGTCGCTATAACCAGTGTATCACCCATGAAATGAACTGTGTTGAATACAAAAATTAAGAATTGTTTAATGCGGCCCGTAATTTTTTGTGGTTATAAGTAAATAAGCTTTATTCACGTATTCATTTATTATTTGGTAGAAATTTGGTACATGGGCAATTTTAAGTTTAGTTTGCTATAAACACTAATTTTTCTGTCGAGAAGTGGGATTGGTTCTTGGTCAACATTATGAAAAGAAAGCTATATATTTCAAGTAAATGGATCCGATCTATTGAGAAAAATAGCGAATATCTCTGGTACGTAGCGTAATGTTGTAAACAATAACACAGCCACTGAAATATGTGAAAGGAAAATATTTATTGCCCAAAAATTCCAATAATATATGTATATACATAGATGGATCAATAATTTAATAAAATGTATTATTATTAATAACTAAATTGAACAAAGTAGAAAGAAGCCACAGCAGCGTATGGCCAGGTAGGATAGTTTTTTATAATTTTAGATGTCGGTTGGGCCCATCATCTTCCGCATGCTAGCACGCACTGTAAGGCCGCTGGGACATTACTAGGAGACAAAGCACAGCACTTGTCTACTCAATAAGCATTTGACCAGGAATTCTATTAGTTTTCTATCACATAATCGTATATACTTAATAAATTTTATATTTATTTCTAATTTCCTAAGAATTCTCATTCAAATTGCCAGTTGCCCAGGAATGCACCTATTCGAGTACGAGGTTTATGGCAATAGCCACCAACTTAATTTATATGCAATTTGTGTTGCGTCAAATTATCAGAAACTAAGCCACCTGCTAAATGGCAACACTCACGTACTACACAAGAGCGCAGTGTATGCACTACACAGCATATAAGGCCCACGCAACCACGAAGTGTCAGACTGGAAGCAAATCGACTTGTGTGCAACATTAATTTGACATTTTACGTAACGCGTGCACCTTGGCACTTGCCCTCTGTTGAGAGAATGCAATTGACGGAAAACAAATTTCAATTTAATGCTAATTTTTCCAGAAGGCGTTTACATGTATAGCATGTAGGTATATGTATTTGTGTACAATGTCTAAACTTGATTTACTTCAATGACTTCTGTTTTGTCTAAAAGTAGTTGTTTGATGCACCTTTAAGTGCATGTGGCAACAACCATTGAATTTTGATTAAGTCCGCGAAGAGTATTCGTACAGCGCCTTGGCAACATGCACATGCCAGCCACGCATGCGTCCGCGCACCTTCAGAGCCACTCACATAAATCACTGTTTGTACGAGGAGGTGGAGGAAGATTTCCAGGAAATAAAAGTCACACACACTTTAAGCCCAACAAATTCTCAGTAATTAACTTTAATTGATGTGATGGCGCGCAGCGGACAAGAAATTTAAATATATATGCGCATGCTTGTTGTAAACAGAAGTAAATAAATTATTAACTTTCGGTTTTCAGGAATGTAACAACAGTTTTATTTGAAGAATTAAGCCATTTAAATGAAGCATATTTGACAACGCAAGTCATAAGCTAAATTATTTTATTTAATAACTGATTTGAAGTTAAATTGGAATGCAGTGCTTTCAAATAAATAACAAGCAAAGGGGATTTAAGATCTTTATTTATTACCGTTTTCGAAAAAATCAAAATTTTCTCAACATCAAGAAACAATTTTTTCTCAGGGTCTTCTGAAGCGATTGATCTAAATTTTGAATATATTCTAGATAATGATAGCAGCATCTAAGAAGAATATTGAAAGCTATATCGGCGGCTGCGATAGCCGAGTGGTTAGCATTGCGTACTGCCACTCGGAAGGCCTGGGTTCGAGCCCAGGCTCGAGCAACATCCAAAATGATAGAAAATAAATTTTTCTAATTGCGGTCGCCCCTCGGCAGGGAATGCAAGCCCTCCGAGTGTATTTCTGACATGAAATAATAAGCTCCTCCTGTCATATTCTGTTTTGGCAAAACCACAAATTGGAGGAGGAGCTCGGCCGAAAATCGCTTCAGCGGTTACAAAGCGCCAAATATACATATACAAAAACAAACGTCACATTTAAAATTTACGTATTGTGAATTTCATTTGGGGCTCAGAGAATCCCCAAATAATTGAAGAGAGGTAATTACACTCAAAAAAAAAAACTTATTGTCTAGTGCGCTCTTTGGTCCGCACCAAAAAGATGGTGCCACATGCCACACGGCACGAGCGAATATGGCTTTATTGCGATTGAAATTTCCCGGCTGCGTAATCACTCGTCTTGGGGAAAGACCATGTTTATGCGTATAAACCTTTAACTGTTGAACACTTGAAAACCAACATTTGTCAAGTTATGGCAAAGATACCGGCCAGTATGTGCGAAAACTATCTCAAAGAGATCTGAGTTTGCAAAAATTTGCGAGGAGGTCATTTGAATGATGTAGTGTTTCACATATAGCTCCAAAGTTCAAACTTTATAATAAAAAAGGAATTTCATTAAAAAAAATTTTTATATGCATTTTATTTCCGTTTATTTACGTTTACTTTAGAAACCACAAAATCGATAATCCTGTTTCAACGTTACGATCAAACCATTTGATGTATTCAGTGCTTTTTGTAAAAAATCATTCAACGTTGATACCTGGTGGACTTAATGTCGTCTATGTCGATTTTGTGATAGATCTGAACACCCGCAGAGTAAGTAGAAAACTGTTTCCTTCTTTCCATCCTGTTTGGTGCTATGGAAAATGTTGTTATGGATTAATAAGTAAGTTATGGTTAATAAGTAATCTCTCGCTGCGTATTTATTATCAAAATGTTAGAGGCCTGAATACCAAGTTGACTGATCTTTATTTAAGCAGTCTTCATTGCAACTTCAACGTAATTTCATTAACAGAAACGTGGCTAAAACCTCACGTTTTTGATAATGAGATTTTATGCAGCGAGTATCAAATCTATAGAAGTGATCGCTTGAGCAGAATCGGAGGGGGAGTTCTCCTTGCGGTTCATTCGTCTTTACCCTCAGAAGAAGTTTGTACTTCTCGCATAGATTCCATTGAACTTAAATGCATCCGTGTTCGTACTGGTAAGGACTTTATTTATATAATTTTATCTTACATACCTCCCCAGTCTGACATATCAGTATATCTTCAACTTATTAGATCAATTGAAAAAATTATTTCATTGATGAAAGATTCTGATTCCCCTATGGTCTTGTGAGACTTCAACTTGCCTTGTAGATCATGAAAACCAATCGATGATAACATCACTCCCGTTTGTACTCGACCATGTTTTACTGAGTTCTTAGAGAAAATGTCTGAGCTTTGCGTTAACCAAATTAATTTAGTACCAAATAAATTTCATGAAATCCTGGATTTAGTGTATGTTGACAATATTTGAAAATTTTCTGTGACTCGGTGCGATCCTTTTGTTCTACCAGAGCATACCTATCATCCTTATTTGGTTATAACTTTTGAAGTCATAGACAGCCTACGGGTTGATAACTCGGCATCTCTATTTGGTTCTAGTTCTTGCTTTAATTTTGCAAAAGCTAACTTAAAAAGTTAAATCAGGAACTATCCACATTGGTTTGGTCTGTCTATAAAGGTAATATCGAGGAAAGTATTCTTCATTTTAATAATACAATAGTAAAATTGTTTGAAAATTTTGTACCAAAACGTGCTTGTGCTTTATTTAACTAAATGTACCAATTTATGATTCACAAAAGATTTAAATTTGTTAAAAAACAGAAAATCTCGCGCCTTTAAACAGTACAAAACACCAAGCTCGCCTACAGACTATGTAAAATACTCAAAGCTACGTCGTAAGTTCTTTGAACTTAGCAAAATATATTACAACAACTACTTAAATAAGGTTAAAAGGAGCATTGTACGCAATCCTAAGATGTTTTATGACTTCGTTAACTCCAAACGCAGAGTCTCTTTGTTTCCATCCGCCATGACATATAAATCCACTACATCAAGTGATTTTCTTCATATCTCTAATATGTTTGCACAATTTTTCAGGTCTAATTACATTATCAATTCAACTGGAAATAATTTTGGACGTCAAGAGAATTTTTATCCTCAAAGCTCAATTAATACCCCAATTGTTTCTTCAGAAGATGTGTTATGCCAATTAAAAGCTTTAAAGAGCTCTTTCAGTTACGGCCCTGACATGATTCCAACATGCTTTCTTAAATATTGTGCTGAAAATTTGTACCGGTCTTTGACAAATCTTTTTAATGCATCCCTAAAACAAGGCATATTCCCTTTGACATGGAAAAAATCATTTATAATACCCTTGCATAAAAATGGTAGTAGATCTTCGATTGAAAATTATAGAGGGATAGCAAAGATATCTGCTATACCTAAATTTTTTGAAGCCATAATTACCGCCCAATTAACTTTTTCCATATTTCCTTTTTTCCATTTCCCAGCATGGATTTTGCAAAGGGAAATCTACGATTACTAATTTGCTGGAATTTGTTACTCACGTTTCAAATGGATTTAAAGAAAACAAGAATACTGATGTTATATATACCGACTTGTGACAATGGATACCAAACTCAACTTCAATCTTCATATTAATACAACTGTGTTAAAAGCTAAAGGTGTCCTTGCCTTTGTAAAGCGGTAGTCTAAAGAATTCAGAGACCCTTATATTACGAAAATACTTTTTACGTCATTAGTAAGACCAATATTGGTGTACGGTTCGGTTGTGTGGAACCCTAATTATAAAATACATTCTGATAAAATTGAGTGCGTGCAGAAACAGTTTATGTTGTTTGCTTTGAGCCATTTGCACTGGGATTCCCGCCAAAATCTTCCTCCGTATGCTAGTCGCTTAAAACTTATAAATTTACCCACACTTTCTAGCCGTAGAGAAATGTTAGGAATAAGTTTTTTAGTCAAGCTTCTAAATGGACTGATTTGCAGTTCATTTCTCTTAGGTGAAGTTAATTTTAATGTCCCCATCAAATTATGACGACAATTTAGACCAATATTCTTAAATTCTTGTAAAACAAACTTTGAACTATATGAACTGTTTCGCCGTTTATGTCAGGATTTCATTTGTTATTCCAGCATATTCGATATGACAGACTCACTTTTCGTAACAAAAAATGCTATATTAACTTCTCTTAACAAGTAACCCACTAATTTTCTATTGTAGTATAAATAACCTTTTATTTCAGCTGACGCATTTGTTTTCTGTAGCTGAGCAGTTTTAAATCTCTACGCTTAAGGTCTTGCTTTATTGACTCGGCATATTCCGTACGTTATGCGGATGGCGCCCCTCGTGTCGGTTGGGCGGGAGGAGGGTAACCGTTGGGCTTAATTAAAAAAAATATATATACCCATTTTTAGCTCACGCTCTACAAAGAGCCAATGCGTCGTTATTGTGGCTGTGAGTCTGTAAAGACATTTCTTGGACCTAGCTTTTTGTTCTGTCATGCTTAGGTGAGATCTGCTTAATTATCTTCCAGTTGGATATAGATTTCCATCTATTCTGAGCTATTAGTTAGTATTGCGTATTAAGTTCTGACTTGATCAATCCTATTAAGAATGGAACTAACTTTGTCTCGACTCGTCCACAGAGGCCCCTGTTTGGTCAGCTCGTTAGCATTTTCGTTGCCGAAATAGTTCCTGTGGCCAAGCACCCTGTGTAAAAATAAGTAGAGTTGACCTGCCCACGAGCTCAAATATTTCCTTCAGTTGTTGACTAGACTTGAATTTATATTTTGCAACGATAAGGCGAGCAGTGCCGACTGGCTGTCCGTGTATAGGGTTGCTTTGTGTATCCTTCCGTTAATTATCCAGCATTTCTGCTTGGAAGATGCCAGCTGCGTTTGTTAGACGATAGAGTGAGACAAGTGTCCAGATCCTTGGATCGGAGGTGTACTTCATACACTGCAGTCTATTTGAAGTCGTGATTATGAATGGAGGTCGTATTCTCCTCCCCTACTAAATCTCTTGTCTATTCATGTTTCGGAACAACGCTAATATACCATTTCATGTACATGAAAGGTGTAAAAATAAAATAAAAATATAAATTCCTTTCACATGGAGAAAATAACGATTGCTGAATGAATTAGTAGTGGTCTACAGTTTTATACTCAAAACATATACAGATTTCTTTCTATTTCTTTGTGCTAGTGGTAGGAATGAAATTTCTTCCTAACTCTAACATTTTTAATATCATTTATTAGTTACAATGCGACTTTCATCTTCGTTTATAGAAATAAAAGAAAGTAAATCTAGTGCTGAAATTGGATTTTCCTACGATTTTTTTACTCCTTATTGCTTATCGTTCATTAGTATTTTCTTTGCAGAAAATAAACTGAAAATTAATTGCAAGAATGCCTTAGAAATTAACTTTTTCTAAGAATAAGCAAAAAATCGGAACCCTGTTGTATTTTAACTTTATATATATTTGTTTAGTTAAATTTATGTGTATGTGTTGCCAATATCGTAATTCAATTGTTAACGGAAATTCGTAAGGAAATCAAATTAAAATTTTCGTAATTTATTTCGGCAACAATCAGATATTTTATAAAGGCAAACGAGCTCTTCTTTGCCAAATGCAAGGGCCAAAATGAAAAATTCTACTGTGGCTATATTATTGAGTGTACCTACGTACATATGTATATGAGTAGATAAAAGTAGATATGTATATGCCCTATAGGAAAATTTATCGATGGGAAACTGAAGCGACTTAATTCAGCAAAGATACACCGTAACTTCTGCGTTCTCCAGGTTAGACAAAGAAGCGCAGCGGATGGGTCTAGTAGTGAGTGAGTGCAAGACGAAATATCTTCTATCATCAAATAAACAGTCATCGCATTGGTGTATCGGTTCCCACGTCACTGTTGACAGCCATAACTTCAACAACAACATTGACACTGACAGCCTTGAAATCCAAAGCAGATTCACTCTCTCCAACAGGTGCTACTTTGGTCTGAGTAGGCAATTGAAAAATAAAATTCTCTCTCGACGAACCAAAACCAAACTCTACAAGTCGCTCATCATTCTCGTCCTGACATATGGTGCAGAAGCCTGGACGTTGCCGACATCTGATGAGTCGGCTTTAGGAGTTTTCGAGAGAAAAGTTTTGCGGAAGATTTATGGTTCTATGAGCGGCGAATACCGCAGACAATGAAACGGTGAGCTGTACGACGTCATTGACATAGTTCAGCGAATCAAGGGACAGCGGCTATGCTGGCTAGGCCATGTCATCCGAATGGATGAAAGCACTCCAGCTTTGAAAATATTCGATGGAATACCCGCGGGCGGAAGCAAAGGAAGAGGAAGACCTCCACTCCGTTGGAAGGATCAAGAGCAGAGTGGCTTAGCTTCTCCTGGTATTTCTAACTTGCGCCAAATAGCAAAGAGAAGGAACGTGTGGCGGGCTATTATTGACGCTGCTATATTTTCGTAAGCGATGCCTGCGTAAAAGAAGAAGAAGACCGCCAAACAGCTCGTACACCGCCTTTCATTTCCGAATTATTGTTCCTCCTGCTTCACACATCCTTTGATTACTAAGTGCGCTTGAGAAGTTTCTTGTCTCGATACACCAGCGTGTGTAAAACCTAATTAAATACTAAACTTTCTCAAAAAAAAAAAAAAACTCCGACACACTTTAAGGGATCTACCATCAAGAACGTTCCATGACAATTTTGTTATAAATTGTCTCTCAAAAGGGGAAGGCTAGAATTCCTATCCGTTTCATGTTAAGCTTTTTTCTCTTCACCCATAAACCGTTCAAAATTTTCCAACAGACACACTTCTCAAACACTTCGTTTGCATACAAATCGTCACGGTCATTCACAAATTGCTTCTTCAACTCCGGCAGCGCTAACTAACTGCCCACACAAACTCACATACACATATATACGGGTATGTATGAACATTTTGAATAAATTCTAAAAATGTGCCAACATATTCGAAGACTCATGATATCAAAACTCACGTCCATTCAGTGCCGCTAATTGGCGAAAACCCGAAGGGAAACAATAACAATAATGTATGGCAAAATATACTCATACTTATTTGCATGCCATTGCCACACAACAAACACATCAGCACCGAATAACAAAAAGTAACAACAACTTATCGCTGATGTTGCAAGTGGCAATAACTCAAGCGCACCGCGTAAAATTCTCGACTTAACAAAAGGTCATAAAAAGTGAAGTGAATACGGCGAGGAATTACATATAACTAAATAGGTGTGTATGTATGTACATATGTATATATGAGTACTTATATAAAACGAGCACATATGTGGTTAAGTAGGCGCGGAAAAATAATGAACGAATTGTGATTGCAAATTGGCAAAAAATCATAAGAACTTCATTGGCGTAGATACATATGTGTGTATATGTGGGCATGCATAGAAAAGATGAATCAAAAGTTAAATTTTTGTATTGATTTTTATGTTGTTTTTGTAAATTTATGTAGCACAAATGCTCGCCCGCAAACAATTGCACACTTAATTAGCAAACGTTGAACGAGGCGCAGAAGAAAATTATTTTTGAAAGATTACTTGCGCCATGTCATGCAATCAATAAATGGCATAACACATATAATTGCCGAGCGCATACATATATACATACATACGAGTGTATGTATATACGTATAGCTAACTTCCAGTTGAGCACACCAAAGGCAATTAAAAATGCACCCTTTCGACCCAAAAATTTCAAGCGATCAATTACACAATCGAAATTAAATTTATTACCACTGCCACTTTCAAATGGGCACTTGAGTGTACATACATACAGCTTTAGTGATAAATTTTGCACAATCAACCCTTATTTTTTATTACGCAATTGCATCACTAACCAATTACTTCAGTCATCAATTCGCCAATCCACTTTGAGCATAAAAACATTTTAAATCCCTTTTCAAAAGGACACATCATTTTCCTATTTGTGTGTCGCAAATGATTGCCTTTTGATTAAGTCGTTAGGAGTATTTTACTTTTACACACACACACAAATACGATGCAAATATATAATAAATAAAGTCAATTGCCCTTATTTAAACATTTGATGTATTTACACCTTTAGAATTCGGCAAAGTTTGTGACTTTTGTGTATTCTCAATAGACAACAAGGGGATGCAAAAGGCTCGCCTGTACAATCAATCATTCACATTTCATTGATTCATTCGTCTGTGCATTAAACCCAGTAAACAGTAGAAGTCATACTTAAAACTCTGTGCGCTTAACGGTTGCTAAGATATGCATAGGCAAATATCATCGAAAAATTTGTTTTCATGCTTTTTTTGTGGTATTTTTTGAAAAGTATTTAAGAATTCGATAGCAGTTTCGCCCTGGTAGGCTTCAGTAAGCGTCTTGGAAAGTAGGAGGATGGCAGGAAGAATATCCTCTCGAAACGAATTATTCCCGGCCTACCATAATAAAACACATCTTTTTGGCAAAATTAATTATTTTATTCAACATAGTTCCTTTCATGGATGATACATAGATTATAGCGACCCTCCAACTTTTCGATACTATTTTTGTTGAACGATTTGTCCTTTGCTTTAAAATAGGCCTCAGCTTCGGCGCTTACCTTTTCATTCGACAAAAAAAAATTCCCAGCGAGCATTCTTTTGAGATCTAAGAACCGGAAAAAGTCACTGGGGGCTAGATCTGAAGAATACGGTAGATACGGAAGCAATTTGAAGCCCAATTTATGGATTTTTGCCATCGATTTCACTGACTTATGTTTCTTTTTCCTCAAATGCGGTCATTTTTTGGCGATTTCGCCCTTGAATCGGTCCAATAACGCTATGTAATAGTCGCTGCTGATGGTCCTTCCTTTTTCAAGGTAATCAGTGAAAATTATTCCATGCGCATCCCGAAATACAGACGCCACAGCCTTCCCCGTCGACTGCTGGATTTATCCAAGCATTGGAGGGGTTCTCGTGTGCAGTCCACTCGGATGACTGTCGATTGGACTTCGGAGTGATATGATGGAGCCATGTTTCATCTATTGTCACATATCGACGCAAAAACTCGGGTTTACTACGCTTGAACATCGCCAAACTCCGAATCATCAACTCGTCGTTGTTTTTGGTCAAAAGTGAGCTTGAGCCGCACCCACTTTGCACAGTTCAGTTCATATATTTAGAGTGCCTGCTATTTCATTCAATTTCAATTTACGGTGATTCAAAATTATTTTGTGAATTTTTTGATGTTTTTGTAGGTAATAACCGCTTTTGGGCGTCCTGCGTTCACAGTCTTCGGTGCTCATTTAAAGTAGCTAGGGAAATGCATCCGCCTGGCGTATGTACCAATCAGACGGCAAGAGACGGAAATTATTTTTTATCCCCAAATCCTGGTAAGAAGGATTACTCTGTGCCGAGTCTTACATACTATCAATCTGGCATCCATTCTGCTAAAAATCATGGAAAGAATATCAATCTCTATATCGATCAATATTCGATTATATAACTTTGCGGCATTCATTGACGTAGATAGAGCTTTTATTAATTCTCCGCCTTGATATCATATATCACCTGATTTGAGAACAATTTTACTGCCCGAATGAAGCATATGCTAAACAATAGAGGACTATAAGCGTATGTGAAGGTGTTGAAATTATCCACAAAATCACTTCTAGCGTTATGTTCCGCTACTGTGGTTGACCTTGATAAACCAACTTATCTTGAAGTTTTTAGCGGAAAACTGAAAAAAGTTTGCTAAGCGCATGATCTTGCCATTGTATTTACGGGCAAACATCTCAAAAGTCTATCACTTGTTAAAATCTCAGCATATTGGGCTGAGAGGTAACTCATTGTAAGCCCGGAAAAGTTGAGATCTGACCTTCACGAGGAAGACAAAAATTCACCAATTCGACCCACCATCCTTTAGGGAAAATATCATACTCGTAATACCCTTCATTTCCAAAAAAAACTTAACTATATGGAAAATATCGAAAGTAAGGCAAGCAAAGCGCCCCGAATGTGAAAAATCTGCAGAAATTCCATGGCGCCAAAATGGGCTACGATCCCAAATGGTGTATTGACTTTACAAAAATGTTGCGAGATCCATATTAACATGTGGAACACTAGTATGGTGGGCGACACTAAAGTGCCTTATTAAACGTACAGGTGCAACCTGCCTGGTGTGTGTCAGGTCAGGTATATACTAATTTACTAGTGATGAATGAAGCACCGATAATAGCTTGCTAATGTTGCCTAAAGTATTGGATCCTATAGGAACACTTGCGGTCATGGAACAATTCCAGCGCCGATCGTATCAAACCATTACTGTGGGGCAAGATGGAATGCAGACAGAACAAATTGTTGCTAGCATTAAGCAGAAGAGAACATCATATCCTTTTAGATGGACTGACGGCACACAATCCGGTATAAATATAGAAATCTCAATAATATCTAGTTTAGTAACGACATCAAATTGTCAAAGAACTTTGTCTATTAATATATTTAGAAAAGAGACTTTGTTGGATCGACCAAGGTATAGACTTTCTATCACCCATAATCATTTTGTAGTTCGAAGAGCGATTTCCTCTTAAAAAAACAAAGCGGCGAGAGTTGATGGCTTACTGGCCGAGCGATTCAAGCAGGGAGATGAAGTGTATGTATCAGTTTCTTTGCAGAATATGGTTGGTATGCTGTGATCAATCTAAAAAAGGGGGGAGCCCACAATCTGCGCCAATCATCGTGAGGTAAACTTCCTCCACACCGTGCGAGAGATTAATAGGATCTTATCAGTTAGCTTCATACCTGGCCAATATATAATATAGCAGATATAATCCATGTTCCAGATATTGGTAAAATCCAATACGGTAGGGATCAAAACACACCACTTTTTGCCGATTTTAAAGCTGCCTTCTACAGCACGAAAAGTAGCTGCCTCTAGACCATTACCTCTAAATTCGTTTTCACTGCAAAACTTATACTGTTATGTAAACTGACGCTTAACAACATCAAATGCTCTGTAGGATTTGGAAATAATCTCTGCGAGCCGTTCTGTACCAAACGAGACATGTTTCTTTACATATTTGTTGTGGGTTAAACCTAAAGAATTCTCATTTGCTTTCCATATATATATATATGTCAAAGCTGAAAAGCTGACTTTCTCCAACTCATTAGAAGCAATTTAAAACTTTTAACAGAATTTTTAATTTTTTTTTTTTTTTTTTTTTTTGTCATTTAAATTACACCTCTAGCGTACCGCATAACTGGTTTTCAATTCATACGGCTTTGTTATGCAAAAAGTTAATTTTGTCATTAATGCCTATTAACTTCATCATTAATTGATTGAGAATGAACCAAATTGAGTTGGTCATTAAAACATTTTATTGCCACCTTATTTAGCTGAGCTCTAGCTGAACATTTCGATTGGTCATAATTTTGTGAGATTTAAGCTTGCTACAAGTTGTTTTTGTGATTTTATGTGAAAAATTTGTTAACAGTTCAATAAACTGGATTTGATTTCATATTTTTACTTTTCGTAAAGGAGATATTAAGTTTACCAAATTTACCATAATAGAATAACAAGATTTTTATGTGAACTTATGAGTAGTCATTTGTTTTGTCACAATGAATGATTGATTAAATTAATTATTGTATATAGATAAGCAAATTTAGAGAAAGCAAAAAGAGTCATTTTAATTAAATTACCTCTTAATTGCTCAAAATATAAGGTGAAATTTAAAAATACGAGTACTACGTAAATTCGATTATCGACTTCTTTTTAATATTAATGTATTCATCTCAAACATAAGTACTCGCCTATGAAAGTGAAAATGGAATCTAGAAAAAAGCGTTTGAAGGGATTCCACTTTCGTTTCTATAAGACATTAGTTTAACACAGGCGTACCTTTAGAGGCAATGCCTGCAAGTAAGCATTTGAGAAGCTTATGGGAAACGGCTTACCTTATCGATGTACACAGATACGAATGAGGAAGGTCTTACGTTTTCAGTTTCACGAAAGGGCTTACAGAACTCTTTCTTTATATATAAATAAAAATCCTAACATTACACATTTCTTAGGCGCGAATGCAGAATACATACAAGTATATGAATATGGATACAAGTACAGCGAATATGAAATTACTTTTAGGGTTTTAAACGTCTAATAATTAAGAGGATTTCATTGACTTTTTTCAGCGGAATCTCAAGCCGCTGGACATATAAATCTAGTTTATTCATACATACTTCATACATACATGTGTACGGCGGATGACTGAAGTCTACATACGGCGTCGGGGCATTGAAGACACCAAATTTTCCAGCTCTTCGTTGGATATTGCATATATGTATGTAGCTTCTGTGAGGACTTGGATATCCATTCATTTTCTAAAATAACTTACTAATCAGATATATGTATGTAAGGAAAATATCCTTACCTAACCTCCGTTCATTTTGCCTTTAATGTTATATATTTATATTGTGTGGATTAATTAATTATACCTTCATGTACTTTACACGAAATGATATATTAACTTTGGTCCGAAGTATGAAAGTACCAGAAGGAGGAAAAATTTATACCGATTGTATCAGAATCAGGAGCTGACTTTATTTAGCCATGTACGTCTATTCGTCGGTACGTCTCTCTGCTTGAACGCAAACTAGTCTCTCAATTTTTGAGACATTTCAATCAAACCTCGTAGAAAGATGCACCTATAAGTTTAAACGATCATTTACCGGAGTCAACTGGATTGGACCACTATAGTATATATACTACCCATTTTTCAGATTTGAAATTTTGGACTATAAATTTTTCAATAAAGTATCTAAGAACGTGAAATTTTGTATACTAAACACACATAACGAATTGCAAATAGCTGCCACATACCGATATTTTTAAAAGTGATATTATGATCAAAACTCAGATAAAAAAGCATTTAGGATGAAATTCGGTATTATCCATACATATTATAAATTGCATATTATAACTGCTATATCATATAGCCCCCATTGCTCAGATATATATGGTTTTGACACTGAAAATTATAAAAATCGAATTTTGCAATTTGTAATAAATTTGATATATTTATGAAAGGTATAAAGACTTCGGCATGACCAAAAACAGCCATTCTTTCTTTTTTTATTAGTTTTAAGTTTATTAAAGCAAGTAATTTTTTTTTTAATCGATGAAGTTTTAATTAAATTAAATAACCGGTTTTGCTCACAAAATCAAGTTAACTCATTTTTCTAAGAAATTTGATGTGCATTTCGTATAACCGTTAGAAAATAAAAATTAATATATTATACGTGCAGTAAACTCTCCCTTCCGAAGGAATGTTTTACAGAATCGAAAAATTACTCTGCCAATCTATTTTCGTTTCCATATAATAAACAAAAGAAATGAAAATATATTTTTTTATTCCAATCAAGGCATTCTACGAGTATATTCGATTACTCATAGAGACGCTTTTATTTTTTGTTTGTGTAGGCATAAGAGACATAAGATTTAGAAGAGTTTTCGATATCCGGCTCGTTTTCGATTTTCTGCTCTCAAAAATAAATGGATCAAAGAGTTTGTGGAAAAAAGAAATTTAATTGCTGAAAAACACTCTGAGTGGTATAAGAAATAAAATTTTTACAAATGGTATAAGCTTTTCGCAGAAAATGTAAAGGATGTAAATGACGACGCTTTCCCCGAGCAAACATTGAAAATTGTAATGGCAGATCGGTGAAATACTTAACTTGATAAGGATATCAGCTCATTGATTGGTCCATTCAATTCAATTTGCTGATTTTGTCAGAAAAAAGTCTTATCATCACAGCTCAATAATAAACCTGAATGAAGGCAATAATCATCCTAATTTATTAAGGGTCATAAGTGGTAATGCCCGAAGACCAAAAAAACAAATTCGACCAAATTTGTGCACAAAAATATATATATTATATAAAGCATTGAATAAAAATTCGCACAATTTTAGTTATTAAAGTAAATGTCAAAAAATCAGTTTAATTTTTTTTTTAATATGGCGTACAGTTTTCAAAAATTCACAAAACTGTAAGAGACAAATATAAGTGCGACCTACTGCAATCGGTCACGGGTTCAGAACGATTCGGACCGTACGTAGTCCTCGGTGCTGGATTTTACATTTATCCTTCAGACACGTTAACATAATAATTGATCCAGAATCGTAACATGCTTAAAGATCTAAGTTACGAAAATTTTGAACTTGACGAAATTTTATTTTAGTAATTCGCTAAACCGATGTGCTATATATAATATTTCCTATAAACTATTATTATCGCCTAAATATATCCACCAGCTAAATGAATTCAATACTTTTTTTGCTACCAACTGCTTTCCTGAAATAATGAGCTTGACACCTTTCTGCGACCAATTCACTGTACTTATCAACCTTATGGCTTTAGAGAAAGCAAAAAAATGATTTCTAATTAAATTAAATTTTATAAATTTATATAAATCGATTATAGGCATTTAATGCCATGTAATCTTTTAATCGACTGTCTAAAAGGCCTTAACAAAATAAGTTGGCGCCCAAAAATAAATGTCTAAAGATTTCCTCTAATTTTCTGTATCTAGCAAAGACCCATTTGCAGGCAAGCCTAAGAAAGTTGTGGAAATGTGTGAGTATAAAGAGCTTGAGAAACTGGCTGACAGAGAAAGTGTTCGAAAATTCTATGAAAAGATTCTCGACTTACCGAATGTTTCAAGACCGGAGCAAACTCTTGTAGGGAGATAATCTGGTTGCTGATGTCCAGTGTATACTCAGCACTTCTCCATCCTACAAAGTGGCAGTGAAAACGCAACGACAGGAGATGTCGAACCAAAATGGCCTATCGATGATGATGGAAAGGGGGTTCTAAAGCCCCACTATTACGGTATTTGAATAGGAATGGGCCGGTTAAGCAGTAACAAAGCTGTGGGATACGGTCTTACTGACAGAACTATTCAACTGCAACAAGCTTTTCGGACGAAAGCATGCCCGACGATTGGTAACCTAGTATGCTGTGCTCAATCCAAAGGAGGACCTCACAGTCTGCGCCAATTATCGTGGGGTAAGCCTCTTCAATATTCCATACGAGGTCCTATCGAGTGTATTGTGTGAAGGTAATGCCCACCGTAAGCGAACTGATTGCACCTTATCAGTATGACTTTAGAACTTACAAATCCATCACTGGCCAGATTTTCACCATGCGAAAAATCTTGAAAAAACCCCCCGTAAGGAAAGAATCGATACTCACCACCTCCACGGAAAGAAACTGCCTCTATACCATTATTGACGCTGGACAATACCAGAAGAGTAGTCATAAATGGGAAGGAACCCTCCGAACCCTTCTGTACCGAACCAGGTTTCAGACTTACTCCTTATCGTGTGGTTTCTTTCATTTTATTTTGGAGAAAATAATGCAACCAGCAGTGCTACATAAAGAAGGTACAATCTCCGATAAGAGTGAGCAGCTGATTACGTATGCCGATGATGTTGATATAATTGGCATTAACAACTACGCTATAAGTTCTTATTCTCCAGAAGGATCACGGAAGCGGAGCGTGTAGGTCGGGTAGTGAATAAAGATAAGGCGACATATCTCCTGCCATCAAACAAACAATTTTAATGTTGTATATAAAGTTGTATATAATTGCGTCAATTTCGGAACCAACACCGACAACACCATCAATGTCAGAACTGAAATCCAACACAAAATTACTCTTGCCAACAGGTGCTACTTTGAACTGAGTAGGTAGTTGTAAAGTAAAATCTTCTCTCAACGAACCAAAACCAAACTTAAAGTCGATCATCATACCCGTCCTAATATATGGTGCAGAAGCTTGGACGATGTCGACATCCGATGAGTTATATGGCGACATTGACATAGTTCAGCGAATAAAAAGACAGCGGCTACGCTGGTGTAGGTCACGTCGTCCGAATGGATAAAAGGATGCAAGCTTTGAAAATATTCAATGCAATATGTGTTGATGGTGGAAGAGGAAAAGAAAAACCTCCACTCCTTTGAAATAAAATAAATCAAATATCACAATGGGCATCAAGCTACAGAGATTAAAAAAGGTTTATTGAGAAAATATTTTTGACAGCGTCAGCACCGGTTTAAAAATTTGAATTTGAAAGATTTAATAACGTTAAACATTAATATATGGGTAACGGAATTAAGAAATTTGGAAAGCTTAATGAAGGAGATATGTTTGAGGAGAGTCGCAACCTGTTTGAAAATTTCAATACAATTAAATTGATAAGTTAAATGAAATGCTATATTGAGGGTTTGATATATTGAGTTTTGATGAAGGGATTTATGAAGAATTACAATGGAAAATGATTCTGAAGAAATACAATCAAATTTTTAATATAATAATTGATAGAATTTGGTTATCAAGCTTAAGATATTTAAGAATGGAGTAATTGAAAATATTTTCGAAAAGAGTTACAACTTGTTTGAAAGTTCTAGTTTAAGTTAAGCATATATTATCTATGACATAATGGGTATTAAAAAATAAAGATTTAAAAAAAATTAATAGGTCCTCCCTTTTGAACTTTTCAATTTTAAAGAGCCATCTGTTTCTCAGGGAAGCATACTTTTGATAATTCTTGACTCATGTTTAAAAGATTTAATTTGCGACCAGATCGAAGATTTTGTATATTCGGGTAGATGCATAATAGAACATAAAAAACCGTTCAAGGATCCTGATGGATATTTTCGTATTTTCGTAGAAGTGTCCAACCATTCGGGAATGTATTTGAATAATTAAAAACAGATTTTAGGCAACGACGAGTATTGCCTAAAAAAAAATAATCATAATGTTCGTACGATACAAAATTAGGTGATACGCTTCATGTACGAAGTAAATGGGATGATGACATACATACTGTATTTATACGATTGTTTTACAGTGTTCGTAACAAGCGTATGGTCAGTCATCCGCTCAAGGATGTCTTCATACCCAACACACAAATTTAATTGACGAGTTGCACGTTCATGGAACATACGATTCGACTACAGATTATTAAAATGTTTATGTTAAAAAATGAGAGATTTTTAATTTTTTCGATACTTGCTCTTGCACATATAGCTACTACGGTCGGTGTATACGTTTATATGTCACCATATGACACCCTGCGGCCGCGATAGCTGAGTGGTTAGCATTGCGTACTCCTATTCGGGAGGCCTAGGTTCGAGCCCAGGTTCGACCAACATCCAAAATTATAGAAAATTAATGTTTCTAATTGCGTTCGTCCCTCGGCAGGGAACGTCAAACCGTCCGAGTGTATTTCTGACATGAAATAAAAGCTCCTCATAAAAATCTATCAGCCGTTCGGTGGCGGCTTAGAATAAGCTGTAAGTCCCTTTATTTGTTGGTAAAAACATCAAGATACAAAACCACAAATTGGAGGATGAACTCGGACAAAAATCGTTTCAACGGTTACACATATATACATTTATATATGATACCCTCTGATGCCCCGTATGAAAAATTGACCACTAATAGTAAGACATCATTGAGAGACATAACTAAATTAACATGATATTTTGAACAAATTTAGTTATTCATTACAAAAGCAGATATGCATTCATATCGCCCACAAATAAAGTACGTAAAACCGCAATAAATTCCAAGTCAGAAAGGGCAAATGCAGTTTATGGCATTTACCACAAAACTTACTTAGATTACGATTTATCTAAAACCGAAAATAAATTTGCCTATCTAACGAGCAATGTTACCAAGAACGTACATATGTAAGTACTTTTATACATATGTTATTGTATAATGTAATGTTATATTAGCATTATCATTGTTGTTGCTACTCTTGTTGGCCACATTGTTGTCGCTGTCATCTTCAAATTGTCGGGAATTTATTCGTTTCGGTGTCAAATTGCGCGTATTTATCACAATTGCATACAAACGATCCTTGCATATTGTATGTACACACAAACACACACACATACATATATATACCAGTATACAGTCAAAGAACGCCTACATTTGCATATACTTGTACCAGTTTATGGGTTGATATTTTCCGCATAAATTGTCGCTTTATAAATTAAACGCTTGTTAAGCGCGTCACTGCACACTGGGCCCGAAAATCAAAAAAGTGGCAAAAATTAATAACTCATAAATTATAAATCGATTTCAATCCGCAATTTACTACCAATAATTTTTTTGATTGCTAATTACGAATTTGAAGTTATGTAGATTATAAAAATTCAAAATGGCTGATAAATTTTTTAATAAATGATTAAAACTCATTGAAACGAGTTACTGAGCTATTTTAAACTATAATTATTAATAATATTATATTAATGAAAATTATTTCAAATAAGATCTGTGATAATATTGTTTAAAATTTAAAATTTACGCTTAGGATTTCCTTTTCAGTTTTATTATTTTTTTTTTCTACCTTTCATGTGCATGAAATGGTATATTAACTTTGGTCCGAAGTATGTACGTACCAGAATTAAAAGGGATCTTATCAGAATGACGAGCTGAGTTGATTCAGCCATGTCCATCTATTCTTCTGTCCGTCCGTCTGTTTGAACGCAAACTAGTCCCTCAGTTTTTAAGATATTTCAACCAAACTTGGTAGGCAGTTAAACGTATAGGTTAAAACGATAATTTGTCGGAACCGGCCAGATCAACTCAAAAACTGACAAGAAATAAGCCCATCCAAAAATCCACTATTTTTCCAAGAAGAAAATACATTTTTTTTAAATAATAGAACACGATATAGCTACACTTGTACGAATTAATAATATTCTTGTTTTTTTTTTTGTTTCAGATAAGTACAAGAGAAAAAATTTCCTGCGCCACCCACATCCAATTTTTTGAGATCAACTTCAGGAGTAGCTTAAAAATATTTAAAATTATTATTTTTTAATTATCTTAATGTAAATGTCTGAAATCTACGAACTCTTGACCACCATCTCCACTTAAAATTTTGGGTCATAAATCCGTCAAAAAAGTACTCAAGAACGTCAAATTTGGTATACTACACATACATAATGAATTGGATATTGATTTAAAAAATCATCGAAATCGGACTATGTACGATGTAAGGCTATGGTCAAAAATCCTCCAAGAAACATCAATGGGCGTAAAATTTGGTATTCTGTAAACATTTTATAAATTTATTATTGGCAGTAAAAACCCTCGAAAACGGAATACTGTATCGTAAGGTTGCTAACAACCGATTTGCTCAGATATGATGTTTTGGGTCAAAAATCCATTAAAAAAGCATCTAGGACGTAAAACTTAGTATTCTACAGACGTTAGTTTAAGTTCAAATTGACACTGAAAATCATCGAAATCGAATTTTGCAATTTGTAATAAATTTGATATGTTCAAGAAAGGTATGGCCGAAGGCAGCCCTTCTTTCTTGTTTTTTTTTTTAATACCAAAATTTTTTTCTTATAATGTTTTTTTCTTTAATTTTTGTACATAACAATTATGTAACATAAGATTGTTAATATTATTTTGAATATAATTTTTTTAATGTAATAGGGCGATGAAATCATGCGGATTTTGCGATTCGTTGTTCCACAATATATTTTTATTTTCAGTCATTAATTTTAAAGGCACATGAGTAGTAGCGAATAAATTCTGATAATCTACTTTCTTCTTTTCTGGTACAATTTTATAGATTTTGTTATAAGCAGAATGACCGGCAGATTAAAAGAACTTCAATATCTGTGACCTGATTTTTATCCATCTGTATTTGTGTCTATTGACTCATATTTTATTTCAATAAATCTTTTTGATGTGTGATCAACTAAGGATGGAAATCCAATTTTGGCAAAGACTTATGTGACAGCAATTAATTATTTTGGTGGCTTGCATGCCAATGACCTCAAAAGATTGTGGAACTGACATTTTGATTAGCCTCTCTTTAATTAAGAATATTTTAAAGAGGCAAAATATCAGCTCCACAATCTTTTGAGGCCAAACGCATTTTCACATAAAACTCCTTAGAAATAGAAACATTCAAAAGAAATGCTAAAGATTCTTCAAACAAAAATTGTTTGATTGTTATTTATGTTGTATCCAATAGTTTGCGAATTTTCTTAGGTCCCTCAGCAGTTTTCGATATTTTTCTAAGAATTGCGTTAATGTATACTTGCTTACAATATCTTGCAGCATACCTAAGAGCCATAATTAATTTTATGGATGTGTTCTGTGCTGCAAAACGCTTATTTTTTATATTAAATTCAATTTTTAGACGACCTGAGTCTGCAAGCTTTCTTTAAGTAATCCGAATCCTTCGATTTGAATATTAAAAACAGAATGAATCCAATCTTCCAATTTTCATTCAAAACCGATCTCATTTTCTACTCGCTTTTTCATATTTTCTTTTTTAAATTTTTATTTCAATGTTATCAATAGATTTTATTTAGCCAGATAAAAATTCAGTAATCAACAGTCCTTTTGCATCCGCATGCATTCAACGCATGAAAATATTTTCACAAACTTTGGCAATAATATAATTCCAAAATTAACTTTTCCCAACTCTTTGAAGAGTAAAAACTCTAAAAATAAATGTTTTTTTACATAACATTGTTAATTGTAGGAAAATAATAAATAGCTTGACGTCATAGAGAAATAAGAATTTATTAGTATTTAAATTACCTTTATTTTCGTTTCAGCAAAAATTTTCAAACAAATTCGCCGGGAAAAATATATTTCTTCACCAAATGCTTTGAAACCTTGACAAATACAAGTACTAATTTAATATTTTTTTATTAAAGACAGTTAAATACGTTTTGGAAATTCCAAAATTTGGTTTTTTCTCTCTTTATTGATTTTCTGGCCCTCTGTGCACTGGTTGCGCCGACTGTCAGTGGCTTTAGCTTGACATTGGCTTAGCTGCACTTATTATTGTTTTTGTCTTCCACATTCGTATGAATCAGACATATGTATATCCCTAAAAAAATATACCAAAGCAACAC
The DNA here is from genome assembly GCA_030068015.2 of Neoceratitis asiatica. Taxonomy (NCBI): domain Eukaryota; kingdom Metazoa; phylum Arthropoda; class Insecta; order Diptera; family Tephritidae; genus Neoceratitis; species Neoceratitis asiatica. The sequence goes on along the minus strand of CM061528.1, from coordinate 51,503,520 downwards.
TCACATGCATACACACCACACATCCTAGGACTTTGACTCTTCTAAGGCTGCGAGGCGCTGATAAAGTGGTGTCCAGTTTCTTTGGCTTTGGCAGTTAGCGTTTTTCCCCCCTTTCCTCATATTTTATCTCTTTTCTCACTGCTTTACGCCAAACTAACAAATTTATTATCGACACTTCTTCATTGCATTATCTCCTCTTCTTACTTGAATGCATTTTATTGTTGCTCATATATTTGTATTTAAAATACCAAAATACATACAAAGATGTGCACTTACAAGCATACAACTATATATGCATACATATATCCGAATTTAGTGAGATTTTATTTGTTGTTGCCCATAATTGCTTAATATTAATTACATTTAAACAAGATTTTTGTTGTCTCTATTCAAAGGCATTAACCCAAGTCACAGTTGACAGCTAACAAGCAGTTAATTTGATACAAAGCAAGCAATGAATGTAGAACTCATGAATTAATATGCGTGCTCGACCTTTTCGAATTCGTATTTTTGATGCCGCTTTGTTTTCTTATCAAACCACTTAAGATAAGCGTGAGTAATTTGAATGACAACTTCTTTAAAATATTTGATTTTTTCTTATTAATTTTTTCCCCTTTGGTAATACTGATAAATGGATAACTAATTAAAAGAGCGGACCAATTAACCAGCTGTGGTGGCAGTCTGAAAAATAAGGGCAAAATATAAACATCATGAAGTTGTAGCTGCACCAATTTATTTCAAGTTTTCATTGACTAGGGCTGGTATAGCTTAGACTTAAATCCTCCGATATTTTGAGGTGAACTGGAGCTACATCTACTTATTAGAATTTGCTTTATTATATTGGGAAAACTTCTCTTCAATAACTCTGAACTGAGTCTTGAAATACATTTGTTTTGTTTTCAAAGTATTTTAATGAATTTTTTTTTCCAGAATAAATGCTGAGCTCGAAAGTTGAATCCCATACGTCCCGTACGTACTTTGCTTTCTAAGCTTAGTTTGGAACTAGGGCCTACAATCCAATACAAAATAGCAATTTTTATTTATTTTTTATTTATTTATTTACTTTTCGGTCAAATGAACAATTAATTCTTATTGACTATGACGACAAAAGGCCTAACGATAATTGAAGTAATTATATAAGATAGTGCGAACTGCACCACAGGATAGAGACAAATCAAAATTCAAAATGCTGTTTAATTCCGTAAGGGTTGTTCTTAATGCGGCGTACTTGGAATAATTAGATTTTAAAATCTCAATATAAAAAGGAGTTACATGCCCAATATTTCGACTAGGGACATTGCAGTGTTTCCAATTTAATTTGGATAATATTTTTATCTATGTGGTTTTTCCAAATGAGTCTTTGATCCAATGTAACTCTTACTTAACATAAATCAGTCACGAATTCTTTCTGTGGCATTATATCACACTTGAAAGAGATTGAATGGGATGCGTATTTTTTAAGGGTAAGTGTTTTTTGTATACACTTGGACTCATTGAATTTAATTCTAGATGTATTTAGTCATTTTTCCACTATTTTTAAATGGTTTTGTAACGGAATACGAATCTATCATCCACAAAAGTTGCTGTGACGAGCTTTTGGCTTATGGGAAGATCGCTTGTGTAAATTAAATATAAGACGGGTTCTAAAATACTTCCCTATGGAACACCAGCATCTATTGCATGTGAATCAGTAGTATAACGGTTTTGTCTAACTCGAAATTTTCTGCCAATAAAAAAGATTCTTGGCATGGCATAAATATTTGCAGCTTATAAAGTTGACCATCTACTAAAACTTTATCAAATGCTAGAGCAACATCTAGGAATACTACAGTATAGTATTGCTTACTTTCATGCACTGATCTTATATTTGAAGCTGAATCGGTGCCATAGTATGGCACGGTTCGATACCAAAATCGGTTGTATTTCTCATAATTAAAGCTTTTCGAGGATTTTGGAGAATATAGTTATTAATATAGCCCCTTATGAGTCTACAAAAGATGAATCTTTACCTGACTTAGTAATTATAGTAATCTCTGAGAGCTTCCAGGATTTAAGAAAATAGTGAAATCTTAATAAGTTTTTAAAAATAAAGGGGGATCCACGTAGATGCACTTTTTTTAATATGTCATATTATTTTTCTCCAGTATTGTTTGGCATTTCATCATGGAAAGACTTACGCCTGAACAACGTTTACGAATCATTCAACTTTATTACGAAAATTCACGTTCTGTTAAGAATGTGTTTCGAGCATTTCTCTCCACTTATGGTCAACATAATCGGCCTACTGAGTGTACTATTCGTAACACCATCACCTGTCTTAAAAACCAGCATTCATTATTGGAAAATATTCGAAAGATAGACCACGTCCAGTATGCACTGAAGAAAATATAACGGCCGTAGCTGAGAGTGTAAACGAAGACCGTGGAGAGACGATTCGGCGCTGTTCACAGCAACTCGGACGTCATTATACGTCGAGATCTTAAATTGAAATACGGCTTGTTCAAGAAATGAAGCCGCTCGACCTTTCCAATCAACATCGCTTCGCTCTTTGGGCTCTTGAAAAGTTCCAAGAAGATCTGACGTTTTCGAGTCAAATTTTTTTCAGCGATGAGGCCCATTTCTGGCTCAATGGGTATGTAAACAAGCACAATTGCCGCATTTGGGACGAAGAGCAACCTGAAGAGATTCAAGAGCTGCCATTTCATCCAGAAAAAACAACGGTTAGGTGTAGTTTGTGGGCCAGTGGAATTATCGGTCCATATTTCTTCAATGATGATGCCGGTGAGAACGTAACCGTCAATTGCGACCATTTTCGCGCCATGATAACCTACTACTTGATGCCTGAAATTGAAGCTCGTGATCTCCGCGACATTTGTTTTCAACAAGATGGCACCACTTCCCACACATGGCATCAATCAATGGATTTATTGAGAGGACATTTCGGTGAGCAGATAATTTCACGTTTTGGGCCACTTACCAGTCGAAATGCTCGAACGAGTTATCGAAAATTGGACTCAATGGTTGGACCATCTGAGACGTAGCCGCGGCCAACATATGAATGAGATAATCTTCAAAAAATAAATGCCAAAGAATGTTCTTTCGAATGATAATACACATTCCTCATTAAATTTGAATTATCTGTGTTTTTTCTTTAAAATAGTAGGGAACCTCGAAATGGATCACCCTTTATAAAACATGTATTTTATTGCATAGTATGGAAACTCTTTTATCATATCACCCGTTATCCTGTCGTATCTAGGAGTTTCCTTTTTCTTAATATCGTTGATAATAATTTCCCTATATATATATATATATATATTTGGCGCTTTGTAACCGCTGAAGCGATTTTCGGCCGAGCTCCTCCTCCAATTTGTGGTTTTGCGTCTTGATGTTTTTACCAACAAATGGAGGGACCTACAGTTTATTTTAAGCCTAGGCTGTTGGATTTTTGTGAGGAGCTTTATTTCATACCAGAAATACACTCGGAGGGCTTGACATTCCCTGCCGAGGGGCGACCGCAATTAGAAAAATTTATTTTCTATAATTTTGGATGTTGCTCGAAACTGGGCTCGAACCCAGGCCTTCCGAATGTCAGTACGCAGTGCTAACCACTCGGCTATCGCGGCCGCCAAATAATTTCCCTAAGTAATTTAAAATTAAATTGAATAAATTTTCATCCGAATCTTCATCAATTTCTGTAAAATAATTGATGCCAATATTAGTTGTAAATACATTAGAAAGATGCGTGGCTAGGTAGATACCCTCATCCTGGTCGTTTCGAACCAACTCACCACTGTGAGTTCTTAGCGGAAGGTTGCAAATGACAGAACTTTAAAACTTTTAAATGTACAACGCAAAGAATTTTTACTATCAGAAGTCGCTGACAAGGAATGTAAGGACTTGAAATTTATGGTCCTTCTTATGCGCCAAGACACTCTGAAGCTCTTTTAAGCATCAATTGAGCTCATGTTTTAGTTTCGAGAACGAAACCTCTGGCAATCTCTCCTGAGTTGTGCTTGCTTGGTTACTAAACATATATTGTCTTTACCCTGAAGACCATTGAAGACCATCTCTAGTGGATGTTAGAAGTGCTGTGGTTTAGTTTTTCGCTTCCAATTGTGGTAATCTGGTAAAACGCTCAAGTGCTTTGGCGATATTTTATGCGAACATTCAATTCGAAAATTCAGTCAACTCTAAGTATCGGTTGCTAAATCACCTCTTTGGGCTGGAATTTATCATTTCGGCCTCTGGCTTTTTCGCATTTTCTGTCTGCAATTGCGTTTCGCTTCCTTCTTCCATTCTCTCGTAGACAGCACGCGATGCAGTCGATCACAAAAATTCGAGGTAGACAGCACCATTTCGTTGTCAATTCTCATCGTACTAGCTCTTTTGCTAATATTTTCAAAAACCGTCGTACCTCAGTTCCCCTTTATACGGAGTCTTTGCTACACATACAAGATAATATTTCAAATCAATATCAATCAGTTCTTCAAGCTGGAGACAGCCATGAGGCTTGATGAATTCCGTTATGCCGAAATCTGATACTACGTACGAACATATTCCGTACTCCTGCGAAGCTGATCAGCCTCAATCCGTTAGGGTATGTTTCGTCATGGGGACAAGCATAATTCTGATATCTTGGTGGAGGCTGCCCTCATAAGTATGACCCAGGCGCTCATAAAAGGTATCTTTGAGCAAAGCATCCTTATTTTACGTCGGAGAATTGTGTCAAGGAGTTTGCGATCCCTTACTTGGCCACTGTAATATATGGCACAAAAACATACTATTTTCCTTCCTTGTCCAATCCATCGTAATTCTTAATCTTACGAGGGCATAAACCAGCAGGTTATGGGCTCTATTGTGTACACTTTGTGTACGGAGTGTCCACATCCAGTCATGTCAATTGTTTTAGTCGAAAGCATGTATAAGGATGAATTGAGGCAGAAATTGTCCGTAGTTTTCTTTTGGGTCTTTTGAGTAAAGAATATCTCATAAAAGTCCTGAGGTATAAATTCCGTTAAGCCCACTAACGAGAATCAGAGCATGCCCTTTTGATAGAGCTTCTGAGCACATATCACATTGATAAAATGACTCATTACGATACCATTTAAGATTAACGGGAACTCCTCTTAGCTTAGCCCTGTTCAAAATCAAAGTGTAAAATTAGAATTTTGGGAGTCACATTGACATCGCTTTTATTTTCCAGTTTAATGGTTTCGCCTCTGTAAATATAAATCTTGTCCATCCTATAGCGGGATATTGGTTGAGGATATGTTTTACTGTTAATCGAATTTATCATATTACAAATCCAACCAACTTTTTTTAACTTATTGAGCTTACATGGTTCATTTTACGTACGTGTAGCAACACGACTGCTGTGTATTTAAATTGTTATCGGATTAAAGTGCTTTAGAAGCAAGCGACCGTGAGTAGGAAATCTATGAAAATATCGCTGACATAAATATAATAATTTCATCAATAAATTCATCAACCCTTAAGAATCGTCATAAACAACATAGGTTATTCCATCTGTAGAAGATATACTAAGGCCTAGATCACAAGTCCAAGAGGAAGCTTGATCAAAAATATATTAACACATCTAAGCTACCGGATTTTTCTTTCATTAATGAGTACGTCTTTAAGGTAACCTAGTCTGAGGTTTTTGAATAGTTTCAAACAGATTTTTTTCCAGTTCTTTAAATAAATAATAGATTACATACTTGCTATACAGTTTTAACACAAAACTTATTGCAGCAACCGACTTAAATCTAACCCCTCCAGGATCCAAAACATCTTCCTTCATAATTTTGGTCTCTTCAGAGATTTCATAATATCAGAGATTTCATAATATTCTAAAATGTACCTAAATAATTTATAAGTAAACAATAAACAATTCCTCAAACATACAAATATATTGGAAAATATGTATGCATATATTTTTGCTTTCGATTCCACAATCGAGTAGACCACCGCCGCGAATTTTTCTTGGTAATGCCAAACTTTCGATATTTTAAACACATTATGCACTTACTTACAAGCATTTTGACACAATACAACAAACCAACGACAAACGGCGAACAGTAGCATTGTATGCATGTATACAATGGTAGCCCAGCATAAGTCAAGCTCATTGTGTGTGGTCAAAGCAAAGGGAATCATCCTTTGTGTGGCGGTGGCTCCAACGGCAATGAGTGTAGAACAAATATGCACAAATTTGTAAATCCAAGCAGAAATACTGTCAACGACACAACACCGCCAATAAGCCGCCACACGACGGCGACAGCCCATAACAATGGTGGCGGTGATGGTGACTAGTGGCACCGATCGGCCATCAGCCAAGCGCGGCCGGTGTGTTGCTTGCGCCACCATTAACGCACTATCAGCGCCGGCAATGTCAATCGCACGTTTTACAAGAATTTGTGTTGTGACTCTGTCTGTGTCGGCAAAATTTAGACACTTTTTGCTACCATTACTAAGGCTATTGCTGCCTTCTCTTCTACTATGTACGAGTACTTCTCTTGGTTTTTGTTTATATTATTTCATTTTACTTTGATTTTACAACATTCCCGGAATAAGTGTGCACAGAAATTGTTTGGAAGAGACAAAACAACAAAAAGGAAGCAATTGAAAGGAATGATTTGACAGTTGAAAAAAGAAGAAGAAGAAGCAGAAGGAAAATAAAATGTATAACAATTATAAATAAATGTTTTCATAACAACACTTTAAAGTGGTATTGTAATAATTCTTTGTGTTAACACAACTGACGATAACAATCTCTAAGGAGATGAAAGAAAATAGTGGATGACTGCCGGTGTTATTTTTCCTTTTTTCGGTTACTTAAAAATTAAAATAATTCCTTTAAAGGATTTGCTTATGTTAAAGCTTTTATAACTTTTACGAGCTTTTAACAAATGTAGAAACCCTTCGAATTATTGTAAATTAGATAAAATTCAACTCGAAGCAAAACTCATTTTTCAATGAACGTTAAACAAACAAACGTTGCAAAAAATTTAAAATAGAATTGCAATCCCTCTAATAACTCTAGATAGATAACGAAAAAATGTTACTCAAGCAGACAACCCGAATAAATGTCTTATACCGATAGCTAGAAGCAATAAAAAATTAATAATTATTCGATCACACTTTTCGTAAAAGCATAATCCTGAGGAGAGTACAATGGGCCCACTCAACAACTTAGGCGTGGCCGCTCGCGATCAAGACCAACCAACCAGCCAAGTAGATTGATTGGTAAGAGTTTGACTAACCTCTTGAATTCGAAAGAAACCCAAATGGTTACCTGTTTCTCATTACGGAAAAAGGATATTTATTTAGAAAAGCCGCATGAACAGATGAATTCCACTTGCGTTCTCTTTGAATAATTTGAGCAAAATTCTGAACGAAAAAATGCTATAAAAAATAATGATTACGTGGCTGTCAGCTCAATCCTGATATGGAAAGAGAAACTGATATTGAAAATTGAAAAAACTTTTATTAAACAGTATGCTAGCAACAGCAGCAACTATTGCAATACCAGCAGAGCAGAAAACACAACCAGAACCATAGCATAGCTGGGAAATAATGATTAGTAATCCTAATGATTAGTAATCGGATTAGAAACTTTTATTTTGCAGAATAATTGATTAATTAGGATTAGTTGGCTATACTATTCGATTACTTATTGATTAGATTAGAACTAATCAAAAGTCTAATCGCGATTAGTGACGATTAGCATATCTAATCAAAACTAATCAAAACTAATCAAAAAAAAATCGATTAGATTTCTCGATTAGTTTTGGTTAGATTTGATTAGATCAACTATTTTGATCTATAAAATATATCATCGCTCCCACTGCCTACACACAATTCTTCGTCTTCGCAATATGCATTTTATCAAAATGCATTCTCTTCGCATCCATATGTACATATAATGCTGTAAATATAAACACAATAACTACAGCAGATCACTGCTTAGTTAATTAGACAGCTGACCTGACAGTCCGCCTTAAAAAAAACTCTTCTCGTTTTTCAATGTGGCCTTCAATCTATAAAGTGTTGTGAGTGAAGTGGCGAAAACTCTATTTGTAAATATAAAATTTTCAAATTATAAATATCGTAGTTGTCGAAATGGAGCAAAATGTCGGAATGGATCAAGATCTGTTTGAAGACCAAGACTTCTCGGCAGATGATGATGTTGTTGACCCAAATTTTATCCCGGAGAAGGTGATCCGCAAGAGGAATATTGTTGCGGATAGTGATTCGGCAGTGAGTACTAAAAAAATGCGTAGCGTCGGAAGGAGTTCGCCTAAATTCATTTTCAATTCAGAATTTTACGTGGCAATGGAAAAAGTATGTTAAACTAAGTGTTGGTGAAAATTTTTATTAAATTATTGTACTAATGGCTTGTTTTTTGTTACGGCAGTCAAATGGAAGAACAACGGCTAAATGTGCCGCCTGTAATAAAATCATGCGAGGCAGCGGGGAAGTAACTTCAAACTTCATATCATATATGCAATACGGATATGAGTTACACATGTCATTGGTTCGATCAAAATTTCGAGAGAAAATCAGCTGCCTTGGCGTGTAAGCGAATATTTGGTATCCATTCTGCGGAGAAAATCGCGCAAACGGTTGGAGAAATGAATTCTTCCTTTGACCTGAACAACAAAAACATAATTACGACCATCACGGACAACGGGTCAAACTTTGTCAAGGCATTTCGAGATTATGGTTTGCGAGAATATGTTAGTGATGAAGAAGAGGAAAATAGTGAAGACGAAATGCCGATTCTCGAAAATACCAAATATTTGCCGAAACACGAAAGGTGTGCCAGTCACATGTTAAATTTATTAGCCAGCACTGACTATACCAGGATTTTGAAAAACCAACCAACAATGAAAATTCAGCACTCAATGGTAATATCTATACATATTTTTTTTTTTTGAAATGCAACTAAAATTCATTTCTTACAGACGATCAAAAAGTGCAATCACCTTTGGAAAAAGTGCAAATGGCCAAAATCCTCCGAAATCATTCAGAACATTTTAGGTTCAGCTCTTGTTGTACCAGTAGTAACTAGGTGGAACTCACTATATGATGCAATCCTGAAGTTACTACAGTACAAGGAGAAATTGAATGAGCTTTCCGATGAGCTGAATCTGTCTCCTTTTACATCAGGTGATTTTCAATATTTGGAGTCGTACAAGCTCCTAATGGAGCCTATTTCCCAAACTTTGAACTTTCTCCAAGGTGAAGCTAATGTGAAATATGGTTGTATTATTGCATTATCCAGAAAACCCGAAGTTTCGAGCAATATTAGCTGAACAGCAGTACAATTAGAATATCGATTGAGAGAAAGGTTTAAACTATATTTCACATTGGCTCCTGAGGTAAATATGGCATTAGCGGCAGCTGTATTGACACCAAACGTGAAAATGTAATGGTTGCGAGTTATCCAAAAAACTTTGCCTGACTGTACTCAGGAGCAGATCAGTGAAAGTGTGATTAAAGTAATGAGCACTTTCTTCCAAAATGATTCTACATGTTTTGAAACGGCCGTGCCTCAGTTGGGCTAAGAAAGCTCTTTTTATGATTTCAATGATGAAGGTAATTTTATCAATATTATATGATTTTTCAAACTAAATATTATTTTGGTTCCAGAACATGATGAGGAGGCGTTAATTCCCAGAACACCAATTTCACCAAACGAGTCAAACGGTTTCAAAGAAGTGGTTAGCAATCAGCTATATGCGTATTTGAATGACCCGACGCCAGGTCCTGAAATTTGGAATAAATATGGTGCACTGAAGGAAGCGTGTCTAGCGTTCAATACCATGCTTACGTCATCAGCGCCCGTCGAAAGGCTGTTTTCATTTGCTGGAATAGTCAATAACTCAAGACGGAATTCATTGTCTGAATTTTCTTTTGAAAAGTTGGTAGTAATGAAAATTAATATAAACTTTTTGTGATACATATGTAATATAAATCAGCATACATTTAAAGCGTCGAGAATCTCATGTTTTTTTTTCAGAACGTGCCTTTAATTTTTATACTACAACTGGTATGAGAAAAAGTAGAGATAGACCCACCAATAAGTGTACCGAAATGACCAGGGCTATGAGCCGAAAATAATCCCGTCACAACTTGTTTAATAAGATTTATGTTTACAGTGAAATTTTGAAAAAAAGTTCTTTTAAGTTTGTTACTTTATGAATTAAACGAAAAAAACAACAAAAATATTTCTAATCATTTCAGATCTAATCAAAACTAATCGAGAAATCTAATCGATTTTTTTTATTAGTTTTAATTAGTATGCTAATCGCCATTAGATTTTTGATTCGTTCTAATCTAATCAATTAGTAATCTAAAATATTAAAGAATCAAAAAAATCTAATGTTTAGATTATTTTATTTTTCTAATCGTAATGATTTCTAATTCTAATCGAAGTTCCCCAGCTATGAACCATAGTAACTAATAGCGGAATAGAGTTTCTGGTCTAAAATATGCAAAGTTTGCTCGCGAATGGTCTACCGATCGCCCGATGCCAAAATCCGACCTATGAGGGCAGAAGAAAAACTAAAAGTGGGCTTTAAGATACCACGAACAAAAGAGTATGAAAAACATTACAACTTCGTTGTCCCCCAACGTTTCCTCTAAAAAAATAATTCTGGAAGGTTAGAAAGAAATCGTCAGTCACCAGTAAATACTGAAGCACCATTGAGAAGGCGTAACGGATCCTGCGTCATAACTGAAAAAGAAAAGGCATCTTGTTTTACAGAGCACCTGAGTGCGGTATTCCAAACGAATACTGATTCAGATAATGCAATTTTACCACTAAATCATATTGTTCCAGGCTACACTGCTTCTTCTGGAACACCTGTACCTGAGCTAAAGAATTGTAGTCCTAGATCCAAAAAATCTCATGAATACGAAATACGACCATATCACACCAAAGATACTTTTGCTTGCAAAGCTTTTCAGTACCATACTAAAGCCATGTGTAGAAGTTCACACAAGTGAGGAAAGTTTTTGACTGCCATTCACCTGGGAGTGGCCAGAAACGATTCTTTTACATATGGTTCAAGCAGCTCTCGATTTCCCGTCTTAGACCAAGTATCCCTCTTGGGATCCACCACATGAAGACTATACTCCAATGAAAAATCAACAAATGGCTCGAATGAGAGATCCCCCTTTTGATGACGACCCCTGCAAACATTTAAAGGATCACGATTTGAGGAAATGCACTTGGAATGTCCGGTCCTTTAATTGGGAAAGTGCCGCTGCCAGCTGTGTGATTTCCTCGTAAGACTAAAAGCTGATATCACCGCCGTCCAAGAAATGCGATGGACGAAGCAAGGACGGAAGAAGGTGGGTCCTTGTGAAATCTCTCTCATTTGCGCCCACGACCCGACGGAAAAAAATGACGATATGACTAAAGATGCTTCCTATTAGAACCTAGAACGAGCTTATGAGCGCTTTCCCCGCCACGAAGTCAAAATTGTGTTAGGCGATTTTAACGCCATTATGGGCAAAGAAGATATTTTTGAAAATTCAGCCATCACCACGAAAAACTCTCCAAGGAGCTGAGGCTGATCGACTTCGCCCAAAATATGATTGTTTATCAAGCAAAATGGCTGTCTCCAGATCACAAAACACGCAACCAAATTGGTCATGTTGTAATAGGCGGAAGTGTTTTCGATATGCGTAGATTCCGAGGACCTAACATCGACTCAGATCACTACCTTGTCGCAGCGAATATACGCACCCGACTCTGTGCAATAAAGAACGCCTCGCAACAAACACAATGAAAGTTCGACGTCGAAAAGCTGCAATCACAACCGACAGCTGAACGGTTATCCACTCAACCTGCATACCTGCAACCTCATGGAGCTGCGGAACGGAATATCAAGCCCCCTAATTACCGCCGCTACGGAAACAATTGGTTTTCAACAGTGTCAGAAGAAGGGCTGGTACGATGAGGAATGTCGAATTGATGTGGAGATAAAATGGACTACCTACCTCGCAACGTTACGATCAACCACTGATTCCGAGACCTGAAGAGGAGAACGAGATGCATTTTCAGACAAATAAAGAAAGAGGTCGAATTGCTTGAGAATGAAGTGCTTGAGAAAGTTCAATGAAAAGATGTGGCGACTTACAGAGGGTTTTAGGACAGGAGCAAACTCATGTACGGACCAAAGAGGTAATCTGCTGATAAATGTCCAGAGCTTACTTAGTGTGTAAAGAGAGCACATCCCTAGCCTGCTTAATGACAGTGAAAGTGAAACACCCAGAGATGGCGAACCAGAAACTGCAAACGATGACGATGGTGTAGACGTTCCACCCTTTTCCGACTATGATGAAGTTCTAATAGCGATTTCAAGCTTAAATAATAACAAAGCGGCGGGAGCTGATGGCATGCCCGACAAATGGATCTTAAGTTTACTCTGTCCAGTTCATAAAATGCGGGACACTACAGTCTGCGTCAATTACCGTGGGATAAGCTTCCTCAAAATCGCATACAAAGTCCTCTCGAGCATATTATATGAGAGATTAAAGCCCACCTTCAATGAACTGATTGCATTTGGCCACACTGATGCTTTAAATCACCTAAATCCACCATTGACCAGATATTTACCATGCACCAAGTTTCGGAAAAGACCTGAAAGAAAAGATTCGATACACATCACCTTTTCACCTATTCTAAACGCTGATTAAAAGGGCAAAAAGGAGCTGATTCGATACCTCTATCACTGAATTTGGAATCCCTACAAAACTCATACGGCTATGCAAACTGACCCTGGATAACACCAGAAGCGCCGTTAGAATTGAGAAGGATCGCTCTGAGCCGTTCAATACCAAACGAGGTTTCGACAGGGTGAATTTTTATCTTGTGATTTCTTCATCCTGATATAGGAACAAATAATAAGAGCCACAGAGCTAAATAAAACAAGTACAATATTTTACAAAAGTGAACAATTGCTGGCATATGCCGATAATATTTATATCATTGGCCATGGCGACCGCACTATTAGTTCTGCTTTCTCCATATTAAACAAGGAAGCGAAGCGAATGGTTCTCGTGGTGAACGAGAACAAGATGAAATATTTCCTGTCATCAAACAACAGTCAGAACGTTCCCGTCTTGGCTCTCACGTCACTGTTGATAGTCATAACTTCGAAGTCGGAGATAATTTCGTCTATCTTTGGACAGATATTAACAACAGCTTCATTGACAGCCATACTTGTGCTACTTTGGACTGAGCAGGCAATTGAAAAGTAAAATTCTCGCTCACCGAACCAAAACCAAACTTCACAAGTCGCTCATCATTCCCGTCCTGACACATGGTGCCGGAGCGTGGACAATGTCGACATCCAATGAGATGACACTAGAAGTTTTCGAGAGTAATCGCGTCACGGTGCCTACGTTAATGTAGTAGTAGTAGTAATAGTAGTAGTCAGGCTTCCAATATCGAAACCGATTCAATAACTCAATACAAAAGTATTTTTTTTTTGTTAATAATATTTTTTTATCTTTTAAATTTCCCACACCACTCAAAATAATTATTCTGGCAAAACTTCATCAGTTTACCTATTCAACTGATGCTTTCCATCTCGATTCAACCGGTCCATTCGGGTCACTATTTTATTTTTAAACGAAATTTTAATATGTTATGCTTTGGTCAAAATAAAGAGACACGTATTTTTTTCTGGCCCGAAAAATTTTTTTTCCGAGATTTATCGACAATTTCGTTTTTTGGGTAAAAAACGTTTTTTTTTCGGTAATTCGGGGACTTCGTTTTTCAATTGGCCATATTTTTGACATAAATTTACCGATTTCAATAATTTTTACTTCTAATCATTCTTGATGATCCGCACTATCAGATAGAAGTTTGAAAATTACTCAGAAATAAGTAATAATTTTTTTATTTTACAATAGAAAAATTTCCAATTTTTTTTTGAAATTCAATATCTCAAAAATTGTATTCTTTTGTCTTCGAAACTTTTTTTTACATCAAACAGAGACTTTGAATTTCCATTAAAAAAAATTCCCTCCACTAATTTTTTTGTTTCAGAGTTACGATTTTTTGAATAAAAAATTGGTTTTTCGTGTTAATGTGAACTGCAGACTAAACATGAGCTCAAAATGTTTAACGTTTGCGCAAAATTAAAACTTATTGTAGTACTATATCATTCTTCCAAGCAACCTTGAATATTAATCTACATTTGTAGAACTTAGTCTCAATGAAAATTTCAAACTTAAATGTAAGATAGGTATTTTAGAGGCATAATCACAGACGGTAAAGGATACTATTTTATTGTGTACGTTGAAGAAGGATGAGTTGTTTTAAAAATGGCTTATTATTTTGAACTGTTGGTGGGATAAAATTGACGAACGAGTGGAGCAGAAGCCGCCGTCACCATATTTCTACCATTTGTCAGCATGACTCTAAGACCACCTGTTTATGCGTGCAACCCTGCGCAGCAGCTTCTATATACACCTGCAGATGTCCCTGCTGCTTGTGAATATTCACGACTCATCCCTATCGGAAGGCATAAAAGGCCGATGTTTCCGTTTTAGCTCTCTCTTTTCGCGCAAATCCCCGCAGCAGCAACATCAAGGTGAGTTTTTAGCTCTTGTGTCTTTTATGTATTATTACATATATATTTTTTTATATACATATATGCATTATCTCTAAAATCATTGTATAAAGATGTCAGAAACACCATACTTTAAAAAAGTGAAATGCAAGGATTTGAGAAGAATCATAATAGGAATGTGTATGAAACACCAAGGAATAAATTCAAAAGATTGGAGGGTATGACAGACAAATTTCAGTTACTGTTCGCGGATACTACTTTACAACCTGAAGACAAAATTTGTAATTATTGTTATTCCAAACTATTAGACAGAATCGATAAAACAGAAACACCTATGTCGCAAATGACCGAAGATTTGCAATCTGGTGCATCAGAACTAACTAGTTGCTCTCCGCATTCTAATAATGACATGTCTGACCAATCATTCATCGCGGAAAATGAAGAATTCGAATTTCCGACATCAGAGATCACAGATTGTCAACAGCAGGTCTGTTTGTGTATATATTGCACTAATTTTGAATTGCTATTGGTAGGATTGAAAAATTGTCTGAATAGGTACAGTGTTGTAGTTACAAATTTTCGCGATATTGTCCTATCCGCCGGAGTTTGTTCAGTAAACAACGATACTTGTATATTCAGAGAATGCGACAAATGTCCTTGAATTGATGGAATAATGAAAAAAACCACGGAATATTTAAGAGATGAAATCGAAGAAGAAACAACTTTTGCATTTTAGGAAGAAAATGATCTTATAAAGAAAACAAATTCTATTGAAATTTTCATTAAAACATTGTCTGAGTGGACTTTAAAAATCAATACTCATTTACAGCTCAAAAAAATTCAACAAAACGGTATAAAACTAGAGAAAGTGATATCAAAAGAAAATTCATCTCATTTGTAAAAAATGAAGTACAGTCATATCATTGGAAGTCAAAACAAATCTCAATTTTCACTGCAGTCTGTTATTTTGGTCAAAACGTAGAATGTTATGTCGTTATGACTTATCGTTATGACTTATCGCATGACTCGGCACATTCAATACTGGCAATTGATAAAATTGTATCCGATTTGAACCAACGATTTCCAGACATTATAACGCAAAGTATGACTATAATTTCGGACGGAGCCTGAATGAATTCAAAACTTCGACACGTAAAATGAAATGGTTGTTTTCCGCGACAGGCCATGGGAAAGGGGCATGCAAAAGCATTGGGGGGCTCGTTAAACATTTTGCGAAACGACACAATTTAAGTGTGGATGAAACACAGAATATTCAATGCGCGAGATCATTTGCCGATATAGTGCAGATAAAAACTCCTAAAATCAAACATCTTTTCCTGAAGGTTGAAGAATTGAAAAGTTTTCGAAGCAAAAAGAAATATGTGTGGAAAAAAGCTAAAGTATATAAAGGAATTCGAGAGACACATGTGTGGAGAAATGAACTTGGGGAAAACAAAAAAAAAACAAAGTGTTTAACGCAAGAACTCGTGAACATGAGTGGAAAGATGCTGAATGAAGCTGTACATTATGAAGTAAGGTTTATAAGTTTAGAATAAGGAAGGATGAAATTCGATTGTTTACTAAAAATAAATATTTTAAAGATACTTAAATACCAAAAAACTACAATACATTATCATTTCATACATGTACTGATAATTAAAAATCGGTATTCACTGGGCGCAGTTCACATCAACACGAAAATACCAATTTTTTATTCAAAAAATCGTAACTCTGAAACAAAAAATTTTAGTAGAGGGAAATTTTTTTTAATGGAAATTCAAAGTCTCTGTTTGATGTAAAAAAAGTTTCGAAGAAGAAAAAAATACGCTTTTTGAGATATTGAATTTCAAAAAAAAAATTGCAAATTTTTCTATTGCAAAATAAAAAATTATTACTTATTTCTGAGTAATTTTCAAACTTTTATCTGATAGTGCGGATCATCACGAATGATTGGAAGTAAAAGTCATTGAAATCGGTCAATTTTTGTCAAAAATATCGCCAATTGAAAAAAAAAGTCCGCGAATTACTGAAATAATCGATTTTCACCCAAAAAACGAAATTGTCGATAAATCTCGAAAAAAAAATTTTTCGGGCCAGAAAAAAAATACGTGTCTCTTTATTTTGACCAAAGCATAACATATTAAAATTTCGTTTAAAAATAAAATAGTGACCCGAATGGACCGGTTGAATCGAGATGGAAAGCATCAACTGACTGTAGCTGCTGCTGCTCGCAGGATTGGAAAGCAGAAAATTGAGAATACCTCCAAAATGTTTCCTTATCTGGCCATTATAATTAAAATGATAACAACAAAAAGCAAAAATTTTAAGCTACCCTAATGCAGTTGCGAATCTCTGCTCGTATTTCATAAAACTTTTACTTAACTTACTACATATTGACCGCTATTTTAAACACAATAATACGTTGTAATTGTGGCATAAATTTATAAAAATATGAACTTTTTAATGGCGTGCATAAATTAAGAAAACGTACAATAAAATGCAGATATGAGTGCAGATGTGTGTGGCGGCTGCCTTCGCTAGTTAACCAATTAAATTTATATGCGAGTTTGTGACTTAAGTCTTTTGTTTGCAACTCAACTCAAAAAAATTGCCATTTCGCTTAGCGGAAAACTGTCAATTCAAAAAATTACTCGCTGCAATATGTTTGGGTGTGTGTGTGTGTGCGTATTATTCGTGCAACGCTGACTAATTGCACACAGATTGGTGCGTCTGAGCGTGTGTGTTGCGTGTGCGTTTGCAAGTGCAACTTAAAATGCACTGACGGCCACCGACAATAAAGTGTCCACTTATTAAGTTAAACAGCTGCGATTTTAAAAAGCCAATTTGCGCATAATACGTTGGACGTGAGTAAAATTTTTTGCATATCATTGGCCAAGTGCAATTTTATCTTTTTTTTAATTTTTACTTATGCTTGGCAACTTTATTTGACTGTTGTTGCTGTTAGTGTTTTTTTTATTATTATAATGTTTTGCGGCTAGACACACGCAGAAATTCAATGATTTGTGCCACACGCATACGCATGCGTAAATATATATTTATATATATATATATTTGTATGTGCACATGTGTACACATAGGAATTTATGCGGCTGCACATGCGTAGGCCAACTAAAGGTTATAATTTGCAATGTTTATGAATATGCGTCAAAAATACAAAAACACATACTCGTGTAAACGATATGTGTGTACGAAACTTAATTGAAATAATAAAAAACTCATTTTTTTCTTTAATTTTCTTCTACTGTTTTTTTTTAAGAATTGAACGCAACTTGACTTGTGCTTGATAGCTACATATAAATTAATTTAATAACCACTGGTTTCACTGGTTTTTATATTTTTGACCCGCTTTGTTTGCATAACTTTTGTAATGAACTTTTTCTCTTTTTGTTTTACAACTCCACGCTTTTACAAATAAATTTCAGCGCGTTGAGTGACAAACGTCCGCTTTGCTTGCGCATTTTATCGTTGCTGTTGCTACTTATATTAATCACTCGTTGGATTATGACAATCTCGTGCTGTTTTCATCGTCGCACAGTGGACGAGCTTGTAGGGAGCAAGCGGCATTACATACTTTAAAATTGTTTCCAAAATTCTATAAAAATATAAAAAATAATAAAACGTACGAGTATCTTAATAAGCTTCTCCAAAACTACCCTCAAAACACTCTATGGAAGCCTACAATTAACCTAGACATTCTTTTTTAAAACCCAAACACACAAGTTTTGAAACAAAAAAGGACGACAGACACAATAAATAACACAAAAACCATAGCTTGGGTAAAAAATAATGGCCGAAAATAGTGAAGTTGCTTTAGTCTGATCGGTAGAATGTGGAGATTTGCAAATATTTGCAGCTGATATTTACATTAAATATCAATCGATTACCAATCGATGACGATGGTATAGACGTTCCAGGAGTCGATGGCCTACCGGCAGAGTTATTCAAATACGGCGGTGAAAAATTTACATTCATTGACTGACGATTGGAAATGCAATTCTAGTTCTGTTTTCTCCAGGTTAGACAAGGAAACGTGGCGAATGATTCTCGTGGTGGACGAGAACAAGACGAAATATTTCCTGTCATCAAATAAACAGTCATCGCATTGGCGTCTTGGCTCCCACGTCACTTTTGACAGTCATAACTTCGAAGTCATAGATAATTTCGTCTACCTAGACACCAGTATCAACAACATTAACAGTGACAGCATTGAAATCCAAAGCAGAATCACTCTTGCCAACAGGTGCTAATTTGGACTGATAATGCAATTGAAAAGTAAAGTCCTTTCTCGACTAACCAAAACCAAACTCTAAAAATCGCTCATTACTCCCATCCTAACATATGGTGCAGAAGATTGGACGATGTCAACATCCGATGAATCGGTTTTAGGAACATTCGATAGAAAAGTTTTGGGGAACATTTATGGTCCTTTGCACATTGGGATCGGCGAATACCGTAGACGGTGGAACGATGAGCTGTACGATTTATATGGCGTTATTTTCGTCAGAATGTATGAAAGCGCTCCAGCTTTGAAAGTACCCGCTGGTGGAAGCAGAGGAAGAGGAAGACCTCTACTCCGTTGAAAGGAAAATGTGGAGAGAGACCTGGTTTCAGTTGGTAAACGGTACCTACGCGATAGAAGAAGAAAAAGAAGTGCTGAATACCTTTTTTATAATATTTATATATATATATATATATATATATATATATATATATAACTTTTTATTTTCCAAACATTTGGTTGTGAAAGAGTATTTTAACTTTTCTTAACACCTTCACTTTCATGCTTCTAACAGAGCATATCCAAATTAGCTTCCTTCTTTGCCTTTCGCCGCTATTCCTAAATATATTCGTTGTAGTAAATCAAAAAACAAAAAAACATTTGAATACGTGGACCTATTATAAGTTAGTTTTGAAACATTTCCAGCTAAACCTGTGACTTAGATTTTTGGTCTATGAGGCGACCACTGTGCATGGCTGTCTTTTTTGTCTATATATATTTTAAGTTATGCCTATTTTATATGGTCATAAAGTGATATTCCAAAACGCAAGCGCAACATGAAAATGCTCGTAAAAACCTCGTAAAGTACTCGTATTTAATAATTGAAAATATGGTCAAGGGCCGGAAGGGATTGATTGCTGCGGTTAATGGGACGGAAGCGCGATAACGTCGCTGCTTTTAAAGCACGTTCTTCTTGTTTATTGCTTTGTTTTAGCTTGAAAATATTCATCTTAAAGTTTTACTGTCTCACGTGGGTGGCAAGAGCGCATTAAGTTAAAAGATGTATATATATTCAACATTTTTTTTTCAAAAGCGAGCTTTTAAATACGTTATCTTTGATCAGGGGTCCAGATGATAGTTGGATTAGGTTACATGATAATCGACAATTTATTAAAATTTTAGAGGCACAATTAAAGAATATCCAGCAAATCCAGCAAAAAAGTTTCCAGCTTCTGGACCTATTTAAATGGGTAGCCTACTATGTTAATAAAATAATGATCATAGTCAGAAAGGCTCACCTTCCGTCATCATTCATGTAATAGGGCACTAGCTCTAGTTCATTTTCGGCATTCGTTCCCATTACGGATCGGCGGAGAGACCTTGTTTCCGGTGCGCTATGAATTTAAATGATCCATGGCTTTCGCACGAGCTCTGCTAAATCTCAAAAACCTAACAGATCATGAATTAAAAGACGTTCCAAATAGGAACCGGAAAACAGTGAAGTAACTCCAAATGAAAGTTGAAGACAGTATAATTGTTTCAAAGTCACTTCAGCAACAGTAACCAGTAATGAAAGTAATGAACGCAGTCATCCTTTATGAGAACCTTGCGCCCGCTTCCCTGTGTCTTTTCACACAGTATCAGAGGAAGCAGCTTTAATCAATTCTGAGCTTTATTCCCTTTCGATATCTCTGCACGTGAACAAACTGAATTACTGAGTCTTAAACGAAAAGAATGAAGCAGTATTGTGTAAAGTGTTGAAAGACAAGAAGGTGAACTTACCATATACTAAGCCGCATCCGAATGCATGAAGAGAGCTTTTTGTTCCATTTCAGAAATAGACTTTTTCTGGCGATGGGTACATCGACCGCAATAAGAAAAAAACTTTTCTGTTATTTTAGATTTTTCTCTATCTGGATCTCAAACCTATACCCTTCGGCATGATTGGGGCATTATCGAATCAATCCCAAATTAAAATTTGCAGTTTAAATAGAGAAGTTCTCAAACAAGTGTACCACTCTCTGCTCTCTAAAAGCTTCTGCAAGATTTTTTTTACAATTTTCTCACTTTCTTAAACATAACTAAGCTTAATCATTCCTGCAATAGATCGCAGAACTTACAATTCTTAGCAATTTTTGAAAAATATAAGGGATTTGCCCCTTGAGGAAGTATAGAACATACGAACCATAGCTTTCCCTGCAGCTACATTTCTTGTTATGTCTCTAGCTTGAATTGAAGTTTTTATTTATATCTGTCGCCAATACCCCAACAACTTACTTCCTTTGTTCTATATTCGCCGAAATCGTAATGCATGAAGTAAATAAGTACATATGTATTCTCCTGATGTGCATAATCAGTGAAAAGTGAAATATAAAAAAATCGAATATAATGCCATTATAAAGTTCCTTACCAAGCAATGAAAATCAAGGCTAAAGGAGAAAGAACCGCAGAAATGGGCGCAGCATCCGATACAACCAGTTAAAATTCTGTATGATCATCTTGACATGGATAAAGTCAGCGCAAGATGAGTGCCGAGAATGCTCACGCTATGAACTTTCGAACTTCTGTAATGAGGAGAAGGTCGATTTGTTACTGGAGACAAAACTTGAGTTCGTCAGTATGAACCTGAGTCATAATTCAATGCTATAAAAATGTTACAACACCTCCAAAGAAGTGTTTAATATATCACAGTCAGCTGAGAAACTTATGCCAACGGCCTTTTGGGAATCAGAAGGTGTTTCTATAACTGGAGAATACTACACTTCAATATTAGAGCCACTAAAAAATTCCATTAAAGAGAAAAACGGGGAAAATTTACGAAATAAGTGTGCTTCGATATTTTCACCCAACCTATAGCCTAGACCTGGTCCCGAATGATTATTACTGCTTCAAAAAATGTAAAAAGAGCTGAGGGTTGAAAAATTGTATCACCAATGATGAAGTGAAGGAGGCAGTTTTAGCGTATTTTGAAGATAAAAAAAAAGTACTTTTTATGAGGACGCAACAGTTCCGAAATATTTTTATAGAAAGTGGTACTGCTTGGAAGTTATTGCGCTTTTAGAAGATCCGTCTGTAATCGTTGAATTTTTTACGTCCCTGCGAGTACATAGCAGAGGGCGTGATGAATCAGAGTTAATACCACGTCCCAAGCCAGAAAATTACAGCGTACTATAACCGCAATGTCATCTACTTTGGGTGTAATTATGGTCTCTGTCCCTTCTAACTAACGAGTAGCCTACTAAAAACGTTCATTTTAAAATTATTTTGCATAAAAAGACGGATAAATATTTTTTTATTGGAATGCCTCAACATTATGGATCATGATGGAACATCACTTAATTTATACAGCTGTCGATACTGGCCCTTTGTAGCTGTAACGGGCACTGATATTTCGTACTTCGAGTCATGATTCGTCTTTGAACAGTTGGCGTAGCAATTCTCCTTAACGGCTCCCCACAAAATATACCCAAACATCGCTGTTTCAGCTAATTGTGCGCTTTTCGAATATAGTGTGCAAAGGATATCGATTATAACGTTGAGTGTGGCAGTTTGTTGTCCATTTTCTGTAGCGTTAGAAAAAAAATATGCTCTGAGCATGGTTTGGTAACGACTGGCATTAATGCTATAGACAGCTCCTCCACGTTTTCGAAAGAAAGCGGACCAATAATGCCGCTGGTCCAAATGCGGAAAGCAGTATGCAGTCACTCGTTCAGGATTTTTTGGATTGGCTTTTCAATGGTAACAAGTGGGGCTTTTGAGCCCCAAATGCAGCAGTTTTGCTTCTTAAAGCAGCCACCGAGATGATGGTGAGATTTTAAAAAATGGAATCAGCGAATTCACAACAGATAGTAATGGGGCTTCAGTTCAGTTCATGACAATTATGGTTATTCAGCACAGAAAATGGAAGAAAACGTATGGTGAAACTTCAAAAATGTTAATCTTAAGTCCACCTAAGGTACAGACCATTGTAAAAAAAATTATCCGCCGGAAAGAAGCCGCGTGTTGGCCGCCCGAAGGGACTAACTCGAAAATACATCAGCTTTATTCTGAAGGAAGTGAATGATGATCCTAAAATTACTGCTCGAAAATTAGCCGAAAACAGCGCAAGCTCATCAAGAAAGTGTGTTCATCCAAGAACAATTCGAAGAGTTCTGAACGATAACGGCTTCCGCAGTAGAACGCCACGTAAAAAGCTAAACTTCGCTTGGAGTTAGAAAGTTGGCTTTTATTGATGGTAATATGGATCAGTTCAAATATAAGTCATAGTTGGAAACTAATGTGAAGCCTTCGGTGGATAGTTTGGAGCTTGGCGCAGGCTGGATCTTTCAACAGGATAACGATCCAAAGCACACGGCCCATATTGTTAAGGATTGGTGGCTTTATAATGCTCCAAGGCAACTACACACGCTACCTCATAGTCCAGATTTGAATGTTATTGAACATATCTGGGAGTTTTTTGAGAGAAAATTAGAAAAAATCAGATTTCCAGCTCAGCATTACTCAAAGAACGTCTTATTGAAGCTTGGGATAGTATTACTGCCTCAGAATTGACAAATTTAGTAGCTTCGATGCTTCAACCTGTTATTGATGCGGACGGTGGACCAACTAAATACTAAAAAGATAGTATAGTACCTGATAGTAGCCAAAGTTTTTGCGCTAAGATAAGTTATGTATGTGCTGTATGTTGATTTTTGTCAATGTTGGATTAACGCGTTTTTTGTCATAGCTTTACTATTTTATGTTAAAAAAATATTTTTGTTGGTTTTTAATGATGAGGGAAAATAGTTGAATTAAACTGTATCGTTCAATTTTCCAATAAACTATTTGGACTTTCAATTCAACGAAAACAGGGGGGTGTTTGTAGACTTTTGTCCGTCACTCTACATTCTTCAATTGCTTCATGTAAATATCATAAAATTTCATATTAAATAAATGTTGCATATAATTTTTGTAACATAACACACGCCTAGAGTTTCTCACACAAATTTGAAATTACCCACGAACAAGTTGCAAGTTACCGGCGAACAACTAACTATTCCTCACCTTCGTTAAGTTTTTCTATATTTACATATTTATATACATACATAAATCTTTATTACAAGTTCGTATATGTACTTCTCCCAACTGTTCAACACACCTGAACGGAAGATTTCTGCAACAAAATAAACGCACTCGTTGCAAATAAAATTTATGCATGACAAACGATTAGCATAACATAACGCGATAGCAGCTAATAAAGTAATTAAAAAATTTCACTCTCTCACTTACCACAACATCTCTCGCCAACGAATGTTGTACAAACAAGAGCATTGAAGTATGAACAAGTATGTAAAAGAGCTTTATAGCGAACGCATGCAAGGGTGCTTAACAGTGGTCCAGTCCACAATAACTAGACACTTAACATACATACGACGAATATTGGCCTGTATGTACATAACTGTGTACGAACATAAACGCCAAGCCGGACATCAATTCGCGCATAATTAAGATGCGTTGATGCGCCAAGAACAACAACCACAACATCAACAATAAAGCAGTGACTGACATAGCAAAAATTGCAGCTTGTTAAGCTAAATGACTGACGTCATTAGCAAAATAATTGCACCACGAGTGAACAGAAATGAACTGCGTACAGCAGAAAGCAACGAGTAGAAAATGCAATGGGCAAAGCTTTGGCCGCTCTGACAAAGGGGAAAAGTGAGAGTATCATGGGCTTGTTATCTTTATCATTCGATGAGCATGACAAAGAGACTTCAAGTTTGACTCGTTGCTGTTGGTTTTATTAGATTTTATTATTGCAACGTACGCGCTACAACATTTATGAATAAATGTATGTAGTATGTAAGTTCATTTATTATTTATTTCAATCCGTAGAAAAAAATTATTATCTGCTAGCTTAAAACGGTCTATTGCGTGCATTCGCTCGGTTTTGCTTATAATTACTTGTAATATATGCTCAGAGTACTGTATAAATGTACATATATATGTAGGTACATATATGAATATTAATTTTAATCTAAAGAAATTAAAGTGAGCATCGTGTATCGTGTCAATCATATTAAAAAACCTTAATGCTGCTATAAAATCATAATTGGCAGTTAATGTGCATAATTTTCTGTTAATTTAGTTTGCACTTGAGTGTTGGGAAATTTATTATACCACAAAGCAAATTATTTAATTAAAATGTGTGCATATTAATATATGTATATGTATATATGTATGAGCTTTGAATTTTGCTTTAATGCATTCGTTAGAGATTTATATGATATGATAAATGCGCAAATACACCAAACAATTGTAGAGAATATCGAGATCTACTAACGACAGCTGGTTCTACGCACCGGAATTGTCCCGGATATTATCCGACCAAGAACTGTCCTCTTTCCGCGAAGTAACCAGAAGTAAGGTTTAGGTTAATAGTAAAATTTAGTTGATGTACGTCAACGGATCTACACCTTGCAACAGGGTTGCTTTAAAGCGGCTTTGGAACCAGCCCTAGTACGACGAAATATTTCTGCTGTGAGTGCCAACTCCACCATTCTTCCATATGACGTCAGTGCAGTGTCCACAGGCATCATAAAATCTGTTCAGGCCTTACTAACCACAGGGAGTGGACCACTCGTTGAATGACCTCATATTTCTAGCGCTCAACTGCGTCACAAGCCTCTAATTCTGTGTTTTTAGCACCATAATCCAATTTGGATCACCACCCACAGACCGCCACGGTCCAGTTGAGCTCCCTGTAGTGTGATTCTAAGCTTTCTCCTCTCCCTCCCCATATTCAGCATTACCTTCCGTATGCAAATCACAAAAGTGGTGATTGTAATGAGCAGTTGCCATGACGGAGAGATATGTTTGATTCTACGAAAAGGAAAAATGGCGAAATAATTAAATTGACTTGCCTATAATCAATTATCGACTACAATCAGTATATGGATGTGGACGATTTTACCATCCGAATTTCTCAACTATACGACAGTAATGGGAATGGCAAAGTGGTGAAAAAAGGTTTGCTATAAACCTCAGCAATCTATGTCAACACCTGAATCGTAGAAACGTATCCTTTGCCTAATCATCCATATAATTTTGTTAATTCATGGGCGGAGGATATGATAAGTTTGCACTGGAGACGACTAAGGTGCCCTAGAAAAAAAATTTGAACGATATTTAAAGAATCGATTCGTCAGTTAACATACGACAGAATTGGCGATCATATGCCCATCGAAGACAAAACGTGACATACATTGTAACGAGTAGTGACAAAAATACCAATATGCAATGTTATAAATATACTAATCTAGGTCTGAGGCTTTAATATATAATGTGGCGAAAATGCGAAGCGAATGTCAGATGAAAGAGAGAAACCGATAGCTGGCATGTTTTAAAGTGTAAATCGAGAACATTCGTTATCGACAAGGATTCCATTATTCCAGGCGGTTGGTTGCGAACAACCGCGTGGTATATAAGGGCGACACACAACTGCAGAGGAGTCAGTAAGTAATCAGTCGTAAAGTAAACGGGTTGGTGATTACACTACAGTGAAGTAATAATAATAGAACACTGTACAAGTTGTAATACTATTGATTGTAAATAGTGGAGTGAATTGTAATTGAATTGTGAATAACCGAGTAATAAAAGAACCTTAAATAAATTCTTTATAAAAAAAAGAAACTGCAAATAAAGTTGGTGACTTTTATTTAACAATCCAGTGATCGTACCCGAAGGATTTGGGAAATCATCGAGGTTGATTCAGCAAAATCGTAACAATATATATTTTTTTAATATGTATAAAATTATTATCTGCACGAACCCAAGATGTTGCTATTTTCCGGCAGTAAAGCAGTATCATCATTCCATTTGGAGAAGAAAGTGATGAGCAGAAGAACCATTTGCAAATCTGGTGAAGAAACAGAATGCTAACACTATAAATAAATAGAAAGTGAAGAAGAGGACATACATATATTTCTGTTAACAAAGCTGTTGCTCTGTCTATAGACATAGAACTTTCTGTGAATTAATCTAATATGATGAGCAATATTGTACACGATACTTGTTTTTCTCCAAATCGTCAAATAAGAAATTATTCCAGATTTTGTCGTATCTTCAGAAACTAGCTCTGAAGATGGTTTGCAAAATACCATGGCTATTTAACAAGTCAGTGACTTATTGAATTTTCCGCCTTGTTATTGTAAATACAATACTGCTGCTGGAAAAAAAATGCATTTCGTGTGCTGAATTAGTATTAGTTTTTGCGAGAAAAAGCCATCACCGACACCAAATAAAGACTTGATATATACTTTGAGGACCCCGCACCGTCAATTTCGTCGTCACGCCAGAAAACGTGGGTAACATCCATGGAATGATATTGAACGATCGGAGAATAAAAGTGGGTGAGGTGGCTTGGGCTGAAGGCATCTCAACTGAGCGGGTACATCACATTTCACATGAATATTTGGACATGAAAAAGATATCCGCGTGATTAGTGCTGCGATTTACACCTCAAACAAGTGTTTTCCGATAATGTTCCCTACCAAAGACGAAACATAGATCCGCCACACTACATCAGCAACAAAAGAAAAATCAAGACAGTGGGTTTCTCCGTGTGAACTTGCAGCAAAGAAGGCCAAGGTGGGCCTGACGGCTAACAAGATCATGGCCAAAGGTTTTTTGGATGCAGGAGGGGTCATTCACATGGATTACCTGCGAATATTAGTCTGTGGTTTTGGTAAATTTTCTACAGAAACGATCACATTTGACTAAAAAAGTGTTGTTCCATCAGGACAATTCACAGTGTAAACGTGTGTAATCGCCATATTCTCCAGATTCAGCCCCGGTGACTATTTCTTGTTTCCAAACCTGAACCTGAAATGGCTGGATGGTAAGAGATTCGGGAGGAATAAAAAGGTCATCACAGAAGCAAACGTCAATTTTAAGGGCTGTGAAAAAACATATTGCTTAAAGGGAATACAAAAATTGAATAAACGATGGACTAAATATATAGATTAAAAAGAGTTAGAAATAAAAAGCTTATTTGACGAAAAATATATTATATTCATAAACTGACTCATCAAACCACCCTCGTATATTTAATCCCAATCTGTAGTTTTGTTCAAAATTTAGGATATATTGTAATGTCCCAGCAGTGTTCATTATAAAAATTCTGTAATTTTTTTTTTTTTATCACCATGTAATATAGTAAAATTTAGTCCTCATAGTATTTATCATGTATGTATTTCCTTGGTTTCGGTGATGGTTTTTTCGCAAAAAATTATGCTTCAGCACACAAAATTCATTTTCGTTAAATTCCCAAATAAAATTGAGATTCTGACTGAATCGAAGTCTCTACTTTTTCCTCATTTTAGGAGTCTCTAATTATTTCCAATATTATAAATGTGACAGTTTTTCATTGGTTCGAAAGGATTAAGCCGCCAACAACTACCGTGGAAGGGCAGCCACATTTAAAAAAAATTATTGCTATAATCAGAATTAATATAAACCAAACATTGCCTTTTAGATTTTCACAATACAATTTCATTTCGTCATTGGGACAATGCTACTAAGAGTAGCCACTCTGTTCCGATGTAATGTGTGGTTGATCGAACCTTGCGCTGAGATATATAAGTATAGCTCACTGCTGAAAAATAATCACGTTTGCTAATCACTGGCGTTGATAATTTGTAATTCTGCAATTCTCGAGACTGTGTTACATATATATTTGCATTCAAAGGCTTTTTGTATTCACCTAAACTCGCTACTTAATACACCTTATTTGTGAGCTTCTTCAAAACACGATTTCACTTACTGCATGTACACCAACTGCATCATATTTTAACTTATACCACGTACATATGTATGTGTGTATGCATGTATATGAGTAAGTAGTTGTAGTAATTTAAGTTTTTGATGCTTTATGTAAATACTCGCAGACCAGTACAACAACAATAACAACAAATTGACCAAACGAGGCCATGCCCACCAAGTCCAAGTTCAACTCTGAAGGAAAAAGCAAAAGGCAACAAAAACAAATATTCCAAAGGCATAAATTATGAATCATTTAAACGCTTCCTTATGACACCAAAGAAACCAACTACAGGCAGCTACGCTTCTGCGCTGCCCACAACATGCAACATGCGCAACAATAAATGAACAACTTTATGCCTGTGGCTATATACAAATATATGTATGTACATATATATCTATATGCTTACGTACATTGTAATGTAATGCAAACATGTTGTCGACTTTAAGCGCGACGCTGGTGATTAACAGACGCGTAAATATTACACACAACCAGCCGACGAGCTTCTTGTATAAGACAACAATAAACAACAACAACTACAAAATGTGAAAACCAAATGCAATTCATCGTCTGTAACAAGTATTTATGTTAATGCTTTATTACCAGAGAGACAGACAAGGTGCCGGAAGGGAACGCGCAGGCGCAGCTAAGCGCAGGAAAGTGCTGTCCGCCACTGACAATCAGAAAGAAGACTGCTTACAATACACAACATACATATACACACGTCCATATATAGTTATGTATATACAGGTAGTAGATGGCCCATCATAGTTGATGTTGCAGTTTGACAGTTGCAGAAAAGTCTAAACAAATACTTAGACAGACAAACAGACAAATGGTTTGTGTAATAGAGCGGTCAAAGATGACCCGTGAAGGCGGTAGTAAGGCGGACACCGGCCTGGCGTGAGGTAGTTAGCAATTGATTTAAGCAATTTTTTATTTAATTAAAAATTATGCTTCGTTTGCTCCCCTAAAAAGAAAAAAACTTAATACTTAAGTACACTATACACAATTCAGAAATCATTCAAAGTGAAATAAGTAAGAGGGCAGGAGGCAAAAAGCTTACAGGTGTTCGATGTTGTAGGAGCGTATGGCAACTAGGGACTATTTCAAAATATTATTCTATATTGAGTATCCTCAAAGGATAACTTTTTCGCGGAAGTGTCCCTCTTCACAGAGCAACACATTACTTCTCGCGCATATAACACAATTCTAAATATTATAAAGGGTGATCCATTTCCAGCTTCCGTACTTAAAAAAAAAAAAAAAAAAAAATTTAATGGGAAATGCTTATTATCATTCGAAAGAAAAATCTTTGGCATTTATTTTTTGAAAATTATCTCAGATGGTCCATCCGTTGAGTCTAATTTTCGATGACTCGTTCGAGTATTTCAACTGGTAACTGGCGAATGATACGCGTAATGTTTTGCTCCAAGGCCTGAATCTAAGTAGGATTGTCCGCATAGACTTTAGACTTTACATATCCCCACAGGAAAATTTCTAACGATATCACACGATCTTGGTAGCTAATTGACCGGCCCAAAGCGTGAAATTATCCGCTCAACGAAGTGTTCTCTCAATAAATCCATTAATTGATGCGATGTGTGGGAAATGGCGCCGTCTTGTTGAAACCAAGTGTCGCGGAAATCAAGAGCTTCAATTTCAGACATCAAATAGTCGGCATTGTAGAATATTATCCAATAATGAAAGATTTGTGATGTTATTGCGAACAGTACGCTCAGTAATAAAGTTGAATGATTTGTAAACGTTGCTCAGGTAAAGAACCAAATATAAGGCCAAATTATTTGGTCGAAATTTTTTGGTAGACTCATTTACAATATTGTTCGTTTGTAATTTAGCAGAGAATTTTCCAATAGGGATGATATCATTTCTAAATCTCGTTTTTGCCATTTTTAATATGTCATGATCTGTCTTTTTTTTTTAATTGTAATC
This sequence comes from Neoceratitis asiatica, assembly GCA_030068015.2. Taxonomy (NCBI): domain Eukaryota; kingdom Metazoa; phylum Arthropoda; class Insecta; order Diptera; family Tephritidae; genus Neoceratitis; species Neoceratitis asiatica. The sequence goes on along the minus strand of CM061528.1, from coordinate 51,472,931 downwards.
AATAATGTTTACACTTTCATCCATGGACTACCATAAACGTCGTGAATTTGCTGATTTTGCCATGGAACAACTTGAAACGTTAACGATTTTTTTATCATCTTCTCCGATGAGGCTCACCTTCATCTGAGTGGTACGATAACTGCCGATTCTGGTGCGAAGAAAATCCACAAATTATTCATGAATAACCATTACATTCACTTAAATTGACAGTTTGGTGTGGTTTTTGGTCTGGTAGAATCATCGGTCCGTACTTCTTTCGAAATGAAGCTGGTAGCACCGTTACTGTCAATGGAGAGCGGTATAGATCGATGATAACCAACTTTTTATGGCCACATTTGGAAGAAGTTGATCTTAGCAACATCTGGTTCCAACAAGACGGGGCTACGTGTCACACAGCACGTGTAACAACTGAATTATTGCGAAAAAGGTTTGAAGATTCGATTATTTCAAAAAATTGTGCCAATGAATGGCCTCCAAAAAGTTGTGATTTAACACCCTTAGACTACTTTTTGTGGGGTTATTTGAAGACATTGATATTTAGCCATAAACCAGACTCTCTACAAGTTTTAAAAGTTAATATTGAACGTGCTATTCATGACTTGATTTAGTGGGAAAAGGGCTAAAAAATTGGGTTCATCGAAATTGTTCCTGCAAAGGAAGCCGTGGAGGGCATTTGAATGATGTTATATTCAGAACTTAATTTTATCGATTATACTTCACATGAAATAAAAAATATTTAAATTCCCTTAACAATTAGTGTGTTTTTTCTTTAAAGAAATCATATCACTCTTATTGGAAAACCCTATATATATATATTATACTCAGCCAAACGAACGTGACTCTCACTCTCTTTTTGTAGTTTCAAACGTACATGTATCTCTCCTTTCAACTTCCGTTTCCGCAACACATTCGCCAGTTTTTATGGGTCAAACTTCCTAAATTTAAAATTAATTTATTATTAATTTTTTCGAAAAATTTCCTTTTTTGTGTAAATACAATTTGATCAATTTTAATTAAAAATTTTAAATATTTTAATAAATGTTAATGTGTAAGTTGGCAAGTAAACAAAAAAAGCTACTCTTTTAACCTCTTCCTGCATCATGTAATAATTAAGATTTTTAAATTTAATTTCTTAATTTATTAAATATAATAAAAAGTTAAATACATAATGAATTGAGAGTAATGCCTGCATACACAAGCATATCAACCACAGTGCACAAAAAAATTATTTTTTCTGAATCAAATATACTACACATTCAAGCACGTGAAGAACGTCAGTTGTGGCAGCTATTCGCACACCTTTTTGTTGGTGGCATGCAAACATAAGCGTACATACATACAAATGCGCATACCTATTTGTAACTGTCTGCTTATCCACATTGCGGCTTTAGAAAGTATTTATTTATGCACTTATAAGCCAAAAACTTGATTTGCTTCTTCTTGATAGCGCGACTACATGCATACATACACATTCGCTTGATTGCTAATTAAGTGATTAAGTACGCATAGGCAGTCACATGAAATTATAATCAACTAATTAATAATGTAATAAATATATAATAAAGAAAACTATAATAAAGTATGATATATGTATTAGTATGTACGTGTAGCCAAAATATAATGGCATGAAATTAACCAACAACCGATAACTGGAAATTTGAATGAAGGTTAGTCATCAACCTGCGGTAATTGCTAAAACATTACACTATGGGGGAAAATATAAAACCAGTTAATTAAATTTTTATTTTACAATTTTGTATTTTTGTATTAACTCTCTTAACGAGTGCCATCTATCTTCTCTAACGGAACGTCATCATAAACGATTGATTGCATTTTCAGTGCACTCAATAAACTCGGTATGCTCTGGACATCGGTCAGCACATTATCTCGTACTGCAAATGCGTATTGCTTCCCTCTATAGCTCTTGGCATCTATCCCATTCCGCAGATGTTGTGATCATTCGCAACGTTCCAAGTTAGGCAGTCTGTTTTCTCTCACCTGCTGTACGGCAATTCTCATCGCACCAGCTCTTCTTTTAGATCTATCGCAAACCGATCGTTTCATTTCCTTTCGACTGTCTGTTCTGATCGCAGCTTTTTGTTGTCGAACATTCCTTGTCTTTGTTAATAGGCGTTCTTTGCTGCTACAAGAAAATGATTCAAGTCGATATTAGGTCCTCGAAGCGGACGCACCTTAATAAAACTGATCTATCTGGTTACGAGTTTTTCGATCCGGAGAAAGCCAAGTAGACTTGTGAATTTTCTGTTGCTGGAATCTAGTACCACAGACAACCAAATTTCGCGCTCCGGCAAAATCGAACTGACTCAACTCTTTTGGTTTCTTATGGAGGTTGAATTTTCCGACAGTTGTGCCGATGATACCTTCTTCGTCCATTCTTTCTGTAAGTTTGCCAAACACAATTTTGACATAGTGACGGGGGCAGCGCTCATAAGTAGGCTCCATGCACTCAGAGGAATCTTCTGTCGTCACATCGTCCTACTTTTTCGCCACAACTTTGGGGCAAATTAACGCGAACCGCCATTATTCTGTTCTTGCGCCGTTCATTGCACTTCTTTGGCGGCGATAACGTCTACATTAATTTTTACGGGGACATCAGCACGGGGTATACTAGAAGCAAGACCTGAAATCAAAAACTTTGCAAGACTCGTTATAAAAAGGAAAATCTCTCACCGAATCCTTTTTTGTGATTTTTCATTGAAGCGAAATTTGTATGCGCTGGGTCCCAAACCTTAGGCTCAGCCACATATGGTTCCGAATAATCATTTCAGTTCGCCACCGAATAGCTGTTCTTTAGCAACCCAGAGGATACTTCGTCTGGGACCGGAAGTCATGAACTATTCGAATCATATGTAAAGAATAATTTCTGGGCACTACTAGGTGAGTGGCAGTCAAAACTTCGTTCCTTTCTCTATCCAAAAGTGTGTGTGTCACATTATCATTTCAAAATTTAGGGACGTACTTTAACGTATTATTTGCGCGATTATGCATAAAAATTCTCTAGAATACAAAGTACTTAAATATTTTACAGTTTTTTTTTCATATTCCACGAATTCTTATCGCTTTGCATTTTAACTTGGTACTTGAAGTGCCGTACCTTACAGATTTTTTTTATAAACATACAAATATGTGTATGTTTACATTGATTTATTTTAAAAATGCATATTTGCATTGCATACCTCTTGTTATTGTATTTTAATTTACTCTTTCCAACCAATTTCTTTGCCAAATCACGTTATTTATGAGCTCGTCTGCTATATATTTACATATATTCTTTTGTATGTATGTATAATCTGTAAAAAAACACTATAAAAACTACTTTGATTGACTAATAAACACCTTTTAACGCATAAATCACTCATTGATAAAAATCTTTCAACACAATTTATTGGCATGAGATAGTTGATATAACAAAGAAAAATTTTGGCATGAGAGAAGGAAAGACATTTTTTCTCAGTTCAGCGGAATTAATTACTTGAAGAGAAACATACATTTAAAACTTAATTTAAAATACTCGTAATTGTGTTAAAAATGTTTTTTAAAAAAATTTAAATTTTACATTTGTGAAAAATAATAATAAAATGCATAACAATAAAATTATTAAAAAAATCTAAAGCGTCTATAGTTATCAGCTTTAGAAAAATTAATTAATATTATATTACTTATTCAAAATTTAACAATTTATTCGACGTTAATGCATAAATTCATAATAATTTCAATGACAAATAGAAATCGCTACAAAGTATTATACCCTTACGAATAGATATCATCAGACAGAACCAGCGTTGCACAGAGCCCATCAAACGCATAGGCTTTCCATCAATCAAACAAGCAATCAAGTGACCATCTGCAATCATAAAATACACAATCACAATTTCGTCTCGCTCATGTCTGCCGCGTCATATGCATAATGTCTTTATGTTGTCAAAGCAAGCGTCGGCATAAACATCGGTAGTGGCAGTGGGGTGTGGCTGTTAGTGCTCACCTCTCTTTTGCTTGTCTGACTTAAGGTTGAACTAGGTGTCATACCATAGAGCCAAACTCGTAACCATAGTGGCAACCATAAGGATATTTTATATACCCGCCTACGGTGTTCAACACAAGTTTGGTTTTCTTATTTTTAATCTGTTTGTGGGTATTTCTATACTACTGGAAATATACAGTTTTATTATTTTGATAAAAAAATATAAAATATGTATACAATATTTCATAAAAATTTGTTTTGAACATTCCAAAATTAGCTTTAGATTATGTTGAATGAACGACTTTAAGTAGACTGTGTTGCAACCAGCCACCCACACTTCCATCGCTCAAGATCCTGTTGGCATCTTTCATCTGTTCCTCACTAAGTTCACTCAGATTTTAGGGAAATCGGTATAAATTAAAATCCAATTAATTTCGAGCAATGTATTCGACTTCAGTAATTACTTTGACAAAATCTTTGGCGGGTTGCCTAATTTGTGGCCCATCAAAAATGCCTGCCTTAAATTTTTCTCCACTTATAGTCTTAATCAGAGTCAATTGACAATAGATGGCGCTACTAGAAATAGGTTAGCCCTAACCTTCAAAAGACGCGTGTATAAATTTGACAGCTGTCGGATCATTATTTTGTGAATTGTAGCATTTTGAGTGAAGCGACTTTTATTACTGTGAAAAAAAATGGATGAAAAGGAATTTCGCGTGTTGATAAAATTTTACTTTTTGAAGGGAAAAAATACAGTTGAAGCAAAAACTTGGCTTGATGACGAGTTTCAAAGAGGGTGCAGCGCGAGCACACTTTGGCAAAAAACAACGACGAGTTGATAAGGTGATTAATCGAAACAGTGCTTGGAGATGTTCAAGCGTAATAGACCCAATTTTTTTCGCCGGTATGTGACAATGGAATTCTCCATCATTTCACTACGAAGTCATACCGCTGCAAAGCGTGGAAGAACACAATAGTCGGCTGGCAAGGTTATGGCATCTGTATTTTGGAAGGAATGTTAACAGCGACTATTAGATAGCATTATTAGACCGTTTGAAGGACGAAATCGCCGAAAACACCCACATTTGAAGAAAAAGAAAGTGCTGTTTCACCAAGACAATGCACCGTGTCACAAGTCAGTGAAGTTGATGGCAGAAATCTATGAATTGGGCTTCGAATTGCTTTCGCATCCACCGTATTCTCAGATCTGACCCCCAGCGACTATTTTCTACTCTCAGATCTCAAAAGAATGCTCGCTGGGAAGAAATTTTCGTCAAAAAAAGAGGTGATCGCCGAAACTGTGGCCTAATTTGAAGCAAAGGACAAATCGTACTACAAAAATGGTATCGAAAGGTTTAAAAAATGTGTTTTACTATGGTAGGTCGGGGAGTTTTCAATTGACCTATTACATCTCGTGATTTTAGTTGAGGCTGTTAAGCATAATATATGTTAGGATATAACCACTTATTTCGATTTCCAGAACGCAAAAGTTGAAATAGTCATGATGTTTTCCAGCTCCGCACCATACATGGGTGTTGCGAAGATTGCTGTATCTATTTTTTCTACTGAACCATACCCATGAAACGCCACAAATTTCTTGCAGACTTCATTTTCTATTAAAATATTAATTATACCCATTTTTTGCAAAGTCCGTTAAGATTTTGAATCTTTATAACTGTATGTATATTCACCAAAAAATATATCAAAAGCAATTGGAATCAAGACAAAACATCTCAAAAGCAAAAGCTTTTAGAGAAAAATTGTCGGTATTTAAAAAATGTGCGCCAATTTAAGATAGAAGCAAAAAAAAACATAGTAAACAAACAACTATTGTTAAACTTTGCTATTGGTTGCATAACCACAAATAGCGATTGATTTTGTCTAAAAATCAATTTTGAGGTAATAAAAACCAAAAAATATACAAACTAGAACAGCAATAAAACAATAAAAATTAATAAAAATGCAACAAGTATGCAATCAGCTCGTAGCTATGGCATTATGATGTCACAAATAATCGGAAACAGTGTTGCCAATTATGTTGATTGGATCAGCTATGTCATATGTGTATGGTTATGGCATCTCCAATTTAGCCTTAACAGCAACGCTTTGAAGTGCGTTGGTGTTTGTACGCAAATTTACACATTCGTGCAAATACAATAAATAGCGATTTTCTCGCAGAGATAAAATTCAGCTGGAAATTACTTACTTATTTATGCCACGCACATCGCACACATCGCTCGCATACGACTAACTGATTGAGTATAATCGTCGGCAATTAACATTAAAACAGCACATACAATCTGCACAAGCATAAACTTACAAAGTACCGGAGTTATGTACTCGCCCGTGCAACAGTGCAGTGGAAGGAAAATAAATCAATAAAAATTTTGTAAAAATAAAAATAAAATATAATTTGCATTTTTTATTTGTGTAATCTTTTGTTGCAAAAAATATGTGTTTGTATGTACTTACATGCATACCATATATTCACTGGATTGTGATGGTAAGGTTGAATGAAGAGATTTGGGTAAAACTTTTTAAAATGAGTTGTCAACAATTTATAACTCAAAACATCAGTCCGAATGTCATATTTATTAATCAAATGATTAGTAACTTTGGTATATTTATGTATTTATATCGACGGCCGCCGTAGACGACTGTGTTATAATACGTGATCTGAGCAGGAGGTTCATTGGGGTTCACTATCTACATATGTACATATATATTTTTAATGCAACCCTTAGCAGAGAATATCAATACCACGGGCCCACCACTCGGAGGGATTTCTGCGGATATGACTGAGAATGAGGGTATGTGTCACGCAAATGAGAAAAGGTTTTGACTTCCATTCACCTGGAAATGGCTACAGGCGGGCGATTCTTCATTCAGATAGTTCATGCAGCTCACGACTTACTGCTAGGACTCAACTGTCCTAGCACTCGCTAGGAGCCAATGTATCTTCGGCTCAACTGTCAGTGAATTCAACGTATATGACGAAACATCAGTCGAAACAGATGCGTGTACGTTCCTAGAACCTAAAATCGACTCGGATCACTATCTTTTAGCAGCGAAGAACATCTAGCAATAAATACAAGAAAGTTTCGACATCCAAAAACCGCAAATCACAAGTGACAGCCTAACGTTTCTCTGCTCGACCTGCACTACTACTCACTGAAAGAACTCATCAACAACTCGGTATGAGGAAATTGTTTAACGACATTTAAAGCTCCCAAAATAAAAGCTTGTAAGATGAGTATTGCCTATCTCGCTACGTTGTGATCGACCACAGTATGTGCGAGGAGAGCCGCGTCAGGATTGCAAAGAACCTCTCGGAGCCGTTCGATATCAAACGAGATTTCAGGCAAGGTGACTGCTTATCATGTGACTTCTTTAATTATTATTTTTTGTCCGAGAGAAAACTTAACAGGTGACCTATCTGCGAGCCTAGATGTGATTGATTTGAGATATACTTAAATATAAATAATTAGAAAAGTAGTTGACGAAGGGTCTTATTCAAATGTGTTGTTTATGTACTCATTCAGTAATTAATGTGTAGTTTCTTAAAGAAAACTTAAACGCTTCTAGTAGCCTTTACTTGTTAACAAAAGCATGCAGATGCTTCTATAAAGTAGTAAAAACTTGAATAGGTATAATAAAATTTCCATACATGCTTTAAAAAAGTTACCTTTCTCATGAAAAATGATGAGAATCCAGATTTTATGTGAGTAATGAAAGTCATAGGTTCAGATTGCCACTTGGTCACTTGACCAGTAATATGCGGAGACAAAACCCCACTTTAATAAATCAAAAAATGGGCGAAAGCGCTTAACAAATGAGCGTAAGGATCGAATTATTATCCGGGAATCGCTTGAGGATCGTATGAAATTCTCTTCTGTGCTCGCTTCTTCTCTCTAAAAAGGAATTGGAAAATGTGCCAGTGCTCGAATGGTAATAAGAAGATTCCTGATAACTGGATTGAAAAGATGTAAGACCCGAAAAAAATCGTAGGTTTCAGAAAAAAAACCGCAAAAACCGTTTGGAATGCGCTCTTCGGCACTATCAATTTACCGATGAAGATCGGTCGAATGTGCTATGGTCCGACAAATCTAACTTCGATGCAATCTTAGTTGGTGTCTTTAGGGAATATCTACATTAATAATTTTTTTAAATAGATTAATTTTGAAAAAGTATTCCATATCTTTAAAAACGTCTTTTTCACCCTCCGTTAAGTTTGTCAGACGAAGTCTTGGAGGGGAATACCTCCCAGATTGCGTTGTTCTCACTATCAAATATGGTGGGGCGGTATTGTGATCTGGAGCCGTGAAATGCACATTTGTGAAGGCCACCTAGATAGGCGAAAGTACATAAATGTAATGGAAATTGTAGCTTTACTCGAGCTCCAGATATCCGGGTATCGAGGACGGCGAGCAGCTCGATGCTCGCTCGATACTCGCTCATTTCTCAACTGCTTAGCAGAAAAAAATTCAATTCTGTTTGTCAAAATATCTTTGGCGCTTCAATGATTTTTACACTTTGCATAAATAAATTTAAATTTTATAAAAAAAAATGTTTTGAGATAAAATTCAAAGTGTTTGTCAAAATACTCGAAATGCTCGTGCCCGACTCGCACTGCTCGAAAAAGTTTGAGCAAAATCTGGAGCTCTCATTTTTACCTTCATTAACGCGAATTTTCGTAGCTGGGATCCACCACCAAGAAGATAATGGTCCTTCTCGTAAATCAGCTACTAAGATTGGATTAGCCAGCACAGTCGCCAGATCAAAACCACATCGAGCACCTATGATCTATAAGGGATTAATTCAAGAGAGGAGCGGCATAAGCGCTGTCGAATGTACCCAGCAGCGCCAAATAATCGCTAGTGTTGTTGTGTTGTTATGATTTCAATATAAAAAAACAGAAATTTAAGGTTAAATAATTCGAAAATCATAGCGTACCTAATACTTTTGGCCATGGCTGTATATTATATGTCTGTCAATATTTTTTAAATCTGATTGAACTATTCTACTATATTGTATATAACTCCCCCTTCCAATTCAAATTCATGCAGTAAGTAAACGTTTGACATTCTTAAAAAGGTCACAACCCCTGTTCCTACACGAATTCTTAATTTTTTTTTTTGCTCTTGCAAATAGTTATTAAAGAAACCACAGCGAACGATCGATAGCACAAAGCACAAGTCAATTGCAATAAAATATAAATGCGAATAAGATACAACTTGGCTTAAAAGCGTAAAACGATCACTTACTTTATGATCACTTGAAAACCAATCAAGGATAATAAATAATCTTTCAGTTTGAGATATTGAAAATTGCACACATTAAATTATATTCACACTTTGGCCCCGCAGAAAATGCCTTTTAAATGCGTTGAAATGAACAACAACACCAAAAAAAAAAACAATACTCGTGGCAGCAATATATGTTATTGGTATTGAAGTGGACAGAGGGCAGCGCAGCAAGCAATTTGGTGATCTCTTGCTGATCGCCAACAATATACACGAAGCAAAAAATATATACTCGTATTACTGCATGCGCAGAAACAACAACAACTGAGCATGCGCAATGACATCGCGACTTGTCTTTGTGGCTTCCCATTGCTCAGCTCGTTCTCCACAGCTTGGCATTGCGATGCGTGGGCTTCTTTTGCTGATGACTCTTGGTGCAAGCGTTCGTTTGTGGTTTCATAATGCACTTTGTTGTTGCTTCAGAAATTTGTACTGATTCCACATTTTATTTCATTTATTTTTCATAACAAATTTGCATGCTTGCGATCCGCCCGACTCTTATCATAGTAACAATAATGTTAAAGTGGTAAAAATGGCAAACTGTAAAGGAAAATTTATCAATTTTGTTTTTGGGCAATAAAACAAAAATAAAGAATAAAGTAAAGTGCCAGTGAAGGCAATTTAGTGGCAATAAAACTGGTGCTACCACTGTGTGCTTGGTGACTTACAACTACGTTTATTCGATCTGATTTGATTTTTTGATTTAATTTTTATGCGTCGCCTCTAGATTTAGGTTCACATAGTAGGGATCAGTCAGGTAAATTTAGAAGGATTCTTTAGTTTCTTTCGGATTTTTGGCATATATTGTTAGAAGTAAATACTTTTGTAAATATGCAGTTGATAAATCTGTATCGCTTTGACTTTGACGTGAACTTTAAATGCAACACTGCTCATATCAACTCACATCTTTTATTAGAGTTTTTAGCAAACCGCGCCATTATTTTCTATTTGATGCCCGTTAAAAGTAAATAACTTAATGAATTTTAACAAAAATGGAATGAAGTAAATTTCGTTAAACATTTTTTTTTCGGCAAAAAAAAATTAAAATTAAAAATTTGATAATACTGTGGATACCATCAATTTCAATGGTTTACTACTAAGTTCAAAGCTAAGAAAACACCTCAACTAAGAGGATATGTTATTTTGCGATTCTAAAATAAACGTAAATAAAATATATTTGAAATCATTTTTTCCTTGAAATTTATTTTTTGTTATTAAATTTGAACTTGGGCTTTATATGTGAAACACTACATCATTCAAAGGACCTCCTCGTGAATTTTTGGAAACTTCGATCAGTTTGAGATAATTTTCGACCCCTTTTTGGACCATACTGGGTGATCTCTCAGCCATAACTTGACACTTGTTGGCTTCCAAGTGTACAAGAATTAAGGGTTTATCCGCATAATCACGGTTTTCCGTGAAGCCCCACAAAAAAGTCCAACGGTGTCAAATAGCACGAACTCTGTGGCCATTTGACATCGCCAAGGCGAGAACGTTTTGTTGGTACCACATATTGTCCAAGTCGAGTTCTTCAATTGCAGGTCAAAAAAAGTTAGTTATCTTACGAGCCTTATACTATTGTTTTCAAAGAAGTAAGGTCCAATCACACCTCCGGACCAAAGAGCGCACCAGACAGTAAATTTTTTTTCGTGTAATGGGCTCTCTTCAATTATTTCAAGATCCTCGAAGCCCCTAATGCGACAAGTTTGCTTATTTACGTATCCACGGAGTGAGAAATGTGTCTCGTCGCTGAAAAAATTTTGTTGGGAAAATCGCGGTCCACTGCTTGTTGTTCCGGCACTCAATCGACGTAACTATCACGTTGTGAATGGTCAGCTGACTTCAGTTATTGTGTGAGCTGGACTTTATATGGATGGATTGCTTGAGTAGGCCGATTGTAGGTAAGCGTGAGATATTCAAATCGATTGCCTTGGAAAGCGTAAAAGGATCTCCAACAAATATTTGTATGGGTTTTGAGGAAATTCGACGGCACCGACGGTTAAAAAGAGCTATGGACGGGGCAAGTTCTCACCTTTTTCTGGAGTACAAATCTGGTGTTGTATTTGTATTTGTTGTGAACTCCCGCCCGCCATATTTAATACAACATATTTTTATTATTTGTAATCTGTTTTACTGATATATTGATTTGCGCACTCTGTTTGTAATCGTTATATTTTGATTATTCTCGTACCCTGACTTAATGTATGCCTAAAGTGATTTTATACTGGAATGTAGCCAAAACTCTTCGCTCACCTTGTATGTACATATTAATTGCAGTGGTCCATCAGTTTGAGACATATATGTAACGGGCATTGCAGTTTTGCATTCTTTTCATTTTCGTTATTAGTGCATACGTATGTACATACAAAGGTAAGGCGATGAGTTACATACATTTAGTAAATGCTTTATGAGAGGAGTTATAGCAGGCTGTGCATATACCTACCGCAATGTGTCATTAGCCTATTTCTATACCGTATGTACGTTTGTAATTGCAATTCAGTTAGCTAAAATATGCAGCTGACCGACAAGTCAAAGTCAAAGCCAAATTCAGTTGCAGACCAGAAGAAATAAGTGAAGGACACACTGCGGTAAGTAGCTCCTAATACTGTATTGTAACAAAATTTAATGATGAAATATTTTTAGAAATAAACCAAGTGATTCAACGTTTTGTATATGTACGTGAATTGTTTTAATTCGATCTTCGACGCCCTAATATCACTTGCGTTAAATTCGCCAGCGGGTCGGCGACAGTATTGGAAGAAAGACTCCATCGCCGAGTACCAGCATTCATCCCCGTAGGGGAATGTTTCGTCACAATCCGCACCAAAGGGAAGTTCTTCATCACATCGCTGAATTGTGTCCACGTTCCGACGGAAGAGAAGAACAATGTGACAAAAGATCCTCTCTATGCACCTATAGGCATTACACCTTTAAATTTTCACTGTGAATTATGTACAATTGCAATTAAGGTGTGTAGTTAAAACATGATTAACTATCAGGGTTCAACTTAATTTGTACTGTTTGAAGTGCCTATGGATGAGTGAATACAGTATAAAGATATCTCTGATGGATACACTTCTATTCTCTTTCGAGGTGCAGTCTTATTACCAATTTATACGGCTCATCAATATACCAGAAGAACATTGATAGATCAACACTTTTAATCATTACGATATTATTTTGAAGAGTTCTATCTTCTTCTCTTTCTGGTACTCACAAGTGAGGGGAGATCGAAGTGTAACAAAAATATATTAAATTTTCTGCCAAGCAATGGTTCAAACTTAACTTCATGACTTCTGTTTATACGTGCAACGCTGCTTAGCATTCAGAACATCAAACAGGAGATTTCTATAAGGTAGGCACTAAATAATTACTCATCACTTTAGTGAGCTCTTTTTTATTCTTTTATTTTCTTTTTAATTTCTTAAGCATTTTTGCCATAATGATCCAAAGTGATACCTAAATTAGTTCGTTTAAAGTAAAAAAATTTATTTGTATTGAGCACTTGGCAAGTCAGCGGAATGAAATTTTACTTTACAGCTTGTTGAGTTTAGATATGCTTTTTACAAGTTATGTACGTACGCAATTTGTACCTTGAACTAAAAGTTGTTTACTTGCTAAAAGTATTGTTTATCAGTGCTAAATTAGATTTACATAGATAAATCTCCTTATAATTGTTTTTGTTTTACCGCTCCCGCCTTATACCGCTTATATTGTGTTACAGTTCGCAAAGAAGTAAAAGTGTACAGATCATCTTTCTTTCCCTAATAAAGTTCATTATAAGAAAGACAAAATCGCTATTTTACATTATAATTTACAGTCCACTTAATTAAATATCCAACACAGCTTTTATTGAAGATCGGCTCCTCCCTTTAATTTTTAGTAATTCGTCTCTTACCAGTCATGGCTACCCTCTCGATTCCAGCGGCCTCTTAGTATTTTTATTAAATTACGGTAATTATCCGTCTTACGTCAACTCTAATACACCAAACAACATTTCAATCTAGCGAAATTTCCACATCAAGGCAAATATTTTTAAATATTATGAAAAAAGTATTGTACCAGCACTTAAAAATTTATAATTTTTTATTAATATACATAAGTATCTAGCGCAACAGCCGAAGGGTTCGCAGTGCGTAGTACCATTCGGAAGTCCAGGGTTCGAGGCCTGGCTCGACTATCATTTTCATTTATAGAAAATTCATTTTTCTAATTACAGTCCCCTTTAGGAAGGTAATGTCAAGCCCTCCGCGTGTTCTGCCATGAAATAAAAACTCCTCAGAAAAATCCATCGGCCGTTCTGAGGCGGCTTAAAATAAAATGTGGGTCCCTCCTTTTTGTTAAAAAAACATCAGGACGCAAAACCACAAATTGGATGAGGAGCTCGGCCGAAAATCACTTCAGCGTTTACAAAGCGCCAATTATTCTTATTAATATATATACATATGCATACTCATATGAACTTGTATTTACAAGATTTTCCCGCAAAGACTTGACACTAACAATTTCAGCATTGCTGCCAAGCACAAGTGTAAACAAAGGCACGTTAAATATGACAAAAATCGCCTCGAGGGGCAATGTCACTCAACAGACGATGCTGTTGCTGTTGCTGCTGTTGCTTTTATTGCTGTAATTGTGGCTAAGACTGTTGTTGTTTGCTCAGTGCATCATCTTCGAACGAAACGAAAACTGTGTTTGACGCTCATGAAGTGTACCAGCAACAGCAATAGCAACAACAACTAAGCAACAAACTAGCAATCACTGAAAGAAAATACAAGAGAGAAAGAGAGAGAGGTTTTCTTGCTTTCCCCACAACAAAGAGGAAAAAACCAACAAGCAATGCAACTAATTGTAAATTGCATGCCACCATCAGCCAACAACAGAAGTCTCAAACAAACCACTAAAATAAACGGAAAACTAGAAATTGCAACAACAACAACCACTAACCAGCAAAGACATGGCAAAAGAGCGGACTGACATTGCCACATGGCATACAAGTATTAGACTTTTTGTGTTTGTTATTGCTACATTGTACTTCTATTATTGCCCGCATATGCGCCACAACAACAACAATAATAACAACAATAACAAATAACTCTTAACTGCCGGTTCACTTGTCATTGCTAACGCCAACGTCATTTTGCCAGTTTCAATAAAGTGGCAAGCAGCAGTTGCCAGCCGAGCAGCAAGCAAGCAGAGCTAGACGAAAGAGGACAGTGGCAGATCTGCAAGACAAGACTGTAGATGCCATTGCTGCCGCTGCATGTCAGCTGCTGTTTGCTTAGCTGCTGTTGGTGTGGCAGTTTCGGTTGCTTATTTGCGCTTGTGGCACATTGTTGGCCTTAGAAGGCGTTGTCATTTGCACAACGCACAACATCAGACAGTTAAGAAAATGAAGTAGAGAGTTCAGGTTTTACTCTTTTGCTATTCCACCACACATATTCTTACGTTTATTTGTACATTTACTTGATCGCTGATGGCAACTGCTGTTGCTATTGCAAACAGCCCAAGTGAGCAGATTGTGGCTTTGCCATATTTGCAATGCCAAATACTTTATTTAGCTGAGAAACCCACTCATACATTCACACGGGGGATGTGCTCAACTAGCGTTATTGAATTTTACACTTACGAGTACATTTATAATGCACAAATACACAAAAATGCAAACGTATGTAAATTCTGCCATTTTTTATATTCTAGGCGTACCCGATATGCTGCAAAAAGAAGGTAATTCATTACTAATAACATTTTATTTTATTTTCATATATGGGACCTAAGGCAAAAGTAAACTATTGAAATCCCCGAAAACGAAGGCGACGTTATACTCAAAAAGGGCTCGAGAACAAATTTTTTCGTATATAACTGGTCAATTGAAAAGTTCCCGGTCTACCATAGTAAAACACATTTTTTTTGACAAAAGTCATTTTTTTATTCAACATAAAAAAGGGAAATACACCGATTATAGCGACCTTCTAATTTTTCGAAACCATTTTTATAGAACGATTTGTGCTTTGCTTCAAAATAGGTTTCAGTTTCCTCGCAAATTAACTCTTCATTTGACGCAAATTTCTTCCCAGCGGGTATTCTTTTGAGGCCCGAGAACAGGAAATAGTCGCTGGAGGCCAGATCTAGAGAATACGGTGGGTGTGGCAGCAATTTGAAGCCCAATTCTTGGGTTTTTGTCATCGATTTGACTGACTTATAACAAGGTGCATTGTATTGGTGAAACAATACCTTCTTTTTTTCAAAGGCGGCGGTTTTGGCGATTTCGTCCTTTAAATAGTCTAATAACGCTATGTAATATGTAATAGTTGCAGTTGATGATCCTTCCTTTCTCAAGGAAATTATTCCATGCGCATTCCAAAATACAGATACCATAACCTTGCCAGCCGACTGTTGCATTTCTCCTCGCTTTGTAGCGGGTTCACTCGTATAACTGTCCATTTGACTTCGTAGTGAAATGAGGGAGCCATGTTTAATCCACAGTCACATATCGACGCAAAAACTCGGGTATATTACTCTTGAACATCTCTAAACACTGTTCCGAATCATCAACTCATCAACTCGTCGTTGTTTTTGGCCAAAGTGTGCTCGCGCTGCACCCTCTTTAAACAGAGCTTTCTTCTCCCCAAATATTCGTGAATGATATGATGTACACGTTCAGTTAATATCTTTAGAGTGCCTGCTTTTTCTTTTAATTTCAATTTACGGTCATTTAAAATCGTTTTGTAATTTTTTTTAAGTTTTCGTCGGTAAAAACCTCTTTTTGGGCGTGCACTGCGTTCACCGCCTTCGGTGCTCATTTCATCACATCTAAACTTAGCATATCAATCCCTGATGGTTGATTTTCCTGTGGCAATGTCTGGAAACTCGTCATCAAGTTTTTGCTTCAACTGTATTCTTTCTCTTCAAAAAGCAATATTTTATCAACACGCGAAATTCTTTTTATCCATTTTTTTCACAATAACAAAAGTTGCTTCACCCAAAATGCTATAATTCACAAACTAATGATCCGACAGCTGTCAAATTAATACACGCGTATTTTGAAGATTAGGAAAAGTTCCAGCATATCAAGTTCCTTAAGGTTTTCTTTCTGAATCGTCTTGAAAGCCACAAATCGGTCAAAAATAGAAGGTATATTATATGGGAGACATTAAATATTCGATCTTCAGTCGAGGAAGTGTTGGAAAGTAAAAATTTCATATGGGACAAAGGCGAGTTGTTGCTTAATTGTGGCCATATCCAATTCGTGTTCATACCAAACTATGGGAATTATAAGTTTCAAATTTTTTTATCGAATTTTGTCTAGGGGTTTTTGAGATATACTTTTTGACCCAAAAGCGGATGATACCACGTCAACCCAACATTTTTTCATTCCTCATTTTTTTTCATTCAATGCGATCGTCCCTTATAAATATGACATTAATTGCTCCGAAATTACCGTTATAAAGGAGATGGGCGTGGAGTTGGTCCGATTTCATTCATTTGCATTAGTGTTCGTACTTGTGACTCAAGAGAGAGACTCCTTCGGCTTCCATATATTAATTGGTGTGTGTATGCATATCGAGGCAAAATGGTTTGTCTATCTTCTCTGAGGTTAGGTTAAGTTAGGTTGAACTGGTTGTCGCTTTGGAGAGTCTCACATAGATGATACCACGTTTCTAGTGTTATCAGAAACACTACATACGTGACTACATACTGCTACACATCCTATTGTGTATCTAGTTTGTGGAGCAATGCTGTTCTCTTAGCAAAATCAATTATGCATTTTGGCACTTTAATCATTGAAGATCCATCAGCTTATCCTCACCAAGTATGACCAACAACTGACCTAATTTGAAGTCATTGGAAAACTAACAGATGATACTCCGTTAATAGCGGTAATAACAGTCTAGAGGCTAACCTCTTTGCCGCTATTAAGAACTTCACTAACTTCGCAACGCGTTATTTGCTCTGAAACTTTACTATTCTGCTTCTCCTTGTAGTTCCCAAAATCTATTAACTTAATGGTACAAGAGTGCTTTTTTATGTCATGTTTTACTTCTCTGAGAGGGATTGGTGAACCCACAATTATGTACTGTTCTGAAACGACTTGATCGGCTGCGTCATTGCCTGGTGCACAAAAAAGTTGTACTTTTCATTTCCCCGTTTGAGAGGCTCTTCACATAAATAGTGTAAAAACTATTGATTGACTATAGGCATAAATATTGGTTCCACTTTTGTGTAGGCCGATTCTGTGTAGTAGCTCTGCCGCCATTTTTTATAGCAAAAATATCGGTATGAAAGATGATGCAGTAGTTTGACAGTCTGAAGAATCATCTCAACTTCGGTTGTGCGTAGTAAAAAGCAGCTCCCGCTGTGGCATTCATTTCAGAACGATATGGAAAAATAGGTGAAGCCTTTCTGCCCTTCCTCTATTGTACCTTTATCGATTTTACTTTCCACACAGCTTTTTGTACTGATTTAGATTCTCATTCACGAGTTTGTTTGCACTGGTCATCCACCAGGTACTCCACTGTGTTTCTAGGGTAATAATGTTAAGATGATTGGAAGGTAGTCTTTTACATATACATGGCATACCTACTTTGGGTAGTAGTGATATATGTAGCTTTGCCTTATACAACTTACAAGTAGTATCCTTAAGAACTTTATAACCCTGTCACTGACTTTTCCTAGCAGGACTGGAAAAAATTCATCCTTGCCTGCTAATTTATAATCCGAGAAGTAGTAAATCCCCCATATAATCTTTTCCGGTGTGGCTATGGCACCCATGCTTTCCATCTGCTCCGTCCTGGCGATGCATGCTTCTATGCGATTCTGCTTTGCCTTAGAGTTTCGTTATATTTTTCTTCTTCTTAATTGACGTGGGTATCCCTTAATTTATTAGGAATGTTTATTAGTCAAAAAAGTGAATGTGATGCTAACAAAGATATACTTTTTAAACCTTTCAAATACATGAAATGGTATATTAACTTTGGTTGAAAGTACCAGGAGGAGCAGAGATAGACCCACCACAATGTACACCGATGGTATCAGAATGATGACTTGAGTTAATTTAACTATGGCCGTCTGTTTCAACGCGATCGAGTCTCTCAGTTTTTGAAGTATATGAATCAAACTTAGTATGCTGGATCGGTCGACTATATCATATAGCCTCCACACAACCGATTCGTTCAGATATGAGGTTGAGGGCCAAGAAACATCTTTTGGTTTGGTGTCTCCTTTCTTATTTCGTTTATGACTGACATAAAGACTAAAAGTATGTCAAAAATATTTCGGCTAATTTAATTTCCCATGTGACAAATAGGGGTTTCGTATCAATAATTGGTAGTGGCCCATTTTGTGCTGTCTGACGATGCAATTTTTCAACACATTGTCCTTCTATATGGCTGCAATGGCGATTTCTGAGCATGGCATGGTAACAATCGGCATTGACTTTCACGGTAGTTGCCTCGAAGAAAAGCGGAACAGTGAAGCCACCGGTCCACATTCCTCCAAATGTGGTGATTGTTAACTTTAACGAGGTGAAAATGAGTTTCATCGAAAAAGTTAATATCATCTTCGGATGGTCATCAGGCTTCAGTTCTTAGACCAATTGGACTTTATGAATGCTTATTAATACTTTAAGCTTTAGCTGCAATGTTTTACTTTAACCGAGCTAGACGATCGAGTTGATATGTCCGATAACGAACCAGTTGGCGAACCGGTGTATAAATTTATTAACAAAACTGTCTAGAAGGCATATTATTTCGACCGCATTTCGTGTTTAATTTTCTTGCACTTCCATTATAGTCTCAACATTTTTGAAGTAAGTTTTCAATACACTCCAATTTTCTTCAAGCGGAAGCTTAACCATTTCGTTAAAAGCAAAATTTGTAATGTATATTTAACACATCAGAAGTGTTACTGAAGACGTCAAAGCTCAAATAAGTACCCATCATATCGATAAATTATGACTTTATAGCTTAGTGGGATCATGAAGCACAAACTTATGGTATATTCACTATTGGTCATTTACCATGGAGAGTTGTAAACTCAAAAAAGGGTTCACCTTTAAATTTTTCCTCTTATAACAACCTATGTTATACCCACAGACCTTGTTGTTAACTAAGCATAAAAAAACTTTCTCCACCAAACATAGACCATTAACGGATGAACCATCCAGAAATTCAATAAATATTACATCAAAATATCTCAAATTATCTATAATCACTAATTTATCATACCATTTTTGCCCAACACCAAAAACATCAAAATTAATTACGCACAAATATTGGAATTCTCCAAATCAAATTAAATTTTATTTAAGCGTTGCCTAATTAGTCGTGACACAAAAGTACAAACAAACGAGCTAAAAATCCAAAATAAACATAGCAACAACAAAAATGACTAATCATTTTTCCACCGTTGCTGTTGCTGTTGCCAATCAAATAAATGCATACTAATATTTAGGCAGACAGCAGAAGACGGCGCGTGGCACGCCTTTCAAGTGGCCAGCAACAGCAAGCACAACAACAAGACACATAAATTAAGATACAAATTTGTTTGGTTAAACACACAACGGTGGGCCGTCGGGGAGACGGTGAGTCGGCAATGGCAAACGACGGACAAGAGCAGCTACATACAACAGCAGTACCTAGGCAGCAGAGAATAGGCATATATAAATGATTGGATGGATGGACAGCTGGATAAATGGGCGGATAGTTGCTCGAGTGTGCGCCTAAACGCACAAACACCCATACATGCATACCCACTAGGCGGTCATTTAAATACGGAAAATAAAGGTTCAACTTAAACTTTGTTCTGAGAAATGTATCCAGAGAAGTCCCACTGTGCGCATCTAAGTACGAAAGTAGTAGTAGAAGAAGAAGCATGAGAAAAGAAAATTTATACAAAATTAAATGTTAATCTTGCTTTTAACGCCTGCGGCGGTTAAGGTAGTTATTCATATAATACAATAAATAAAGATATACTATGTGTAAATATATTTAAATATGCATATAATTACTTGTATCGTGCATGTACTTGTATGCGCCCATGTGTAAATAACACAATCATTGTTATTAACGGCTGAAATCTGAACTTTGCTACTAACAAATTTTATTTGATTTTGGTTATTTATTTACTCGTATATACTCGTACATATTCTAAAGTACAATGAACTAGTTAACAGCCACTTCTGGACTAGTAATTAAACACGTATTTTTAACTCGAAGATGTTTTATAAGCCAGCAACTATCTTATTTTGGTTCGAAATAAACTATTCCTATGCTAATTCAATATGGACTTATAAATAACTAGTTCATAGATGAACCAAAATTAATATTTTGTTTATTTTGAAAGGGAAGAAAGTAATAAAATAAAAATTTAAATAGAAAACCTAGTTGTTGCAGCACGAAAATATGCTATTAGATGGCTATCTCCAGTATTTGGTCAGAAAAATACTAGTTAAAAGATGGAAAAAATCCATAGGTCCTACAGTTTATTCTAAGCCGCCTCCGAATGACCGACGGATTTTTATGTGAAGCTTTTATTTCATGCCAGAAATACAATCGGAGGGCTTGACATTCCCTGCCGAGGGGCGACCGCAATCAGAAAAATTAATTGTTTAAAATGTTGGATTTTTGTCGAAACTGGACTCGAACCCAAGCCTTCCGAATTGTAGTACGCTATGCTAACCACACGGCTATTGTGACCGTCTTTTTAAGGTAACTATATGCTTTCGGTAATATCAAAAGAAGAGCTGGCTGGTAATGATAAAGATTGCCGTATCGCGGTGTATAGAAAAAACTGCCTACCTCTCAACGTTGCGAGCACGCTGAAGGAGTCAGCATGAGAAGCTTGAGAAGCCGGAGAGGATGGCCGATGGTAATGCTCGAAAATTTTATGAAAAAATGTGGCGACTTTTGGAAGGTTTCAACACTGAATTCCCCAATCGATAACGTTGGAATAAACGTTGTACGAGTATTACTCGACTGTGAAGAAGTCCGATTGAAAATTGTCAGCATGAAGAACAAGAAGCAGTGTGGCCCGATAGGTTACGGACTGAAATAAGCAAATATGATGGCGAAGAGCTACAAAGGTGCATGCATAAGCTCACTTACAGAACATGTTTGGACGAAAGCATGCCTGAACGATTAGAACCTCTGTTCTGCCCAATTCACGAAAAATTTGCGCCAATTATAAATTGTCTATTATACTCAATATCGCACATAAGGTGGAGAAGACGAAGCATCCAACATTCCATTCCTGTCACTGTTGACAGTCAGGACTTAGAAGTCGTAGATAATTTCATCTATCTAGAAGAATAAACATCAATAACGCAAAATCACTCTTGCCAACAGATTCTAATTTTTACTAAGTGGGCAACTGAGAAGTAAAATTCTCTTTTGAAGAACAAAAATTAAACTCTACAAATCGCTCGTCATTCAGAAACATGGATGATCGGCAAAATTGTTGTAACGGTGAGAGCGAAAACATATCATTTTGAGAATATTCGATGCGATTCCCACTAGTGGGCGCAGAAAAAAGTGAAGATCAGCTGGTGGAGGACCTTGCTGCACTGCAATGAGAAGAAACGGTTGGCACAGTTTTGTTGATCTGGCTATAATCACACAAGCGATACATATTCCAATAAAGAAAAAGAAGAAATAATTATTGCAAATGCACTCTTTTAAATATCGTAGAGAGTAAAATATTTAGAACGTAATGATTTTGAATGTTTTTAAGTCATGCGACCAAAGTGTCTGAGTAGTCGGAGGGTATTAAATTCGAACAGATCAACATCCAAAAATATCGAAAATTAAATGTTAAAAAATTATTTTTCTAATCGCGGTCGTCCATCAACCCCTCCGAGTGTATTTCTGATACGAAGTAGAAAGCTCCTCATAAGAATTTAGCAGTCTTTCGGAGGCCGCTTAGAATAAAAGAATTTATTTTATCATATATGAAAAATCGGTTGTAGGGAGATAATTCATGTCTATAGAATACCATATTTTTTAACCAAAACTTCGAATCTAAAAATTTGGTTCTATACACATATATACTATAGTAGTCCAAGCTGACCGATTTCGAAAACTTATTGTATAAATATAGAAATATATCTATGAGAGACTTGTTTGCGGATAAACGGGGATGGCTAAATCAAGTCAGCTCGTCGATCTTATCCGATCGGTATAAATTTTGATGAGTCTATCTCTCCTGATACTTACATACTTCAAGCTAAAGTTGATTTACCATTACATGTTCATGAAATATATAAAACGTCATATTTGAAATTAATCAATCAAAATATTATGGCAAAAGGTTTTCTAACTCTACCAGTTCCGTATTTTTCGGGCTAGTGTCATACCATTCAGAAATATTAGTAGTTAACTAGTATATAAATATTTTCTGATCATTTTAATATTTCAGTGCAGGTTATCTGAATACCTAACTCTTTAAGTAAATGTAAATATATGTGTTTGTTCATAGATAAATCGTACTTTAATCATTTTTGATGGCGATTAATTAAAGACTCATTAAGGAATTGTTAGCTTGAAAGCGAATTAAATGTCTTATGAGTTAATAGTAATACATGCAGACATATATACAACATTAAGTAATGATTTTGTTATGTCTTTATTAGAGAATACACATTTACAATTAATATATAAACTTTTTTTAACAATGTTATTAAGTTTTGTTTGCATTTTAGTCAGTCTAAGCTGAAATTAATTTGTTAATTAATTCTTTTGTTAAATGCAAATATATAAACAAATAATTTGTTTATAATTAAACTTTGTATACAATTCCATGAAATTATGTTAGTTTAATATATTTTAATTGTTTGTTTAAGTTTTTAAAAATTATAATTTTTCGTTAATTAAATAAATCACATACTTGTATTATTAGACAAATTAAAAATAGCTTGGCATTTTGTTTCTATTTCTTTGAAGGGGTCGCCTTCTAAATCTCTGGAGGAGTATTCCATCGAAAACTTTTGTAACTAAAGAGTGTCGAAGCTATCGCAGCTAGTATACATTGAAGTATTTAACGATTACTTATAAATAAAGGTCATTATTGTCACAGGTGCTCATAGTTCTTTCGCTGAGAACTTACTCACCAAGTGGCTAAATTTTGAAACAGAAATTTCTGTTGTATTTTAAAGTTGACATAATTTGGTGATGATACTTTGTTTGTGCTGCTGGTCATAAAATAATTGTTAATAACCTCATGGAAATATTGTGCTTACTGGTTAAAAAAAGATTTATGATCTGTGAGTTTTCTGGATTTACCGGTCTTTGGATATTCTTATGATTAAGTTAATCACATGTTAAAAAGTCTACATTCCAATAATATGATGATTTCGGAAATTATAAGAGCTCCGAAATTATAAAAAAACTTCAACCCGGCTTTCTCGTTGTTTCTAAATTTAATTTAGAAACATTTGAAATTGTAGAAATATTTGTTATATAAAAAACAAGAAAGAATGCATGTCTTCGGCAATGCCGAAGTTTCAATACCTTTCATGAACATTTCAAATTTATTGCAAATTGCATAACTCGATTTTGATAATTTTCAGTGTCAATATCAATTTGAATTTACGTTTGTTGTATACTAAATTTAACGTTCTTAGATGCTTTTTTGGCGGATTTTTTACCCAAAACCTCATATCTAAACAAATCGGTTGTATGAGGGCTCTAATTTAGAAAGTCCCCGGCCTGATACACAGTGTCAATACTAGAACTAATTAATTAATGATTTTTAGTTAGCCCTAACCTTCAAAATACGCATGTATAAATTTGACAGTTTTCGGAGCATTAGTTTGTGAATTATCGTATTCTGAGTGAAGCAACATTTGTTATTGTTAAAGAAATGGATAAAAAAGGAATTTCGTGTGTTGATAAATTATTGCTTTTTGAATGAAAATCAACCATCAAGGATTGGTATGCTAAGTTTAAACGTGGTGAAATGAGCATCGAAGACCCTGAACGCAGTGGACGCCAAAACGAGATTGTTAAGGAGGAAAACATAAAAAAATCACAAAATGATTTTGAAGAACGTGAATTGAAATTGAATGAAATAGCAGACACTCTAAAGATACAACTGAACGTGTACGTGTCATACCATTCACGAATATTTGGGTAGGAGAAAGCTTTGGGCAAACTGGATGCTACCTGAGCTCACTTTTGACCAAAAACAACGACAAATTAATGATTCGGAGCAGTGGTTGGAGATGTTCAAGCGTAATAAACCTCAGTTTTTGCATCGATATGTGACAATAGATGAAACACGACTCCATCATTTCACTCCGAAGTCGAATCGACAGTCATCCGCTCCAAATCGTGGAAAACCGCAACGTCGCCTGGCAAGGTTATGACATCTGTATTTCGGGATGCACATGAAATAAAATTCATTGAATACCTTGAAAAAAAGGACTATCAACAGCGACTATTACATAGCGTTATTGGACCGTTTGAAGGAGGCAATTGTCGAAAAGCGGCCGCATTTGAAGAAAAATAAAATGCTGTTTAACCGACAATGCACCGTGTCACAAGTTAGTGAAATCGTTATTCTCCAGATCTGGCCCCCAGCGATTATTTTCTATTCTCAGATCTCAAAAGAATGCTCGCAGGGAAGAAATTTTCATCGAATGAAGAGGTAATCGCCGAAACTGAGGCCTATTTTGGAACAAAGGTCAATACGTACTACAAAAATGGTATCGAAAAGTTGGAAGGTTTTTTTGTCAAAAAAATATGCCATACTAAAGGTAGACCGGGGACTTTTTAATTAACAAGCGTTGATATAGCGGTCCGATTTCGTTGGTTCTTAGTGATATTTAATTCATAATATTTATGAATAATACCATATTTCATACTCCTAAATGCTTTCTTAATTGAGTTTTGACAAAAACCTTGTATCTGAAAATATCGGTGTATGGGAGCTGTATGATATATTATTCCGATTTCGATAATTTTCAGAACCAATTTGCGATTCGTTATGTAAGTTTAATATACCAAAAATTTTGTACGAATTTATGACCCAAATCTGAAGGATCGGTCGTATATTTGCTACATTTGTCCAATCCAGTCAGTTCCGATAAATGATTGTTTAAACATATAGGTGCATCTTTCTATCAGTTCGGTTGAAATATCTCAAAATTTGAGGGACTATTTGCATTCAAAGAGACATAAGGCCACACGGGGACATGGCTAAATCAACTCAGCTAGTGATTCTAATACGATCGGTTTAAATTTCGGTGGGTCTATCTCTTCTCCTTCTGGTACTTACATACTTGGAACCAAAGTTAATATACCATTTCATATATAAGCTATGCTATTGGCAAAATTGTTAGATTTTTTTTTGCATTGCTAACATATCAACAAATTAAGATGAATAATATATATCTTAATTTGGAGCAAATATTTGATAATTAATAGGTCCCTGCGGGTTTTATCAGTAGATGGTGTTGATATTAATACATTCAAGTAGCACTAATCCGATTGTGTCAAGCGAACACGTTTCTGAAAGCTGACATTTCCAATAATATTCTCTGTGAAGGCAATTTTCTAAATTGTCTTTCGTGAGAAAAGTTATTATGATTTGAAAATTAGTGAAATTTTTTAAGCAATGTAATGCTTTTTACTATAAAAAAGATAATATTGCTGCAAAACCGTGTTGTAAAATTTGTTGAGAATGATATAAGTGAACGCTGGACTGAGGAGTGGTTCGCTCGATACAATCTCAGCTAGAAGTTTTGATGTCACTCAAACAAACCGCTGAAATTCAGAAACTGCTGGAGCAAGATTGACTCAAAGAAGCTGTTTGAATTAACTTAAAAAAAGTTTATTGATTGGCCAATGTACTCTCAAGGAATGCTTCTGAAAAGCGACAAAACTATTTCTGAAGCAACTCATCATTATCGATATAAAAAAATGAGTTTAATACAAAAATATAAAACGCAAAAAAGGCATGGTTAAAGGCTGGCGACCCTCCACAAGCGACTTCAAGAACTGAATTGTCAACAAACAAGATGAAGTACATGGTGGGATTGGAAGGAAATACTTCATTATGAGCTGCTATAACTCGGCGAAACGGTAAGTTCTGAACTCTACTGTCAACAATTAACCAGCCAACAATAAGTTCTCCAAAAAAGCGTCCAGAATTGAAGAGATGTTGTGTTTCATTATGGCTATGCCACATCACATAAGTCTTTTATGTCGAGGCGAAAATTGAAGGAGCTTAATTGAGGAAGTTTTGATGCAACCGCAAGAAAGCCCGGCTATTGCAGCATCTGACTATCCTTTCTTTCGATTCTGCCAATGTTTTACAAAAATATACAATATCATCAAATATATTAAAATACTTTTTTTATTTTTAAATAAACGTTTTGAATTTTGTTTACATCCAAATTGTATATTTAAATATTATAAGAGTATATAGTTATATAGATTAGATTATATTATATAGACTCGTAATATCCTATTTGGAAGGTAAACGTATAATATATTTAAAATATTCTCGGAAGAGCATCCGTGAAATAACTTTCTAGCAATTTGACAGTTAACAACGAACGGGTGGCCGCTCAGGAGATTTTAATGAAAGCCTTTGAAACAGCATACAAATATTTGTTTTAATCGAAAAAAGTTTTTCTTAAAACAAATTTTTTTTTATTTTATTTTTTTTTTCTTTTTTTTTCTCCATTCTTTCTCTCTTTCAACACCACATACAACGTAATGTACGCGTATTTTGGAATTTTACATGTATTTGTTATTGTTGCATGTATTTTGTATGAGTAGCAACCAATGTTCACTAAAATGGTCATATCTCTGGAACGGCTGCGCCAATCTCATGAAAACTTGACATTAACCTTCTCCCTTTATAACTCCTAAAAATTTGGTGCAATTTGATCTGGTGTTTCTCAGGTTATAGGCGTTCATCAAAATTTGCATTGAATTTTATATATATAGATAAATTTTTTGCTGAAAAGCTGAAGAAAAATTTTCTGAAATTTATTTCGATCAAGCACTACGTAAATTTTCTTTGGAACTGGATAAGCACAAATAACTACAGCTTTCAAAGTTATTTAATTTTTGTTTCAAATTTTTGGTAAAGTCAAATCGATTTACTGGCAAGGCAAAATTATTGAAAATCCCCTTAAAATATCCGACAGATTGAATTATTGCTATTTTTAAATCTTACCTACAGTCATCTCACCATGCATGCCGCCTTCTATTCCTTATCCTATAACCATCCAAATCCAGTAGCTTTCTACCAAACTTTAGTAAATCTCCATTTAGAATCTTGGGCTCCTCTACAATTACGACTGTTCATGCTTATGGTATAGGCTAAACCAACATCGCACAGTGAATCCTTTAAGCAAGTTAGCGGGACAAAATTATTATTTTTGCATCTTCTGTCATGATGTCAGAAACACAACACTAAATAAAGTGCATACCTTCATTTAACATATCCATATCACAGGCTTAGTATTGTATTCAATACTTTTAAAAACAAACTACATCAAAGCATTAATGTACAAATGTATATTTTCAGAACTTTAGAGTTTAGACCTTACTATCTATCAATAAATTGTTCGGCTATTTGTTCCACTCTACGTCGGTAGATGCTTATAACTGGCTTTGAAGACTTATTTTCATTATTTACCTTTTTTTTAATTATATAAATAATAAAATAAATTTTTCTAGAAGAATTAATGCAATGATTGCATTTAAAACCAAGGAAAAAAGGGTTTAACTAAATATGTATAACTATTAAATAAATTATTAGCAGGCATCAACACAAAATTAACTTGTCAAAACTTGAGTAAACAACAACAACATTACCAATCAAATGAACCAAAAAATCTTACAATTAACTATGAAAACGCTATTTTAACCAGTTTTTAGGGAAAATGAAAAAGGAATGAAAAATTAGTGCACTTAATCATATTAAAATTATGGCTAAATTCAGAAAAATGATGATTAAAAAAGGTTAACAGAGCCAGAAGGTAAGGAGAACTAAAAATACTAACAAAAAAACATCTAAAAAGTGCATAAAAATTTGCATAAGTTTACATGAATAATAGGGTTGTCTGCACATTTTCCAAACTTCTATCCGAGGAATTTACTTTATTTCGTAGTACTAATTTATGGAAAAATAATGTCACCATAAATATGTTAATAGGAAATTGTTATCCACTTAGTGGTTAGGTATTTATAAAGCTGAATCGTTTAACAACCGCACAAATCGTTAAAATTGTAAAAGTCTACGTTTCGTGCTGTAAGAGAAGATTATGGTAAACTTTATTCGCCCAACTACTCAAGCACTTTGTAAAATTAAAAAGAAATTTGAAGATATCTGATTTGAAAGGATCGGTTACAGATATTGTAAGGCTTGTGCATCATCGTTTTGCTTGTTCCAACTCAAATGTAGCCGCTGTATGTGAAAGTGTAGCCGAAGACCCGAATTTGTCTCGACGTTCTCAACAACTGTGACTTTTTTATGGCACATTGAGCGTATTTCGCATTTCGACTTACGCCTGCATCCATATAAAGTCCAGTTCACACAACAACTGAAGCCAGCTGACCATTCGGAACATCGTAGTTACATCGATTGAGTGCTGAACAACAAACAGTGTACCGCGATTTTTCCAACACAATTTTCTTCAGCGACAAAGCACATTTCTCACTCGGTGGATCCGTAAATAAGTAAAATTGTGGCATTTAGGGCTCCGAGAATCCCAATTACTGTCTCCAATTTACTGTCTGATGCGCTCTTTGGTTCGGAGTTGTAATTGGAACTTACTCCTTTGAAAACGACAACTGTCACTGTCAACGCGAAGTGTTATAGTCGTATGATAACCGCAATTTTTTGGCCTGCAATTGAAGAACGCGACTTGGCCAATATGTGGTTCCAACAAGACAAGTTGGTTTCGTCTTGGCGATGTCAATTGGCCACCGAGATTTTGCGATTTGACACCTCCAACTCTTGAGCACTTGAAACCCAACATCGCCAAGTTATGACTGAGATACAGCCCAATATATGCCAAAAAGTGGTCGAAAATTACCGCAAACGTATCGAAGCTTGCAAAAATTCACGAGGCGGTCATTTGAATGATGTAGTGTTTCACATATAATGCCAAGGTTCAAACTTTTTAATAAAAAGAGAAATTTCATGAAAAAATTATTTTAAATGAATTTTATTTACGTTTATTTACGTTTATTTTGGAAACTGCAAAATGGATAACCCTGTGGTTTGATAATTTTGTAATGTATAAAGTCAAACTTTGCTGTATTGGGTTGTGCGACAGCACTGATCAACAGTGGTTTTGGTGCCGAGAAACTGTAATATATTTTTTTTATGTGGGACGCCATACGAATTACATTAATAGCAATAATTTTGATTTTCTACGAGTAACTTTCTAGACTTTTAATTCAACGGAAGAAAAAATATTTATATCAAAAACAACATTTATTGAACGCAAGTAGTTCCAAACTTGTCATTGAACATGAGCAATCAGTATCTCTTATCAATATTGTTACCCGTTTTTTTTCTTTCTATGCTTAGACTAGAGGATTTTCGTCTTATATAAAGAAAACATTGCCAATTTGCATCTAATATCTTCCCGAATTATTTTATTAACAAAATACAAGATTATTTGGTGTATCCACTTTGTTGTCCTAATATAAAGTGAATCATCTTTAGATCTACACAAAAGCTAAATTATTTTTGTAGTTTACGATCTCTTAATAAATTGTTTAATTTTACTTGTGTAAAAGGTTTTGGCGCTCTGTGGACACTATTTCTTCGATATATCTATCGCTAGACACTTCACTAAAAGTTTCATCAAATGATGGTTCCCGGGCAGAACAAACTGTTGGATCAGGTGATTCCTCTGAATATAGTAAAGGTTTTCTAGCCGACTGTAAGTCTGAATAAATGATTTTTTTAACATAAACATCATTAATATTGACATTGATTTTCGGGTGCATAGGCACCCGAACCTCATACTGTTTATTTTATCACTGTCCCACCATCTCAAGTGTTCATAGCACATTTTTCAGCCAATTTGAGATATCCACGGCATTTTTTCGTCTACAATTTGGCACCTAAATTATGTTTTGGCTGTGTATTCAGCAAAAATGTAACAAATACATTTGGGGATCATTGAGAGAATTATTTACATCAATTTATTAATATAACAGTACTAACAAGCTTTGAAAACGTGTTCTCGAAAGTACTTGTTACACGTAGGAAACTAAACTTTTTTAGTACTGTCAGTAGTTACCTAATACAAAAGTACTAACTCGGCACCCAAAAACAGTTTTTCATTTATTGAGGTGTATAGTTAATGTATCTTTGAACATTTTGTTGAATGACATTTGTCGGTAAGTGGAAGCATTCTATGCTCGGAGTAGTCTAGTTCTAATTCAGAAAAATTGGTCCAATCCATGTTTAACAGCCTAATTGAAACCGAAAATTTTACCATTCAAAAGGTAATCTGTTGGTGGATTACCGATTGATCTCTGTTAGTTTTATGAGTTCATCAAATGGGTGTCGGGCTTGGCATTATCATTATGGAACGTTACGACTTTGTGATTGACCACTTCAGAGTGATTTATCTGAGCATTGGCTTTTCGTGATGATTGAGCGGACTCATTTTCCTTCGCGGTTTTCAGTAAAACGGTAAATCTTGTCATAATACAGATTAATAGGAAAATTATATTCATATCGGATAATTATATATAAAAAGCGCCTTAATACTTGCTTTCCTAAGAGAAATCGCTTCCGTGATACAACGATTTAAATATTGAGAAATATGTACTACTTGTTGTAGAGACCTGAAACTCGGAGGATGTGTTCTGGTATCATAGGTATCCGATTGAATGCAAATGAAAGGTGGGGGGCAAAATTTGGATAGGACATCATAAGTTTACGATGTTACGCGAAGTGGCGACCGCAATTAGAAATATTAAGACTCGAACCCTAGCTTTCCGAACGGTAGTACAAGATGCTAGCACTCAGTGCAACTTTTTAAAGAAAAAAGCACAGAAAATTCTAATTTAATAGAAAATGTTTATTATCATTCGAAAAAAACATTCCTTGGCATTTATTTTTTGAAGATTATCTCTTTCAAATATTGGCCACGGCTACGTCCATTGAGTCCAATTTTCGATGACTCGTCCGAGCATTTCGACTGGTAACTGGCCCAAAACGTGAAATTATCTGCTCACCAAAGTGTTCTTCAATAAATCTTTTAATTGGTGCGATGTGTGGGAAGTCACGCCGTCTTGTTGAAATCAAATGTCGCGGAGATCACGAGCTTCAATTTCAGGCACCAAATACTCGGTTATCATAGCGCGATAACGGTCGTCATTTACCGGCATACTCCCCGTCATCATTTTTGAATAAATATGGACCGATGATGCCACCGGCCCACAAACAACACCAAACCGTTGTTTTTTCTGGATAAAATGGCAGCTCTTGAATCTTTTTAGGTTGCTCTTCGTCCCAAATGTGGCAATTTTGCTTGTTTACATACCCATTGAGCCAGAAATGGGCCTTATCGCTGAACAAAATTTGACTCGAGAGCATCGGATCTTCTTGGAACTTTTCAAGAGCCCATGGAGCGAAGCGATGTCGCTAGCGAAGGTCGAGCGGCTTCAGTTCTAGCACAAGCTATATTTTGTACACTTCCAATTTAAGATTTCGCCGTAAAATGCGCCAAGTCGCTCCATACGTTAGCCCGAGATGCTGCGAACGGTTCCGAATCGACGGTCTCCACGGTCTTCGTGTACACTCTATAGCGATTGCTATATTTTCTTCACTGCGTGCTGGACGTGGTCTATTCGGTCGAATATTATCTAAAAATGGATGCTGAGTCCCAAGAGGGGTGATGGTGTTGCCAATAGTATGCTCAGTAGGCCGATTATGTTGACCATAAGTTGAGCGAAGCGCGCAAAGCACATTCTTTAAAGAAAGTGAATTTTCGTAATAAAGTTGAATGATTTGTAAACGTTGTTCAGGTGTAAGTCTTTCCATGATGAAATTCAAACAATACTGAACAAAAATAACATAACAGCTTGACACGACTCACGCGTGATCTGTCAAAAAAATGGCTATTGAAAAAAGTATCTCTACTTGGATCACTCTTTATATCATATATTATAGTCCCCATATAACCGATTCGTTCATAAGGTTGTGAGTCAAAAATCTGTCGAAATAGTAGTGTGAAATGTAGTATGCTACCTACTTTAATTCAAATAAATATTCGCTCTTAAAATTATCGAAACCTTAATTTTGCATTTTGCTTTTTATTTATTAACGATTTTTTATTGTTTTTTCCTTAATCATGTTTTTTTTATTCTTTCTCATGTATGGTTAGAAATATTTTGTTCAGATCAAAGAATATTAATAATAAAGTTTGCCACACCCACCCGATGGAAACAGAGAATAAATCGCATACACCAATAACAATTTTGAAAATTTAAAAAAAAAATATTTGTATACCCATGTTTTAAATTTTAAATTAAAGGCAAGAAGATTAGCATGTGTTTTTTACCACCCTAATGCGAATTCAACCCAAAAAAATATGAGAGCTTTATCTCGGTGCAAAAAGTTATGGATCCAAACATAAATAAAAAATAAATTTTTTTGAGACAACAACAACATTACGAGAATTGTTAGTGAAAATACCAACACCAAAAACAACATCAAAAAATTTGCCTCCATATACTACTCTACCCAGCAAAAAATAAAGAAAGCACCAAGACAGATGCTGCAGCTTAGATAACCTGACATTAGCAGGCAATTTATATGCAAATATGCAGCTACAGGTACATACATATATATATGTATGTATAAGAGTATGCTTACAGCAATATGCTGGAAAAAAGGTAAAGGAAAAGGCGGCAGTTAATACTGCGACTGATTGATGGCATCATTTGATAAAATGAAGCGTAAGCATACATTGTGTACTGCTTAATGTGTAGGTATGCGAGCATGCGTATACGCAACATAACATACATAGGTATAACAACATGCCATAAGATGATTGGCCGTCTCCATACCTGTTAACTTGCTTGATTGACTCACAATCACTAGCCAAGGCAGTGAGTGATCTCTTTTCCAGCGTTGCTGTTATTATTACTGCTGTTGTTGTTCTCGGCGCAAGCGCAATGGCTTGATGAGACATCATTAACGCAAGTCATTAGCCGTAGTGGCGATATGATCGGCGTAAATTAGCTTGCAGCGCGCGATATGTGAGTCACACAAAGCTCTTTAGATTTGCTTCATCAAGCTTTCGCTATACTGGTGTATGTATGTATGCACGTTCGCCAGGCGTATGGGCGCAACACTTTAATTTGCAATAAAAATGCGCAAAAATATCCATTGGCAGCGCGGCAACAGGTTCGTCGCTTAAGTCTTTTCTTATTCTCTTCTGGGAATTTTAGCAACAGCAGCAACAACAAAGTTCGATTAAGACAATATTACGTTTATAATAACTGTATATTAACTCACATATGTGTATACTCAACGACTCGCTCATGTCGAGCACTCAATTATATTGAGTTGAAATTGATCATGTAAGCCGTCAAGCAGCTAATCAATAATATTTTGTAAAGAACGCCTCAAATTCTCATAACAAAAACACACACACGCACACAAACTGTGTATTTTCATAAAATATAATCATAATTATTACTTACTTACATACTTGCGGAGAAAAACACACAGCTAATGTATTTTACATACATACATAGGTATGTACATCTCTGATACCCACAAGCGCATAAGTTGATGATAAATTAAGCAATAATGATCGTCGACGTCAGGTGAAAAGGATCAAACGTACAAGCGTGCATATCTATATATACATTCATACATACAGACATACATATGTATTCCGCCTATTAATGAACCCTAAAAATACATTTGTTAAGCAAATTAGTAATAACAGACTGGACGGCAACCTATCAATCTCCAGTCAGTTGATAAAAAAAACAGCCGAAATTGCTGCAGCACAAATGTATCATTTTTCCCTGGCTCTTAGTAATCGCTTCGTGATGGCGCCATTTTACCACTCGTCTTTATAAAAAGTGCGTTACCAATGGAAAGTAGAAACTCTAAAGAAAAAGGACTTTAGAGCAGAAGAGCAAACTAAATATTAAAAATAATAATATTCGAAATCAATCGAAAACAATCTTCTGAAAAATTACGAAGAATATTAAGAGCAACGCTTAATTTGATTTAACGGTTTATTATGCTTTTTTTTAACAAGTTTGTTTCTGACCTCTTTCTTCGTCCCGAATCTCTACCACCCAGTAATTTTATGTTCAGGTTTGGAAACAAGAAATAGTCGCAGGGAGTTGAATCTGGGGAATCTGCTGGCTTTGGTAGCCATTTGCCATGACGACTACACACGTGTACACCCGTGCATTGTTCTGATGCATTGTTCTGATGAAACAGCACTTTTTTCACCTAATACGGTCATTTCTGCTACAAATCAATATCGAATCTGTCCAGAAGCTTAGAATAATATTCGCTGGTGATCATTTTACCTTTTTCAAGGTAATCGATGTTGATGACACTTCGTGCATGCCAAAAAACTTTGGCCATGACCTTGTTGACCTACAGACTCACCTTGGCCTTCTCTGATGCACATTCACCTGGAGAAACCCTCTGTCTTCATTTGGTCTCTGATGTGGTGTGATAGTTTCGTCTATGGTAACGAAACGGCGCAAAATTTCGTTTGGATTGCGGATGGACATCCCCAAACATTCATTTGAAGTGGTTACACGATTGCGCTTATGGTCGTGTGTGAGCAATAAAATGTGATATGCCCGCTTAGTTGAGATACTTACCCTGAGAACCTCATCCACCTCACTAACTTTTATTCTCCGATCGGCCAATATCATTCCATTGATTTTATGGACGATTTCTGGCATGACGATTTCTTTTGGGCGACCTGAACGTTCGGCATCATTTGTACAATGGAACTCAGTACCGCTTCTTAAACATTGGAATTGATGGTACAGAGTCCCAATAGTATTTATAAAGTCTCCCCTTGCTTTCAGTCAGTGATAAGTTTTTTAATATGTTTAAGCAGCACACGAAATTCACTTTTTTCTATTTCCATTCAAATTCACAAAGTCATTTACTTTCAATTCAGTACATTAATCGATAACAATTGACGGGAGAGCAATGTTGAATTTACAGTAAATACGCGGCAAACTCTCCAGCACTAAGTAGGGGAAGGTACACGAATTGGATCCTTCCCAATGCCGACAGTACCTTTAATGTTGTTCAGCTATAGCGGCTAGAGACAGCTCACTATTGTCTATCGACGAAAATCCTTTCAAGATTTGGCGCACGTGAATTTCTGGTCAATTATATATTTTCAAGAGCTGAAGCCACACTGCCAAATCTACAATCAGTAGATTGGCGTTGGATTTTAATCTTTCACACAAAACGCTCGATAGAATCTTTACTCGATATGGAGGAGACTTATACCATGATAATACTCAGTTGTACACTCTTCCCCCTAAATTTGAAAAGAGCTGATGAATGTACTTTGTTCAACCGGCGAACCATCGGTTCCCGCCGCTTTGTTGTTCTTCATATGGGCAATTGCTATTCGAACTTCCTTGTAGTTTGTCACTGCCATTAAGACGGCTGGATAAGTGTTTTCTCCATAAAATCAGTTTATGACAGATCACCTCTGTGGGTCCTACATGAGTATGATCCGGTCTTGAAACCTTCTGTAAGTTACCGAAAATATCGAGCATTACCATTAGCCATCTTTTCAAGCCCTTCATACTCATGCAATTCGGCATTTCTCTCTCTCTTTCTCTCTCTTTTTTATCTATAAATGCGTCTCGCTATCATGGTTGCAACTAATTTTATTTAATTTTTACCAAAATTGTAAGTTCAGATTATAACCTTACTCTCTTTCGCCGTTGAACTATTTAGTAATGATTGTAATTTCTTTACAAATTTAAAATATTAAAGAAAAACGCTTTATTTCAACTTGAAACTTGGTACTAAGCTCCATATTTGAAAATCTAAGCAATTTCAATTCAATGATTCTTGTCTCCACATTAGTCATTCAAATCCCTTTCGATTTTCTTATAACTAAACATTTGTTACACCGCCATCTGTTGAGCTTATCACTTTCCCGCATTTAGAGCGACATCTTGTGGACAAGATTGAAGTTGTTTTGTACTGGTGGTTGTCTATACTAATTATTTTCTTGTTCGAATGCCTCATCGATTATTAAAAGTACATTCGAACACTGATATATCGATAAATGCATGAATAAATCAAACAGCTGATTGTTTAAGCTCATTCATTACTTTGATTTTATTTCTATCAAAGATGACTAGATACGAAACTCTTTATTTCGTGAGAGCGCTCTGAAAATCCACATTTTTTATAACATTTTCAAACCGTGCCACTGCGATGAAAAAGTTTCACTTTGGGATTTCTGGAAATATTTTGGGCATTTTTTGATAATAAAAAATTGTAAAAATGAATATTTCTGCACATTTAAAGCTGTGTTTGGAAAATATTTGACTTCAATAAATACAAACAACATTTGTTCTTAATTTTAACATACAAATTTATCGTGCTCAATGAAAATTTATTGATAACCTAAAATGGTTTTCTGATGAAAAATGGTGCGTTTCATTATTGACGAAGTGGTACTGCGGCTTGTTTACCATCAGCTGTTCAAAATTCCTTCATTTGGCTTTGTTACCAGCACAAAGAAAATAATCGAGGAACGCAATTTATCTACATTTTAGAGAGTTTCGTATCTAGTCATCTTTGATTTCTATATTCAATGGGTTCGCACAAAGATAAAGTTACTAAAATATAAAAATATTAATCATTTAATTTCTTTCAATAATATTATAGAAAACAAACTATGTCAGCTAGCAGTGGACAATGTGCATGTGCACATATACTCCAGAAGTAAAAGGATTATTTTGTACATATGTATGTACTATACAGGCATGAATGTCAGCCCTTCAGGAAAAGATTCCCATAACACTTCAGTACGTACTAATAAAAATGAGTAGGGATGATCAATTTAACCTATAATTATTGCAAATGTTCGTTGTCGAGAAGGTCAAGGCCTCAAAATACATGGGATCTGACCACTAACGACGACCGACTTTTGGAAACAGGATGGAGTGATGTAATTGATGAAACCAATGCAATTCTTCATCAAAGTCATTTCATCCGATATCCATGCGTAGTTGTTGGTAGGAACTGTATCGCTACTGCGCATTTGCCATTCAATTCAGCTTAACTCTTTGTTAGTGGCTATATGGGTGCATATGTTAATAATAATTATGCGAGTCCCGCAGTACTTAGTGCGTTGTTATGCGCGTTGATCACATTACAAAAGGTAAAATGTTCCGCTGTTGCTATGTGCTCTTGCCAATTATAATGATGATAAGAATGAATGCAATGTATGTACATATGTATGAATGTATTTATGTTTGTAGCGCAGCATTCCAGCATAGACAGCCCAGGGGAAATTTTAAGTAGCAGCTATGTTAACTTGTATTAATTGAGCATCCCAGCAAAACAAACCACGGAACAATATCTGCTGATGTTAGCTGCTATGTTAACTATATATACTAAATTAAAATTACAAGATGTCTTTATCTTTTGAGCTCACAATTGAGTCTCCTTTTATTGAATTTTTTTGCTTTCAATCCAACCTCTTATTCTAAGCTGCCGGTAGCTGTTGTCGCTGCTGCTGTTGCTATTGTTGCTTTTTGTTGTCCATGATTTCACAGTAAAGATGCGCTTTGTTTCTGCTGCTAATGCAGTTCTGGTTGCTTAGTTGTTGTTGATCATTTTACATGCAAATTCCGTTGTTTCGAATGTTTGTGCAGCTGCACCAGTTTCCGTTGTATCAGCAGTTTTTGGTGGGAAGCGAGTCTAGCGGCTGCGTTGCTTAACTCCCCCCTTTGTTAGATGAATCGTCCCGATTCAAAGATGAGTAGTAGTTGATTCTTTCCATCATCTGGTTGAAGGACATTACTGGTTCTTTTATTGGTGTCTGTTTGATGTTTATTTTGACTTTGTTCTTCTTGTGTTTCCAAATTATCAGTATTATTATTATTAAACTTATAATTGTTACTAGGCTGTAATTTATCATATTGCTTTTCTTAGCTTCATATTTTAGTTCTGTTATTTTACGAATATTTTCAATGTTTCTAAAATGGAGCTCTTCCAAGGTTAAATTCCTCATGATTGTTACATTGATTAATCTGACTGGGTTTGGTAACAGTTGTATTACAAGGGGTTTACGATGTTTATAGATTATGTTATTAATCTCAACATTACAATCTTCAAAGCGTATTAAATAGTGTCCGTTAATAGTAAAATTGTTTGAGCTACAGTTATGATATATAGTTTGATTTTTTGCGTTAATTACATAAACATGATTAGTATCTAATTCTATTACTTTTGATTGATTATTATTTATATACTTGCAGCGCATTTTTTCTTTGAATAAGTTTTCAATACATTCGTCTTTATATTCTTGTAGTTGTTTCTTAAAGGAAGTCTTTTTATATGTAACATCATTTAGAGATAATATTTCATTTTCTTTAATGTAGATTTCTGCCTGGTTAATATTAGGGATAGGTTGGATATATGTTGATTGATAGATTTCTTTGGTAAAACAGGGGATTTTAACTAGTATTACAATATTTCCATTCTGAGTGACAATTACAATTTTTATCTTACTTAATTTATCAAAAGTTATATTAAAGTTTACAATATCGTCATCCGTAATTATATCTCTACTTAAAAGGCCATTTTGACTCGTCATTAAAATTTCTTTGATTCTAATAGTGTTGGTCTCAATATACATTAGATTTTCTAAAAGCTTATTAGTCCATTTTTCTTTTGATACTTTCTCAAATTCTATATTTACTTTATTCATGTTTTGAATCAATTCTTGGTAATGATGGTTTAAATTAGTAGTTATAGTTTCAATTTCGCGGTTAAATTTTTCGTTAATGTTTTTCTGTAAATTTATTTGTTCAATTGCATTGTGTGCATTTACCGTATTTACTTGTAATTTTCCTTCTATTTCTTCGCGATCTTCATCATCCATTGTGCCATAAATATATTTTAATCCTGTTCCTAAGAAGTTAAATAGCCCTCTTTTCTGGATTCTATGATGTGGGGTTAGTGTATCTATCTGAATTCTAATATGCTTTATTTTAGCTATCAAAAGTGGGTTAGGTTCTGTTTCATTAAGTACTAGTGCTTCTAAATTGTTAACTTGATCTTTATACAACGTTGTATTAATCAAATAGGTAATTCTATCATATCTTTCAATTAATCTTATTTCATCTAGTTTTAGAAGTGAATATCCGTTTCCATGATTAAGGTCTATGATTTCTATCTGAGCTGTACTCAGGGGGATCGCCATGCAAATTATGATGAGATGTAACATTGTGAACCTAAAAGATTTTAAGATTTAATATTATCCTTATGTATTATTCTGTTTCTATTTTGGATCATTATCTTATTTCCTAAATCTGCTTTGACTACTTGTTTTTTATATCTAGGTTTTAGTTTATTCTGATATTGGTTATCTTTTTCAAATATTATTTCATTTTCATGAAATGTCCGCGTTTGTCTATTTTTATTTCTGCTAGTCAACGTCCTTACTTGCGCATCCTTAAGTTTGTTAGACAAATCATTATGTTTAATTTTGTTGTAAAGAACTTCGAATGGTTTTTTATCTGTTACCGTATGTACTGTTTGATTATAGGATTGGGCTGCTCTAATTATTACTTCTATGTCGCTTACTATTTCGAATTCTTCCTTAATACATTTAGCAATTTCTATTATCGTTGAATGTACTCTTTCTATTTGTCCATTAGTTGTTGAATGTTTAGGGTCGCAATATTTAATTTGAATTTTCATCCTTTCTGCAAAAGATTTAAATTGTGCTGAGCTGAATCCTGGTTCGTTATCGCAAGTTATTCTTTTCACTTCTGGGAAGCATTGTATTGCTTCTAATACTTTATCTTGTAGATTAGTTTTATCATCAATATGTTTAATTACTAAAAATTTGGAGTATGCATCTATTAGTGTTAAGAATTTTAAGTTTAGAGCAAAGAATATGTCAATATGAATCTGTTCTCCCTCTTTATCTGGAATTGGTGCCTCGCCAATTGGTATTTGTTTAGGGTGTCTATCGTATTTATTTTTATTACAAATATCGCAGTTTCTAATAAATTGTTTAAATTGCTTTTTCATTTCAGGCCAGTAATAATCCTTAAAAATTTGTTTGATATTTTCCTTATAATTTCTATGTGCTCTAGTGTGAGTTTGTCTTATAATTTTCTCTTTATCTTCTTCGTTGATTACATCTATTGCTACTATGGCTGTGTGGAAGATTTTCTTTGTTATTCTATTCCGTAATATTTGTTTCACTTCATGCAAATCTTCTAAATTACAATTTATCCCAGTTAATAGATTTTTATTTAATCGTTCCGTTATTATTTCTTTTAAAAATTCAAAGTCTTTGTATTTTATATGATGTCTAAATGAATGAAAACTTTTTGTTCTAAAATGGTCATTGATGTTATCCTTATTTAATACTATTTGTTGGGGAAATGAGTTTAGGGGTTTACTGATTGTTTTAATGTGAAAAATATCTAAGCTTTCCACTGAATGTGCAGTATCTGTTAAGTCATCATTTTCCTTTTCTAAATTACTATTGTTTAAAATCTGCCTCGAAAGGGCATCTGCTACATGATTTGTGTTCCCTGGTTTATATATAATTTTGGGTGCATATTCTTCTATTAATGCGTGCCACCTTTTCATTTTCGCATTGGGGTTTCTGGTAGATACTGCAAAACTTAAAGGTTGGTGATCTGTATGAATTTCTAAATCTGCTACTCCGTATAAATAATTCCTTAGATTTTTTAAGGCCCATACAATTGCGTATAGTTCCTTCTCATTAGTTGCGTAATTTTGCTCTGTTTTATTTAGGGTTTTTGAAATAAAAGTAATAGGTTTATTATCCTGCGAGAGTACTGCTCCTACGGCTTCATTTGATGCGTCTGTTGTTAGAATAAACTTCTTATTAAAATTTGGTTGTGTTAATTCTACTTGTTGAACTAATTCATTTTTTAATCGATCTACTGCGTTTAGTGCTTCTTCATCTAATTCAATTATAACTTTTTTCGATTGATTTTGAGAAATTCTTCCGTTTTCTCCTGCTAAATATTTTGTTAATGGTTTTGCTATATGTGCATAATTGTGCACAAACTTCCGATAATATCCTGTAATTCCTAGGAAACTTCTCAGTTGCCTCAATGTTTTCGGTACAGGGTAGTTTTTTATTGTTTCAATTTTCTTTTCATCTGTTTTAATAACATTATGGGCTACTATGTAGCCTAAAAACTCTACATTTGACTTAAAAAATTCCGATTTCTCAAGCGATATTTTCATATGTGCTTTTTGCAAAGTATTTATTATCTTAATTAAATGATCATAGTGCTCATCAGCGTTGCTAGAGTAAACTATGATATCGTCTATATAGACGTGACAGAATTTTCCTACGTATTGCCGAAGGATATTGTCCATGGCCCTTTGGAATATTGAAGGAGCATTCCTTAAACCAAATGGCATTCGAACGAATTCGTATTTGCCATTGTTTACCGAGAATGCTGTTTTTTCAATATCATCTGGTTTCATTAATATTTGGTGGAAACCTGATTCTAAATCGATTGTGGAAAAGATTTTTGCTTTTCCTAAATTTGAGAGGATTACGTTGCAATCTGGGATAGGATATTTATCCGCTATCGTGTTTTCATTCAATTTTTTGTAATCAATAACCATTCTCATTTTTTGAGTACCGTCTTCGTTGGCTCCTTTCTTAGGCACTACCCATATTGGAGAATTATAGGGGCTTTTGCTTTCTCTTATAATATTTTCTTTTAACATTTTCTCTATCTCTTTATTAACAAATTCGTTAGCTGATAGAGGGTAGGGGTATTGCTTACTCCAAATAGGACTGTCTGTAATGTTTCTAATTTCTGCATTAACGTCTGTTCTAAAAGGAAGTGACGTATCTATATTTCCATGTTCATTTAAAATAATTTTTTTTATTTTTTCTATCTTATCTTCATTTTTATCGCTTAAGTAATTTATTTGACCTAATTCAATTTCGTCAAGTGTATAGAATTTTTCTTTATGATTATTAGTTAAGAGTGTATTATCTTCAAAGTTCAATTGTATTTTTGCTTTGCTTAGTAAATTCATTCCTATTAGCATATCGCTTTGTAAATTATTAATTTCATAAAATCGTGTTAAATGATTAAAAATATGTGCATTATAGAAATGGGTAATAATTGTATAGCCATTTACCGTCCTTACGCGTTTTGCTATTTCCAATTGTTGTCTGTTAGGTAAAATATTTGGTTTACAATAGCAATTTGTTGCTCCTGTATCTATCAAAACTTTTAGTTTCCTGTTTGTTCCTCGTAGTTGTCTGAATATGTAAGGTAAGGGGTTGCTTCGTCTAAAAAAGCATTTTCTTGTATATTATTGATTCTTTGTTGTTTCGGTTGGGGTTGATGGCTATTACCTGAATCGAAGCTTCTTTTGGCATTCGCTCTTGTGTAATATTATTAAATTGGGTAGGTTGTCTAAAGGTATTCTGCCTAGATTGAGGACAAGGTTGTTGTCTAAATTGAGCCGAGCTATCAACTTCCATGGGTATTGGTTTAGGTTGAGGTTGCCATCCGAAATTTCTATAATTGTTGTTTTGCTGAATTGGACGCTGATTAAAACGTAAATGATTTGAATATTGACCATTATTATTTTGTCTAGAAAAATTCCTGTTATTATTACTAAAATTTCTATTAACATTCACTTGTCTTCCAGCTTGATTGAATTCACTAGCAAATTTGATCCTAATTTGGTTCGACTCCATTTCTTGGGCTTTAGCCAAAGCATTTGGCAAATCTATTGGGTTAAGGGACATTAAAATATTGTTTAAAGGATAATTTAGTCCTGTTATAAAAACCCTAAGTGCATCTGAACGATGTCTTTTATTATATTCTTTAGTTATTTCCGAGTTATTCCCGTAAGTCATGATTGTTTTATTAATCATTAGTGTCAATTGCGAATTCACTTTGTTATAATAATCCACCAAATTCAAATTTGTTTGTCTAATTAAATTCAATTCCTGTTCTAATATATGCAGAGGGCGCTTGTCTGCATAGGCAAAGTCTAGACGGCTGATGATCGCGTCGAAATTAAGGGTTGTGCCATGATTTGTTAAAGTATCATTGGCTTCTTGAGTTATTTTATTTCTCAAAATAGTTAACGCGGCAAAGTATTTTCTACTACCACGAGTGTATAAGGACATTGTATTATTAGCTGCTTCTCTCCAGCTTACATATCCCTTTCCGTTAAATTCTGGTAGGGATTTTATAATATCTAAAGTTTCATTACATTGAATTGTTTCGGTAATAGTTTGTTTTTCAAATTCTGTAACCTTATGGGTGTCTGTAAGATTTCTTAATTGCCTTTTTAATTGTTCTAATTCAACTTTTAAATCGTGTGTTTGCGCTGAAATCAGTTGCGCTAGCACTTCGTCACTATTATTTGTAGCCATATTGCTTCACAATTTTATTCACTTGTTTATTCAATTTTATTTACTTCTCAAAATTAACGTTTTAGATACTTATGTATGTATGTTACTTCATATAATTATAATTTTGTCTGTCTCACAATTATTCTTTGTTCACTTCTTAAAATTTCTTAAAATTAAAGTAATTACTTTTCTCCTTTGCTGTAGGATACTTGATTGTGTAGATTTCTGGGGATGCTCCTTTGTTCCTTGGAGGTCTTCGGTGTCCAGATATCTTGGTTGATGTGTTTGGATTTTGTTGGGCACGGTAAAAAAAGATGCACACTTATTGCTTTATTTCTCCTTATACAATATTTTTTCAAGGATACTTTTTATCGCAATATTGTATTAATTTACTTTTAATTACTCGCTGCCCCACGTTGGGCGCCAATTAAAATTACAAGATGTCTTTATCTTTTGAGCTCACAATTGAGTCTCCTTTTATTGAATTTTTTTGCTTTCAATCCAACCTCTTATTCTAAGCTGCCGGTAGCTGTTGTCGCTGCTGCTGTTGCTATTGTTGCTTTTTGTTGTCCATGATTTCACAGTAAAGATGCGCTTTGTTTCTGCTGCTAATGCAGTTCTGGTTGCTTAGTTGTTGTTGATCATTTTACATGCAAATTCCGTTGTTTCGAATGTTTGTGCAGCTGCACCAGTTTCCGTTGTATCAGCAGTTTTTGGTGGGAAGCGAGTCTAGCGGCTGCGTTGCTTAACTTACTATGCTTGAATTCTCAGAATTTGTTGCCAGTGGAAGCATATTTGCGTAGTTGCTTGGCTTAAGCTTTACAAAGGATTTGGCTTAGTTACTACTGATTACAATTAAGAACAGAAGTAATATAAATATTGATTATACAAAATTAATTAAACAAAGTCACATAAAAATTAATAATAATTCAATTTGTGACATTTCTTATGACTATCGTCATAATGCAAAAAATTAACAAGTGGTTTATTTAAACATAAATATTTTTATTTATTTTAATGCTGTTGCCCGTTGCTTTTGATATTT
This sequence comes from Neoceratitis asiatica, assembly GCA_030068015.2. Classification (NCBI taxonomy): domain Eukaryota; kingdom Metazoa; phylum Arthropoda; class Insecta; order Diptera; family Tephritidae; genus Neoceratitis; species Neoceratitis asiatica. The sequence continues at coordinate 51,427,968 of CM061528.1, read as the reverse complement.
TTTGTTTCTCTTTTGTTTGTTTTTTTTGTTGGCCTAGCATTGATGACGGTATGGTAGCTACAATTGTATTTGTGTGTTGCTAAAATAACCAAGTCAATATTATCGTCTATCTTTCGCTGCTCTTTAATACAGCGTGCAATTTCTAACAAAGTGGAGTGGAACCTTTCTACCGACCATTGCTTTCGCTGTGAAGAGTAGGTATAAAAAATAGCTAAAACTTTAATTGCATTTGATTGGAAGGCTCTTTCATTGTCAGAAACAATTACTTTGGTGTTATTGAATGCTAATAAAATTCCTAACATAGCGTATTTAATATCAGTAGCTCTTGAAATAATGGGTTTTACAATAGCAAACTTAGAAAATCTATCTACGCACGTTAAAAATAATTGCTTGCCAGTTATGAAAATATCCATATGGAGGATTTCTCCTTGAAGGTGTCGAATTTGGTGTTTTACCTATTCCAGGATCGGGGTGTTTTCGTTGATACTAATTTTTAAACCTATCTTACTATTTGTTATTATTGATTTCAATCATTTTTTTATGTCTGGAAAATAATACTCACGATAAATTTGGCGAAAGTTATCATGTAAGCCTCGATGAGCGCGGTTGTGCTCCGTTGCTATCAATTCCATATGATCATCTTTATTGATTAAATCAATTAGGAGAAGCTCAGTGTGAATAAATTTAACGCCAGGAAAAGCCAATATTATTACATTTTGTACCTCTGCTAATGTTTTGAGATCGCATAAAATTCCGTTGGTGACGTTAGGGTTAGTAATACTTTTTAAGCATTGAATAAGACTCAAGAGTATCAAAGGTGATCGTGTGACGAATCAGTTTTTTAAAAAGAATTTTAGTAGTTTTGCTAAAAGATTAGACTTGGAAAGCATTAATTGGTTTCTGAATTGGTTAATAGGACAATTGACTGTTTTAATGACTTTACTTAAATATTATTCGCTGTGCACAGTTTCGTTTGATGCAACTTCACTCAAATTGTGGGAAAACTGCCTAGAAAGTGCGTCCGCTACTTTATTATCTTTTCCAGGTTTGAAATGAAAACTGGGCGAAAACTCTTCTATGAACGCCCACCATCTTTTCATTTTTGCATTCGGGGTTTTCTCTGACATTGCAAATATCAGTGGTTGATGGTCGGTATAAATTTTTATATCTTTGATTCCGTACAAACAATGGCGAAGTTTTCTCAATGCTCATACAATCGCGAGTAGCTCACGTTCGTTAGTGGCGTAATTTTGTTCGCTAGCAGAGAGCATTCGCGAAATCATTGTAATTGGACGACCTTTTTGCGACAAAACCGCGCCTAAAGCTTTAGAAGAGGCATCTGTTGTGAGCTCAAAAGATTGGTTATAGTCCGGATATTGAAGTAAAACATCCTCTGAGGCTAGTATCTGTTTTATTCGTTCAAAGGCTTGAAGCGCTTCAGGATTAAAATCGATTTTCACATTTTTTGAATTGCGCGTACCCATTTGTCCGTTTTCTCTGCGAAGATAAACAGTCAAGGGTTTAACGATGGCAGCGTAATCTTTTATAAAACGTCGGTAATACCCGGATAGACCAAGAAATGAACGTAATGCTCGAAGCGTTTGCGGAAGCTCGCAATTAATAATATCATGAACCTTATCCGGACAAGTTCTAATGCCTGTTTTAGAAACGAGAAACCCCAGAAACTCTACCTGGGTTTTAAAAAATTTTGATTTTTCAGGCGACACTCTCATTCCTGCATTCTCAAATTTTTGAAGTATGTGATGGATGTGTTTTAAATGCGACTCTCCTTCTGGAGAGTAAATGATTATGTCATCGACATAAACATGACAATATTTCCCTATAACTTCACGTAAAACATCATCGATGGCCCTTGGGAAAATACTGGGCGCGTTTCTTAACCCAAAAGGTAATCTACAAAATTCGTATTTTCCGTTATTTATACTAAACGCTGTTTTCTGCCTATCCTTCTCACACATAATTATTTGATGAAATCCTGACTTAAGGTCTAACGTTGTAAAAAATTTCGAACTTCCTAAGTTGACCAAGATTACAGATGTATCCGGAATGGGATATCGATCCGGAATTGTTTTTTTATTAATTTTCCGAAAATCGATCACCATTCGCAATTTTGGCTTTCCATCTTCATCAAAACCCTTCTCTGGTGAATTATAAGGCGAACAAGATTCCCTTATTATACCTTCCCCAAGAAGCGTTTTTATTTCATTATTGATAAATGGAGCTACAGAAATAGGATAAGGGTAACTTCTGCTGTATATCGGTTCGTTTGTATTTGTACGAATTCTGGCTTTAACGATCGTGTTGTATGGCAAGGCTCTATTTGGGTCTGCAAAAGCGTTAATATTCTTATTTATTATCTGTCGATACTGAGCTTGAAATTTGGCTGGAACTGAATCGTCCTATATTGTAATTAAATTTACTTGGTCGCATGAAAGGTATTGTAATTTTTCTTTACCATTTCGGTGAATTTGTCTTAAAAAATCGTAACCTATTATACACGTTCGACGGTAATCCGGACTTAAGCTTGAAAGCAGAAGGAACGTTGAGGTATTGTCTAACACATTAATTAGGCATTTTTTATTTATCAAATTTTTACCGTTTATTGACTTCAAATTGAAAGGTTTTTCCAAGGGCTTAATTCCTTGAAGAAATGAAAATTACTTTATATACAAGTAATTTTTTGACGTGCCAGTGTCAATTAAAATGCGAAGCTCCTGACCGTTTTTCGTAATAAACGATAAGAGCGATTTCAGTTTAAAAAATTAATTTCATCCCCATATTCCACTACAACATCATCATTGTATAAGTAGTTATGATTGTCATTTTGAGGGAACTGCATTTTTAATATGTTGGTGTTGTGAAGTAGGTAGATTTGGAATATTATTACGTTGCCTGTAATAACTTGTATTGTTATCAACTTCAATTGGAGTTGGTCTATTGGAAGGATTTTGGTTAAAACATATATATATACTCGTGTTCGGTCGGTTAATGCGCTCTATTTGTTTGTATTGAGACATTATTGGCCTATTGGGTTTAAAAGTATTTCCAACCGCAAAAGCTTCTGCAAAATCATATCGTCTATGATTGGTTTGGAGTTCTTGAGCAACTGCAAGAGCAGTTGGAAGGTCTTTGGGTCTGGCAGAGAAAAGAATATCGCACATTGGGCGACAGAGTCCTGATATAAAAACGCGTAAAGCATTCTCTCTAGCGCGTTCATTTAGAGTGGCGATGATATCTCTATTTCCGCTATATGTCATAATTTGTTTATTTATTATGAGGCATAGCTTTTTGTCTACCCTTTTGTAGTACTCAGTAATAGAAAGATTATCCTGCCTAATAATACTAATTTTCCAGTACATATAACGGCGTTTTATCGGAATATTCTTGATCTAACCTAGCTATGATTGCTTTAAAATTGAGCACCGTATTAAAAGATGCAAGTGTGGCGTTTGCAGAAGCTATAATTTTGTTTCGAAATATACCCATTGCGATGTAATATTTTTCCGAACCCTCGATATAGTAGTTAATGGCAAATTCAGCTGCGCTTCGTCAGGCTGGATAAGAAACAGAATCACCACTGAATTCAGGAAGAGCCTTTATTAGATCTAAACTTGAATTATTTTCTACAACCAATGTGTTAATCGAGACAGGCAAATAGTGTTCAACGCCACGCGGTTGCAATTGATTAATCGCAGAGGTCAAGCCAAAGGTTAGCTGTTCAGATAACTGCTGCCTTGTACGCTCATTCGTCTCATTAACGATTTCAACTACCTCCTCTCTTTTAAGAAACATTTTTAGTAAAAGACTTGGTAGGGTAAACTTGATAAGAATCGTAAAGGTTCGATTACAATTATCAAAATTATTGAGTAGAATTATAAAGTTAATTTTTTATATATTTTTTACTCTTCGCACTTTACCAATACGGATGCCAAAAACAATCGTCGTTATAGAAAATAAACTTTATTTAGAAATTTTAGTACTTTATTTGATTCAACGAAAATATAGTAAATAACCTTAAAATTAAATAAATAGCACATTTTTTGTCGAACATTTTTATAGAAAAATTAAATATTAAGAAACACTGTGCCATTCAATTCAGCTTAACTCTTTGTTAGTGGCTATATGGGTGCATATGTTAATAATAACTAGGCGAGTCCCGTAACACTTAGTGCGTTTTTATGCGCGTTGATCACATTCCAAAAGGTAAAATGTTCCGCTGTTGCTATGTGCTCTTGCCAATGATAATGATGATAAGAATGAATGCAATGTATGTACATATGTATGAATGTATTTATGTTTGTAGCGCAGCATTCCAGCATAGACAGCCCAGGGGAAATTTTAAGTAGCAGCTATGTTAACTTGTATTAATTGAGCATCCCAGCAAAACAAACCACGGAACAATATCTGGTGATGTTAGCTGCTATGTTAACTTATATTAGAAATAACCCGGAGTAAATGCCGGCCGCAATAGCAAATGGTCAGCATTGCGTACTACCATTCGGAATGCCATGGTTCGAGCAACATCCAAAATTATATAAGTAGAAAATAATTTTTCTAATTGTGGTCGCTCCTCGATATTAATTTTCAAGTCCTCCGAGTGTATTTCTGACATGAAACCCCAGTCATATAAAGGGTGATCCATTTGAGGTTCCCTACTTTTTAAAAGAAAAAAACACAGAAAATTCAAATTTAATGAGGAATGTTTATTATCATCCGAAAGAAAATTATTTGGCATTTATTTTTTGAAGATTATCTCTTTCAAATGTTGGCCGCGGCTACGTCTCAGATGGTCCATCCATTAAGTGCAATTTTCGATTATTCGTTCGTGCATTTCGACTGGTAACTGGCGAATGACATGCGTAATGTTTTGCTCCAAAGCCTGAAGCGGGATTGTCCGCATAGACTTTAGACTTTACATAGCCCAACAGGAAAAAGTCTAACGGTGTGATATCACACGATTTGAAATTATCTGCTCCCCGAAATGTTCTCTAAATAAATCCATTGATTGATGCGATGTGTGGGACGTGGCGCCTTCTTGTTGAAACCAAATATCACGGAGATTACGAGCTTCAATCTCAGGCATCGGTCGGTTATCATGGCGCGATAGCTGTTGTTGTTGTTGTTGTTGTTGTTGTTGTTGTTGTTGTAGCGGCATACGCCAGCCCCCTTTAGGGTCAGGCAAGTTTAGTTTTAGTCATCGAGGTCATCTAACGGGAGGCCCAGTCGGGTTAAGTGGACATGCAAAGAGGTGTTTAGTGGATAACTGTCGCCATTGGCGGTTACGTTCTCACCGGCATCATTTTTGAAGAAATATGGACCGATGATCCAGCCCACAAACCACACCGAATGCGGCAATTTTGCTTGTTTACATATTCATTGAAAATGGAAAAAAAAATTGACTCGAAAACGTCGGATCTTCTTGGAACTTTTCAAGAGTCCATAGAGCGAAGCGATGTCGCTTGGGAAGGTCGAGCGGCTTCAGTTCTTGCACAAGCTGTATTTTGTACGCTTTCAATTCAAGATATCGACGTAAAATAAATAAATAAAGTCGTTCCATACGTCAGTCCTAGTTGCTGCGAACGGCGCCGAATCGACTCTCCACAGTCTTTGTGTACACTCGCAGCTGCGACCGTTATATTTTTTCCTCTCTGCGTGCTGGACGTGGTCTATTCGGTCGAATATTATCCAATAATGAATTCTGGGTCTCAAGATGGGTGATAGTGTTGCGAATAGCGCGCTCAGTAGGCCGATTATGTTGACCATAAGTTGAGCAAAGCATGACAAACACATTCTTTACAGAATTTTCGTAATAAAGTTGAATGATTTGTAAACGTTGTTCAGGCATAAGTCTTTCCATGAGGAAATGCCAAACAATACTGAAGAAAAATAACATGACAGCTTGACACGGCTCACGCGTGATCTGTCAAAACAAAAAAAAAAGACTATAGAAAAAACTACCTCTACTTGGTTCACCCTTTACAATGTAAGTACAGACTGAAGAAATCCCTAGCAAGATATTGGATGTTTGTTATATTGAGGCTTTGTGTTCTTATACAGAAAGAAATACGGATAGTTTTACATTTCGAGGAAATGTGAAAACCGATGATACAGAAAGGTTTCGCATCACAGTCAATTCAAATTGATTTCCTTAAAATTTTAGAGGAGGAAAAAGAAGTAGGCATGAACGGGTTATACGCATATATTTCTTCTGTTTAAAAATCTAATATAATTAGCTCAAATTTAACATAAATACTCCAACAAATTCCCGATTTCTCTTTCTTTCCTTCCCTTTCTCTTCAAAATCGAAAACACAACGTTGAGCTAAATCAGTGTCAAAGTCTCTACCTCACCTGATTAATATTTCATTACGGTGTCCTTCCACAAAATTATGTAATTTCTTCATCTCGAACGATTGTTCAAAGTTATTGCAGTAATCGCAAAATATTAGTAAAAAGTAGTACCCCTTGCGGGTTAGGGGTTCAAGAATTTACCCGCGGTAAGGCATGCCTGCCGTAAGAGCCGACTAAAATCCATAGTTTCCGCGACAGTCGGTTCTTTATACCGGAACGACCCGTATTTTTATCCGGCCAAGGAATGTCACTCCCGCAATGTTCCCCGAAGCCACATTTGGAGAATTTTCTGCGGTTACAACAACAACAACAACAGTAAAAAGTAGTTTTTGGGTAATGTTGCTGGATTGACAGTTCTTGGCCGGATAAATATTTGGTTCGTTCCGGTATAAATACCCGTCAGGGTAACTATTGCATAAAGTCGCAACTTTATTCAAAAATGGATAGCAACTTCCTTCACGACAAAAATCACGACGAAGGAGTACCAGCTGGATTTCAATGCAAGCAGCCATGTGTAAGGATATGAAACAAGTACGGAGGGAAAGTAAAATATACTTCAATAATCATTTGACGTGACTAGAAAAATAATATTATTTTATAAGAATATGCTCCAACAATGACAAAATTGATTAATTATAATTTTTTTTTTGCAAACTCTTTTTCAGTGGAAAGTTACTGCCAAATGCTAAAAGCATTTTTATTGTGAAAAAAATTATTACTTAGAAACCGATAATGCGTGCACTTGCTTACAAGCACACATTATTATGTGTAAATATTCCAAGGAATGATTAATTTTGTTGAGAAACTTTGATCAAAAAAAATTACATGCTTTTTCAGTTCAAACACTTTCTACTCAACCAATAATTTATTTCTGGCACACGCTATATTGTAGGAAATTCAAATAGTTTCCACATAAACATGACTTTTTTTTAATTTACCGGTATTTAATCGACAATTACTCAACTTTTTTTATTTTATTTACGGAAAAGACACAATAAAGTGGTTGAAACATATCCGTTTGGAATTGAACATTTCCGTTACTTGATTGCACTTTATTAACCGTAAAAATAGTGAAGCAAATGATATATTAATGTAAGGGGTAAATAAATAAATAAAAATAATTATATTTTTTTTAACCAGTAAATCATTTTGTTTTATATTGAAATATGTAATATGCATTACATTTTCTCTCAGCTTGATTTCACGTGAGTTGGAAAAAAGAAATTAATAATCTTAAAAGATATGATTTTTTCAAGAAGTGCCTTGCGGTAACCATCGCAAATTCTTATAGATTAATATTGATAAATTTTTTTAATGGGAGGCCCCCGTGTCCCCAGAAAACTTTTCTCCATATTATTGGGAAAGTTCATGCAATTAAATGGTTATGAAGATTTTAAATAAATAAAAACAACAGAAAATTGTTCAAGCAAGCAAAGTGGGCAGAAATTTGGTGATTTTTCCTTCGTTGTCATTGCACATGATCGTTAAGACATTCCACCTCTTCCTAATCCCTCTTCCAGCCTATTCTGAAATTTCAATATGTAGCGTTTTTTAGCGAGTTTCGTATTTCATATACTGGTTCGATAGCAATATCATCAACTAATTCATTTCCAACAATGTCCTTGTGGAACGGAACCAGTATACATATATATTCTGCAGTTTTCTGCAGTCACTGTTTTTAAGGGCATTTTCTGATGATGTAATACGATGTGAGATTATTGTCCGCTAATTTCTAGTAGACTATCGACGTATTTTGATGTTTCTTATGTGGTTGCCGACATTACTAAGAATTTTAGCAGCTTTCACCAAGAGCTCCGCCTGGAAAATACTGCAATACTCCGTAACCTTTAAGGATTTCCCGAGATCTAGTTTAGCGCAATAGATTCCGGCGCCTACTGCATAAGTAATATTTTGATTCGCCCGTGTAGATATTGCAAGCACCACCGTCGGACCGTACGTTTCTGCACTAACTGCCCTCTTTTACTGTGGTTTGCAGCTTGCTCTCTCATCTAAAAAGTGGGGTATGTATGTGGTCTATTTTTCCCATCATACCCTTTCCACTGCATGTCGATTGGTGGTGGGTTGAGTAACCTTTCTAGTGCAGCTGTTGGAGTGGTTTCTAGCGCTCCGGCTGTATAGAGTGCAACGACCCGCTTTATTCGTTCCAATGGTTTCCTAAATGAGGCATATCAAGGCATCATAGAGGAAGATTGGCCTGAACAGCGCGCAAAGGTATACAAATTTCATTGAAATTTTCTCGCAGCTTTCGAAGAAGAGGACCAAATTTTAATTTTGTTATATTTTCTTTAATTTTCAGTTTCGGCTGTCGATTTTTCGGTCTTTCAAGTCTTTTTTTGTTTAATTAAATTCACCCCAAAAAATACTACTTTAGGGCTTTACTGAATAGCCCTTCATTTAAACTTGGACTATATATAAGTAGCATGATATCGCTGCTATGAGAAACGTGTAAGTGCAACCCACTGCTGGCTTCGTGCACTGTCATCATGATACTACTTGACGCAGGCTCAAATTGAATACCGCTTATTGGGTGTGTTTTCCTTTTGCTTATAATTTCTGTACCATTCCGTAAAAGTCGCAGACTACCAATTGAAGTTAGGCTAAGATGCTTCATTAGCCGATTCAACCAACTAAGTCAATCTTCGATGGAAGATAGAATTTCAAAGAAGAAGAATAGCTTAGTTCCGTTAGCTCCTCTCCTTGTAGTACCAGTATTTCAGCTGAACTCGAGCTATCCCATAATAATTCTAATTCATGTAGACATGTACATACATATTTTCGAAAAATAATATGTATATATTATTTATTGAAAAGCAGAACTGTGCTCTAAACTGAATTTTGTTGTCTTCATACTTATCTATTTACTTACATATATATAAGTCCAAAGGCCACTGCTGTCAAATGAGTCAGAAAATTAGATTAATAATTTTGATAGTGTCTGGTGTTAATCTTACTTAGAAGCAAAGGTATTAAGAAATGTTGGCTTCTTCTGTGGGAAATACAAAATTCCGTCAATAAATTCAGCAGTTCAAAGCGGAGCTCACATAAGCCTGGAAACTGAGAGAAAGTTTTAAGGAATCATTCTGGACAAAAAGACAAAAACCTATTACTCAGAGATATAAGAAGCCCTCCACCGCTCTCTTTGAGTGTAAAAGATTTATCGGTAAAAAAATGGGACTTTCATATCCGTGGTAAGGCTCAATACTCTTATATGGTGTAGTAGTATGGTGGTCAGCGATCAAGAGGAAAATAAAAATAAATAGAAGCCTTTTTGGTACGATCTAAAGGACAAGGTTTATATGCATTAGTGGTGCCATTTCAAATGTCGGGTTTTTGCTTAATGGAACAGAAACAATACATGACACTCAAGAATCCAACTTTATACTTGGTCCGAGTTTACACAGATGGATCAAAACTTAATGGTAGAGTGGTTGAAGATGTTGCCTCACGTAACCCTTCATAGGAACTCTCATTCTAGCTGCCAGATCATTGCAGCATGTTCCAAGCGACACATCTGCTATGATGAAAGCTGTTAAACACATTGGAAACAAATACTAAGAAGGAAACATATTCATCTTCAGTGATAGTCAGGCACCATTAAAGCTTTGCGCTAGTTAAGTGCCCGCTCAGCAATAGTAGTAAAACAGCGGAGCTCCTTTTTGAATTCATATATTTTCAGAACTAAAAACTATATTTTTATCTTACATCTATTTATACTATTTCTATATATAAATTGGTTTGTGATAAGGTTGTTATTGAAAATGTGTTAAAATATGTTTACATGTTTTTATATAAGTGTTATCATGTTATTGCTGATATTGCTGATATTGCTATTGTATGAAGGGACAAAGAGTACTTTTGTATTGTTATCATTATTATTGCTTTGTATTATCAAGTGAAGGGACAAGAAGTAGGTTTGTACTGTTTATCGTTCTTATTGTTTACAAACATGTTTGTAATCTATATATGTATGTAGTGTATCTGTGTAGTGTATGTGTCAACGTCGTTAACTCTCCCCGGTGTTTAAAATGAAATGTCCCCATTTCGGATCTGCTGTAGTCGGAGGAGTTCGGCTTCATATGCTCTTTGGAATATTAAGCATCTCTTTTCCTCTCGTTGGTTTCGTTGATATTGGCTTAATTTTATGTATAAGTAAATTGTTAAGGTAAAAGTTATTATGAAAAAAATAATATACAGTGTAAATTTTAATGGATGCTCTTCTATAGGTATAACATATTTATATAATTGTTGAATATTATTAAATTTATAATTCGAGTTTGGTGCTAGTATTTTCAAGACATCTACTTGTTCGTTATTATGTGCGTGAATAATATTTTTAATTTCTTCTTGATCGTTCACATATGTTTTATTATCTATATTTGTAGAAATCTTAAACTGTACTAAATGGGTCCGTTTATTTTTAAACCATTCCAAGTATGTTCATTAGTTATTACAATATTGCCGTGGTCTAAAATTTGTATTGGAATATTATTTTCTTGTATTATGTTACATTGAGCTTGTTGATTTGATAACAGTGGAATTGTGCAGTTATCCTTTAATTCTTGTTTACAAATAGTAATGCCTAAGTAATTTTTACATTTTGATACATTAATGAATTCGTTATTACATTTTGAAACCTTTTGTTTTAATTCATATTTTCCTTGTTTAAATGCTAAAGGAATCACTTGATACAGATGACATTTATTTGAAATTACAGGATATTTATATATGGTTATTATTACGATTTTAAACATGCACACATGGATCTCGGAATATTCTAGAATATTAATTGCAGGAATATTATATATTTCGTTGTTGATTACTTCATTTACTTCTTTTATTTCTTTTAAATTTAACGTTCCTAAATAAAAGTTTCCTACCTTAGCAAAATTTATTGTATTCCTAATACTTTCTAATTCTTTCAGGACTTCTGTGATAATTACTTCCTCTGTAATATATTTAGGATCAAGAGTTTCAAGGATCTTTTCGAATCGTGAATTTATTTTACGCTGTTCATTATTATTTTCTATCAATTGGTTTAATCCTGTTTTAACTTCTATTAAGTCATCGTGATCTGGTGTCCCTGTTACAAATTTAAGTAGCGAGCCCAAAAAACTAAGAGCTCTTTTAGAACGATATTCTGGTGGTACTAATTGTGTTTTTAAAGTTTCTATTATGTTTATGAGTATTTCCTCTTATTGTGATTCCTGTATTTTATAGTGTGACGACATAATGTTTTCGTATGGGGCTAATATATTAGATAAGTTCGCTATGTGATACAGGTAAGCTGTATTGTCAAACATATACATCGTGTCTGATTCTACAGGCACAAATTTTTTCCCTTTTAAGTCTGTTATTTTGTCGGAAGAACAAGATGGAAGAATAAGTAATAATATTAATCCAGTAGCTTTCATGTTGATACTTTCCTCATGCTGTCTTTGTGAAAAATTTTCCCTTTTAACTTGTTGCATAAAATTTGTGGATCGTTGTAATATATCGTGTGTCTAAAATGGTCGGCAAATATTGTCTGAGATACGGTTTCTTTCTCTTCATTAGTTTTTATTATAATTATTTGGTTTTTGAATGAGTTGAGTGGCTGTTTCACTTTTTTCATTATTTCTGTTGGTGAGCTTTGTGCGGAATGGGCTGAGCAATCCGTAGATGTGTTTATTTGTTGTCGAGAAAGCGCATCTGCTACAACATTTTGATGACCAGGTTTGTAAAATAATTTTGCTCCGTATTCCTCTATTAAATTTTTTCATCTTTTTAGTTTGCTATTTGGATTTTTTTCCGATATAGAATAAATTAATGATTGGTGGTCTGTATAAATTGTCAAAACGGCTACTCCGTATAAGTAATTCCGTAATTTTTGTAGTGCCCATACTATAGCTAAAAGTTTTTTTTCCTTGGTACTATAACTTTGTTCGGTATCGCTAAGGATTCTGGAAATAAAAGTGATAGGTATTCTATTTTGGGCAAGTACAGCTCCTATAGCGAAATTACTTGCGTCAGTCGTGAGTTCAAAAGGTTTTGAAAAATTTGGTTGATACAATTCTACCTATGCTTGTAATTCTACTTTAATTTTTTCAAAGGCCTGTATTGCAACTTGGTCCAACTTTATTTCTATTTTTGTGCTTTTATTCTTTTTTACCATACCTTGTTCTCCTCTGAGATGTATTGTCAAGGGTTTTGTTATTTTTGCGAAGTTTTTAATAAATTTTCTGTAGTAACTAGCTAGTACTAAAAATGGTCTCAATTCCTTTAAAGTTTTTGGTTCAGGGAACTTCTTTATTGTTTCGATTTTATTTGGGTCTACAGTCACTCTATTGTGTTTAATGATGTAAGTATTCTACGGAATCTTTGAAAAAATGCGATTTTTCGTTCGAGAACTTCATGTTGGCATTATGGAGTGCATTGATTATAGTTTGGATGTGTTCAATATGTTCTTCCGTTGGAGCAGAATATATTAGTACGTCCTCAATATAAACATATGCAAATTTTCCAACATATTCACGCAAAATATTGTCAACACATCGTTGAAATATTTTCGGTGCATTTTTTAAACCAAAAGGCATCCTAACAAATTCATATTTTGCACCATTTACTGAAAATGCTGTATTTTCTCTATCTTTCTCTTTAATGAGGGTTTGGTGGAATCCTGATTCTAAATCTATTGTTGAAAATATTTTTGCTTTCCCTAGACTTTGTATAGTCATGTTTACATCGGGTATCGGGTACCTATCTATAATTGTATGGGAATTTATTTATTTATTTTTTGGAAATCAACAACCATCCGTCTCTTGGGTCTGCCTTGGACATCGGTGCCCTTTTTCGGAACGGTCCATATAGGAGAATTATACGGGCTTTTGCTCGGTTGGATAATTCCTTCTTTAAGTAATTTATTTATTTCACTTTTCACAAACTCATGGTCTGCCATGGGATAAGAGTATTGCTTAGTCCATATGGGGTCGTCCGATTGAGTTCTAATTGAAGCTTGAATTGTTGTTGTGAATGGTAAAGATTCACTTATATAATCGTTTCTTTGCATAATTTGACAAATTTCCTTATTATATCTCTCATCATCTAAGGTGTAGTTAATCTTTTGTTCTTCAACCCTCTTTTTATATTTCAGGCTATAATCAAATAAATTTATTTCTGCTTTTATTACACGTAATCCCTGTTCACCTAAAATCATATCGTAGTCATTTAGGTCATCAATTTCATAGAAAGATAAGTGGTGTCCGAATAGTGTAATAACTTTTTTTTGATTTTATTACTGAGTTTCCATGCAATGTTTTTGTGTGTGTTGGCTTAATTTGGACAGATTTCCCTATATCACAATTGAAACTAATATAATTATTTGTGGCTCCTGTATCTACTAAAACTGTTACTGGTTTGCCAGTCATACCGCATTTTGTTACAATATTATTGCTGTATAATGTATGCTCCGCTAGTGTATTTGCTGTTTAGTCCTAGTATAAAGGTACGCACAGTTTCTTCGTTAGCATATTCTAACATTGCTGCATTGTTTTGGCTGCCAGACATCCCGATTTTAGACAAGGCTAAATTTAATGTCTTGCTGACCTCACTGTGGAATTCAAACAATGTACGTCTTCCTTGAACTATTCTCATCATATCGTCTAGTACGACATATAACGAACGCTGATCTGCATATGTATAATCTAGTCGGTTGATTATCGAGTAGAAATTTAATTTCGTATTATGGTTTGTCAGGATATCAGCTGCCGACCCAATAATCTTCGTGCGTACTATTCCCAATGTCGAATAATAACGAGGGTGTTGCATAAAATTTTTTATGGACTCCATAAATGTCCAGGCTTGGTTTCTCCAGGAACGGTATTGCGTTTTATCGCCATCAAATTTTCAATATCCTTAGGGTCTGTTAGTGTCAAACGTGTTGAGTTACCGGAGTTAGTTGTTAAAATGATTCTCTTCTGGTGGTTTCGATTTGTTGCATGTTTATTGTTAATGCAGTTATTTGGGCTTTCAGGGCTGCTATTTCGGGCCCCATCTCGTTTTCTATATCCCGATGACTGTCGTAGGTGCGTTGTTTTTTACCTAGCCGTAAGGCTTTAAATTGCTCCAGTTTTTTTCTGGTATAGCTAGGCTTCACTTCATAATTTTTGTTTCAATTTTTCAGAAACCGTTTTTGTCTTTCTTCAAGACCGTGGATTTTTATATTTTCCTTTATTTCAAGGATTTAGTTTTTAGATGGCAACACGTATTGTCATCCCGGCTGAGCCCCCAGTTAAGTGTCCGCTCAGCAATAGTAGTAAAACAGCGGAGCTCCTTTTTGAATTCATATATTTTCAGAACTAAAAACTATATTTTTATCTTACATCTATTTATACTACTTCTATATATAAATTGGTTTGTGATAAGGTTGTTATTGAAAACATGTTAAAATATGTTTACATGTTTTTATATAAGCGTTATCATGTTATTGCTGATATTGCTGATATCGCTATTGTATGAAGGGACAAAGAGTACTTTTGTATTGTTATCATTATTATTGCTTTGTATTATCAAGTGAAGGGACAAGAAGTAGGTTTGTACTGTTTATCGTTCTTATTGTTTACAAACATGTTTGTAGTCTATATATGTAGTGTATCTGTGTAGTGTATGTGTCAACGTCGTTAACTCGCTCCATCACGACTAATTCTAGTTGCATATCTCTTCAGGAGGTAGCTGCACAGAATAGGGTATCCCTCGTTTCGCTGGTCACAAACACACACACCTCTAGCGACATACAAACTGCTACTAAAATAATATTTTCACAAACAGGTGGGAACACAGCTTAACCTTTCGCAAGTCGAGGCAAACTTGGCCGAAATTTTTATATTCCCTGTAAAATAAGAGCTTCTTAAATTAATCGGAATCCTCGAAACATTTTATAGGACAGCATGCAGAAAGGTTAGGGACCACTCTAAGAAGATATTGTAGGAGCTGCGTTAATGACGAGAAGTAAGAGATGATTTTTAATACGTCATGTGATTGTTCTGCTCTAAGGGGCCTAATTAAGTTCATAAGGGAGTCGAAGTGGTTGGAAAAGCAACTGTAGGGTCAGAGGAAATTTTTCGTGCAATCATAATGGATTTTTTTTTTTTGCATAAGTGTGTCGGCAGCAAAATTAAACTTATAAATAAAGACATCAAGTATAGGCGGTTCTCTCCAACAGATCTTTCCAACGCTATGAAGGTCTCTTTCTTTCTCTGTTTTCACCGACATCCGGAGTCCTGCGGAACTGCGACAATGCAGTGGTATGTATATATATCTTATAAAGCTCATCGTTTCATCATCTGCGGAATTCGCCGTTGTCAATGCGCAAAGGACCATATTGTCATCGTCTAAGATTCTACTCTATATAGCAAGACGGGAATGATTAACGATTTGTACAGTTTGGGCCTTGTTTATCGAGAAAGAGCTTTTCTTTTTATTGCCTACATAGCCCGAAGTAGCACCTTTTGACAAGAGCAATTCAGTTGTATTTCAAGATTTGTTATTTGTGCTGTGTTTTGAACTTCTATCGTGCTATCGAAGGCCACTTTAAGATCGATGAAGCCTACTAGTTGGCTATTTTTGTTGTTTGAAATGAGTTTTGAGATTTTCAAGTAACCCGGATATCCCCGATAAAATAATTGAGTTAGAACAGATTTCCAAATGAAAAAAACTGACACTTTCCTTTGAAACTCATGTGTCAATAAATAGATAAAGAATTATAGCAAGGATGAGCAGGAAAATATTGCACTTAAAAAGTTAGAAGAAAAAATTTCTAGAGCACTTATGATAGCAAAATCTGCTGAAAGAACCACCCACTTCTAATGGAGCAATAGCGAATGCAATTACATTTTTAGCATTTTTTTTTGGCAATTGTTTTGTTGTTGTGCCATTGCACGGATAGGAAAACTTTACACTCCGTGCACCGTAGCATGCATCTTTGTATAAAGTGTTCACCGAAGTGAAGGACAAAACTTGACGATTGGACATACAGACAGACCTCTTTGTTGTTTACATTATTTAAAAGTAAACCACTGCAAGGCCCCTTGTCTTTTTACTCATGCATAAATGTTAATTGCAGTGTTTACATGGAAAACTGCTAATTATACTTTTGTTTCATGAATAAAAAAATATATAAAAATAAACAGAAAGAAATGCAAAAAGCATTTTTTGTAAAATTTAAATTCAAATCAAAATATATAATCAACAGCTGAAAATAAACTAAGTTTTTATGCATACTATGAATATTATAAGTGTGTCAATAAATATGTACTTGTGTACTATAGGCACAAGAGTTGCCTTCTACATATATTTCGGCATTACAAAACCAAAACCATTAAGATCTATACACTTTTACATGCGTTTGAATTAATTGTCAAAGCATTTTTGCCGCTTTGATTGAGGTATCTCCGAAATATATCTGAACGCTTCAATCGCTTCTTCAGGTGTAGAAAAACGTTTACCTCTCAGTTTATTTTATTGCGTACGGGAAAAAAAAGTCATTCGATGCCAAGTCAGGTCTATACGGTGGATGACTCATAAAATCGATGTTTTGAGTGCTCAAAAATGCAGTTGTTTCAGTCAATGTGTGAGAGCTCGCATTGTCGTGGAGCAGAGTGATCCGTCTTCGGCGGTTGGTTTTCCTGATTTCTTGAAAGACAACTAGTATACAAATGGTTGCATACCACTCAGAATTTACTGTTCTGCGTTGTTTTTGTAGTACGGTTGCGACATATCCAGTTTTTCGAAAAAGAAAACAGGAAACCATTTGCTTGGTAGCGCTTCGTGCTCGTACAATTTTTGCTGGATTCAGTTCATCTTGAAACACCCGTACAGTCTATTGCTGTTTACTTTCGGGCTCATACGCGTAAACCCACGATTCATCCCCTGTCACGATATCATAAACGTGTTTCGCAGCAACGCAATCGTATTTAATTAACATTTCTCTCGACCAATTGACACGAGCCTTTTTTTGAACGATTGGCAAATTGTGTTGGATCCAATTTAACCAATTTTTTTTACAATCAAATGTTCATGCAATATTGAATGTATGCTGATCTCACTAATACCTATAGTTGTCTCAATCTTACGATAGGTTAGATGACAATCTCGTAATATCTGTTTTAGCACAGAATCAATAGTTTCCGAGACAACAGCTCTTTTTCGACGACCTTCACGACCAGGTAGGTAAGGAATTTTCATAGATACGAGTAGCCCGTACTACCCATATGTCCGATTTGCTCCTTTCACCTACGGAATAAGCCCAGCCTCTTTCGAACGCTGGATCTGTGAGGCCCCCGTGGGACTATCAATTACGGTATTACTTCACGGGATAGGCACTGGACATTACTCTGTTCCGTCACTCACGTTCCTTATAATGTTTTTTAAATCTGCCGCAGTATAAAAGAAAATGATCTGCATTTTCAATTAAACAGTAAAGATGGTCTGCGTGCGTATATTTATGCAATCATTGTCGGAAGCAGCATGATCGGTGAGAAACTGCGTAAGGTAATAGTTGGTTTCGCTGTGCTGCCTTTATATCCACTTCTTTACACTTGCGATCAGTATCTTTGTCCATCTTCCTTTCGGAGACGAATCCCAACTTTGTTGCCACTCATTTATGCTCTGTTGCACGATTTATTTGCATTTACGTGGCTTGCGCCAAGCTTCTGAAGCCGCTTTGGCTGCTATATCTACTGGGCATCATCCAGGCAACGGATTTGCGGCTTCATCTGATATTGTCCGAAACGCACAACATACCCTTAGTGTCGCCACTGAACTGATGCTCACAAGAAGTTTCCTTCTTTTTTTGTTGACTTGGGCCTTCCATATTTGGCATGAGTCTTTCGATAACTTCGCCGACTTTACTCGATTTCTCGCTAGAGTAGAATGTTCCTTGAAGTTCAGTCGGCAATCAAGAACAACTACGAGATATTTAATGGCTGTATATCGCGCAGTCACCTACTCTTACTTGTATACTGTTTTGTGGTCTGTTAAATCGAGACCTGCTGTTAGAAGCCACGTTTTCACGGCCACTATGGTTTCATCGCATATACGTGATACGTCAGTCAAGTGTTTAGCTACCGCTACAATAGTTATATCATCAGCGTACCCCACAACAGGTACACCATCCGATTTCCTTATTTTAAAAAGGCCAGCGCACATTATATTCCAAAGTAGTGGACCGAGGACCGACCCTTGTGGCACACCTTCTGTTATTTTATACTTCACCGGGCCTTCGCATATATCATATAAAAACATTCTTTCACTAAAATAGCTCATAATTATACGTATTATAAAGTCCGGGAAATGCATGATTTTTGTTGCTGTTTTTATTTGGTTCCAGTTAGCAGAGTTGAAAGTTTGCATCCTTCGATTCATATTTTACCTTCAAGGGCTTTACGGGCAATATCGCTGACAGCAGCTCCGTAATCAATTGTTGAACGCTTTTTACGGAAACCGTATTGCCGAGTTGAGAGGACTTGGTCACCTTCTGAACTCTCGTGAAGTCGTGCGCATAATACTGCCTCGAATAACTTGTCTGCTTGCTGTTTGCTACGAGTATGTGTATATATGCTTTTACGGGTTAATTTCAGATACGTAAAATGATATCGCAAAGTTAATGGCACATTTAACAATTATCTTTTTATTGCAGCTAAATGTTAATTTACGAGTATATGCATATACACATACATATACACTTATCAGTTATAACATTTGTTTTTAATTGGCACCTACATCCTTATTAGAAATTAAAAATAATAAACTTATTTATATACATACTACTGTGTGTAAAAAATAATAATTTTCCATCTATTAAGAAAAAAAAGCAACAAATAATAACGCAAAAAAAAAACCAAATTTCAAAACCACGCGAGTATTGAAGATAAGTGAACAGTCATCAGTAAATAATCACGCCAGCAATTAGATTTCTGGGCCCATTACTGCATGTTTATATTATTATTTATATGTTTTGGGTTAAGAGATTATGTGCACAATAAAAAAATTTCATCCATACGGACCACGTTACCTAGCCAACATGGCCGTTGGCGCTTTATTCGCTATGCCATGCTGCAAAGTATCATAAATCTTCTCTCCCTTAACCTTTCCTCGACGTCGAGGCCAAATGAGGGTTTTTTCAGAGCTTGGACTTTGCACGTAGAGAGTGGACTATGCTTTTAAAATGCTTACACAGTCCGAAGTAGCACCTGTTGGCAAGAGTGAGTGATTTTTGTTGGTGTTTATGCTTGTTCTGCGAAGAATGAGCTTAAAACTCTGCACACTTCTTATGCGAATGTTTCACACTTCATAAAGCAGATTTGAAGTTTTAGGTTAAGCAACCTTTTATTTCATAGATTCAGTTATTTAGTTTTATTTATTTTATTTCTTTTATATAAATTTTTTTTAGATCCGTCACAATTGCTCTGCTTGACGAGATAGTAAGTTGAGACAAACACTTCTACTAGCATATTGGATACCGGACCAATATGAGCGGGTGTGGATGCTAACAAATATAGTCAGTTACCTTTTGTGTAGTGACATTCCATGCGATGTTTTCAATGCGTTTTGAACCCAAAATCATTTGACTGCTACTCACATTCCATTCTTGCCACACTCAAGTATAGATCTATCGAGTGATGTTTCGTCGTTAAATTCAGCTACTCTGCTTTGGTTATCAGATCACGGCTCTGCGCCCAAGCGCATCTAAGCCTATTCCCTCCTTGTGATACCCATGTTGGGTATATGAAAAGAAAACATTTCGTCTTCCCAGCTCAAACCACGCGTGTGATTTATGAAAACTAACACTTGCTGGAGTTAAAGGCAGTCGCTGTAAAAGCTTCAGAGGAAGATAAGTCGAGCCGCATTTAGAGCTGGAGAGAGGTAGACTGAATGGTAGT
The DNA here is from genome assembly GCA_030068015.2 of Neoceratitis asiatica. Classification (NCBI taxonomy): domain Eukaryota; kingdom Metazoa; phylum Arthropoda; class Insecta; order Diptera; family Tephritidae; genus Neoceratitis; species Neoceratitis asiatica. The sequence goes on along the minus strand of CM061528.1, from coordinate 51,407,663 downwards.
TTTCTACCGCCTTCGCATCATCAGCAACAGAAATCCTTCGAATTAGCACAAACTCCAACCGTGAGTCGCCGTGCTAACAGAGAAACAATTTTTAGTAGGAGCAGAGATTTTGTTATTTTCACTTCTTTCAGTTTCAGGAACAGACACGAGAGTGTTCTCTTCATAAGAGAAGCTCTCCAATCGACTTTCTCAAAAGCCCTGGAATCAACTGCCTTCTTCATCAATCGACTACCTCTGAACATATAAGGCAAGCTACAAGCAAACTGCAATGTAATTTGATTGAAAGCAACTCAAGCTTGGAGGAATTGTAATATAGGATGCTCCAAAGTATTATCTGTAGCTGAGGTGCCGAAGGAGCTGGCCACCTACAGTATCTGCTCGGCAATCTCTTTCCCACAAGAATCCCAAACAAAAACGAATAGGAAAACACAAACGTCTTCGCTCAGAAATGTTCTCTATTAATATAAGCAAGAGACTACCAAATCATTGTATTATTTTCCAATTTTCGTAAACAGAACTAATTGCAATTATTAAATTTATCGTAGCAAGACATTTAATTACGCTATATTCCGACAGAAAAGCTACCATTAGATCTCTACATTGCAACAAGATCACGTCAAGAGTGACATCGAAATGTAAAAAAAACACAACAAACCTTAGAGTGAATGTAACACAGCAGTGGGGACACAATGGCATCCCCAGGCATATGGTAAAAATGGTTTTTCCTAAAAGAGCAAACATTGGATGGCTGAATGAGATCACGTGTAGCAGATATGGCCAGAGATGGTCACAAAATTATCAAGGTATCTTATCTTTTTAGGTAGAATCTCTATTGCCATAGTGATAGGTATAATAAATAGCAGGGCACTATTTAATAGAGCTTTGCGGTAGAAGAATGAGTTACCACTCTAATGCCTTTGTCGCAGCTGTAAGCATGAAGAAGATGAAGAGTATGTTGAACACTATCTCTGGTCACTGTCCAGCTTTGACACGACTGAAATAGTACGCACATTTAAAAACCCAACTCAACTCTCTCACTCCTTTCAAATACAGATCTGTCTGGTCACATTCCAAGTGGTTTACTCCAGCCACCTACCATTAGCCCTAGTGGTGAGAACTGATTTTAGCAGGTACTTTGCCAGGGTCAGCCGAGAAGTTACCTGGAATGTCGCTGTGACTGTGTGTTGACGTGGATATTATAACAGGTTAACATATATTAACACCACATAACGTAACCAGGAAACGGCTTCTGTTATTGCAGTCGATTCTACTGGGGAAGCGCAAAAGAAAAATCTTATTGGCAGTTTCCATGGGATGTAACCTTTTGTTCTCTGTATTCGTCATTCCAGAAACCATATCCCAAAATCAGATGAGCTTACGATTAAGAAGTTTTTTTTACTAAAAAGTAATGCATTGGTAAAACATAATTATATTTTTTGTAATTACGGTCGTCTCTGGGCAGGGAAAATCAAACCCTACTCCGAGTGTACTTCTAGCATGAAATAAAAAGTGTCAATCAGCCGTTCGGAGGTGGTTTAGTATAAATTGTAGGTCCTTGTATTTTTTAGAAAAACATCAAGACGTACAGCACAAATTGGAGGAGGAGCTCGACCGAAAATTGCTTCAGGGTTATAAAGCACCAATTATATATGTATATGGGAGCGTAATAAATGAGACGGTTTCTAGATTCCAATAGGAAGGAATGCTAATATCAGAAGTAGTCGATTTTTCATTTTTTTATAAAGAAGTTTTCCGAGCCCACTTTTGCAGAGGTAAGATGATAAGATTAGAATGAAGACTTTAAACCTGAAATCTCCCAAAGATGAAACTTCCATGTCCAATCGGACTCCAAGTGCAATCAGAGTCCATCATATTTCAGATTTCATTGTTTATTTGTGCTACGCAATAGAAATGATCGAACAGACAGTGAATAACACTAATTTTGCATGAATAAATGCATGATCGAGAATAGCTTTAATCTGAGTAACCAAGCTTTGAAATATTCTATTGCTGATGTCGCTTCGATCACACCACTTTCGAATAATCATATGTGCAATCTCTAAGAAAACAAAAGAGAAATCTTTTTATAACTCAAGCTGATTTTGTGTTAACATTTGTACATACATACATATATGCTAGGCACGAGTCAAGTTTTCGCCGCTTTAAGCCCTAACCTGAATGATATTTAACCAAAACGAAAAGCGTTTCTCTCTCGGTTTTAGTAACGAGAAGCTCAGCCCTTTGCGAAATCGGGAAGTAAAGCACATTCTCAGCCAGATATTTACTTACAGATCAAAGATCAAGTAATTAAAAACACATATCTACTACAAGTATGTATAAAGAGCAGCTGTCAGCAGACAGTCATCTAATACATTCTTGTATTCAAAACTATTTTATTTATATGTTATGACGTGCACATATTTACATAATATAATATAAGCCAGGTTTGTTCAAAAAATATCGCAAATTTCCAATGGCCACGTAGAACTTAACGATAAACTAAAAAAAAAAATTTTTTTTGAAAAGTAGGATTTATTTTGGAAAAGATTCCGGACGACATGGCCCAATTTCTTCAAAATAAATCGGAGTAGAGGTCTTTTTATTCCTGTGCTTCCATCAGAGCGTACTGCATCGAATATCATTAAAGCTGGAGTGCTTTCAGCCACTCGGACAACGTGACCAAACCTGTGTAGCCGCTAAACTATGTCATCGTTTCATTGTCTCCAGCATTACTTCCATTGCGCAAATCACCATAAATCTTACGCAAAACGCTTCTAAGCTTCTAACGCCGACTTATCAAATTTTGTCATCGTCAAAACCTTGACTTGTAGAGTTTAGTCTTTGTTCGTCGAGAGAGGACTTTACTTTTCAATTACCGATTTAATCCAACCAAGTATCAACAGGTACTACGGTAAGAGTAATGTTGCGTTGGATTTCAAGGGTGACTTTGTTCTTAATGTGTATGCTGATTCATAGAAAGAGGTATTTAACTACGATGTAAAAATTATGACTGTCAACAGACACGTGGGAGCCAGACGCGACTGTGCTGATAGTTTGCTTTATGACAGCAGTTACTTCATGTTGTCCTCGTTTACTGCCTTACCCGCTCGGCTCGCTTTCTTATCCAGTCTGAAGAAAGCACTACCATACAGCAGCATACGCCAGAAATTTTAGGCTCTTGTAAGAGATTGTACCTTCTCGTGTTATTTTCTCCAACATTAAATTAAAGTAGACACACGATAAGGATTCAACATGTCTGAAACTTCTTTTAATATCTAAGGGCTCCGAAGGTACTCCCTGATCTGGAACCTTTTCATGGTGCTTAGCGTCAGCTTAGCGACCTAGAAGCAGGTCCTTTCGTTCTACAGAAGTCAACTTTAAAATCTACGAAGTGGTGGTGTATGTCAATTCGGTTTTCAAGAATCTTTACCAAGATTTGTCATCTGGAATATCTGGTCAGTTGTGGAATCACCAGATCTGAAGTCACACTGTCAGAGTCCAATGAATTCGTTGACGGTGGGCTTAAACTTTTACACAATACGCTCGATAGGGCCTTATATTCGATATTAAAGAGGCTTATCCCAGGCGGTTCCCCCATTTTGTTTTGTTGTTTTTAGGTTCCAGTCGTCGAGTTTACTTTCGTCCATCCATTTTCTGAAGAGAAGCATATGCATGCACTTAGGCAGTTCTTCGACATCATATCTGATTAGCTCAGCCGGTAAAATTATCGGATAATGCCGCTTTGTTATTCGTCAGGCGGGCCAGAATACCTTGGGCATCATATTATCACTTTAGGTCCTTCTTCAAGCCTTCTGTAAGTCGCCGCATTTCTCATAAATTCTTCATAAGTCTCGTTTACTTCATCAATTCTCGGTATCCCTCCCATCGCGATTGCGACCGTAACGCTGCGAGTGAGATACCTGATCTTCTAGCGAGTGATATACAGAGTATATTGAATTTTTGGTAGAAACAACTCTTCAGCCTGTTGATTTTCGTAGTTCAGTGAATTAAGAGACAGCGGCTACACTGACTAGGTCGAGTGGTCTGTATGGATGAAAACACTCTAGCTTTGAAGGTTTTGGATGCAGTAGCCGCACTTGAAATCAGGGGAAGAGGAAGACCTTCACTCCGTTGGAAAGATCAGGCGGATAAAGGCCTGACTGCACTTGGTATTTCCAATTGACTCCAAGCAACGAATGGGAGACTGGAATTGCGCTGCTGTTAACTAGGCTATAATTGTGTAAGTATTGTAATTGCTTTTTGGAAAAACCTCGTTTATATCAAATATGGCGAGGAGATGATTAATACATATATTTTTATAAACATGATGAGTTTTTTTTTTTGCAATACTGAAATACTTTAGTCATGAGGCTAAAGACTGCAGAGAAGCTTAGAATACTTCTTCACAAACGCTGAGACTCGCACGTTGCTTTTTCTTTTATTTTTTATTTACTTTTTTTTCATGACTTGAACTTTAAACGGCGCAATTTGTGTTTATTTTTCGTGGCTCCAAACTCAATACAGATGGAGAAAATACCAATATGCATACAAAGACCTTATACAATAGCAGTTGAAATGTGGGATAGTTGACGAGTTGAGATCAGAATGACGTGTTGAGTTCACTTAGCCATGTCCGTCTGTCAGTCTGTTTGTATGTCCGATCGTTAATTTGTCCGCAACCAGGCTTTAAGTTTTTCTGATATTTGAATGAAACCCATACCACCGTGTTCAGATATGTGTTTTTGGGTCATAAATACTTCAAAAAAGCATATAAGATCGTGAAGTTTGATACTCTACATACACATAATGAATTGCACATTGGAACTGAAATTCGTCGAAATTGGAGGACTATATCATATAGGTCTCATAAAACTGATTCGTTCAAATATGAAGTTTTTGGGTCAAATGTTCTTTAAAAAGGGCATCTAAGGAGAAAATAGGCTGTCATGTTATTTTTGTTTAGTATTGTTTGGGTGAACAATGTTTACAAATCATTCAACTTCGTTACGAAAATTCACGTTCTGTAAAGGATTACTGAGCGTTCTATTCTCAACACCAGCGCCCATCTTGAGCCACAGCATTCATTATTGGATAATACTCGACCGAATAGACCACGTCTAGCACGCAGTGAAGTAAATATAGCAGCAGTAGATGAGAGTGTACACGAAGAACGTGGGGATTCGATTCGGCGCCGTTCGCAGAAACTCGGACTGACGTATAGAACGATGTTCAGCGATGAGGCCCTTTTCTGGCTCAATGGATACGTAAACACGCAAAATTTCCATATTTGAGACGAACAGCAACCTGAAGAGATTCAAGAGCTGCCATTGATGCTGGTGAGAGAGAACGTAACCATCAATGGCGACCGTTATCGCGCCATGATAACCTATTTGATACCTGAAATTGAAGCTCGTGATCTCCGCGACATTTGGTTTCGACGTGACGGCGCCACTTCCCACACATCGCATGAATCAATGGATTTTTTGAGAGAACACTTCGGTGAGTGGTCGAAATGCTCGAACGAATCATCGAGAATTGGACTCAACAGATGGACCATCTGAGATGTAGCCGCGGCCAACATTTGAAAGAGATAATCTGCAAAAAATAGATGCCAAAGAATGTTCTTTCGAATGATAATAAACATTCCTCATTAAATTTGAATTTTCTGTGTTATTTTATTTTAAAAACACACTCAACTCTTCTCTTACAGAACAGAAAGGGGACAGAAAGAGCGGTGAGTTCAACCCTCAAAGCACTCAAAAATTCAGAAAGTTACACCTAATTAGAATGCTACTTTCCTACTTTGGATACCGTTCCAGCTATTGGATACTTATTCCCCGCAGGAAGGAATGGGTAAACAACTATGCCACTGAAATATAACTTGAAATATACACAGATGGTTCAAGAAGTGGTCGTATTTGGTGCTCTCTTTCCCTCTGTATTGTGCGCCTATGAACAATTTCCGCAGAACATCTTCAATGGCAATCAAGCACAAATAAACGCCCTAACCTTGGTCACAATAAACTTTAAAATCGTGCTGAACGATGGAAGATCTCTTCATGAAATAGCTGAAAAGAACAAATGATGACTGGTCACAGACACATAGAAGGGATCGTACTAAGCCTATCGCTGCATTGCTACTTAGGGACTTTAGTTATAAATCGCATCAAGTTGAGATCTAAACTTGTCTTGTCACAATTCAAGACAAGCTTCGCCGATTGTTGTGTTCATACCCTTTGAAAAAGAAAAGCATTTTAAAAGTATTTGGAAGAATTAATGTGTAATAGGTACAGTAAGCATATAACCAAAGTTTTCAATATAATTCCCAGCATAAATAGCCTTAAGGATTCTACTGAATTTAAGCTTTTATTGTTTTATTTAAAGTGTCTTTTCTAAGTATAAGTACGAGTAGGTCTTGGTTGATATACAATGATTTGACTACCTTTGATATTATTTGATAATCAAAATGGAAAAAATAATATTAGCAAAACAAACAGCGAATAGTTACGAATTAAAATGACAATAACAAATAAATTCACGTAATTACTACAATGAATGCTATAAATATAAAATCCTTCTGAATGTCATTAAATAGGAAAGTAGCACGAATGCTAATCGATATATAAGTATGTATATAAATACTCGTACTTTAAACAGATGCAATATCGAAATACAATGTTAAATATAAGCGGTATAACCGTGCCATAAAGTATTTGAAATTTTTATTATTAGAATGCGATTGAAGTCAGATATACCAACACCTGCATTCGAAATATTTTGTACCTATAAAAATGTTTGAAATTTGACGATAATAATATACTTTTTATTTTATTTTACTTTTTATTTTATTTTATGTTACATTACGAATATGTGACCGTTGAAGCGATACTCGGGAAACGTACAGTTTATTCTAATCCCTTACTTATTATTATTAATTAGAAAAATTAATCTTCTATAATTATGGATGTTAGTCGTACCAGGACTGAGACCCTGGCCTTCTGAATGGCAGTGCGCACTGCTAATCACTCGGTTATTTGCGGCCGATTTTTCATTATTGTATTTTATTATTTATTATTTCATTTTATTGAATTCTGTTTTAATTTATTTTAATTTCAATTTGTTTTATTTTATCCATTATATTTTATTTATTTATTTTATTTATTTTATTTTATTTACTTTATTTTATTTTATTATTAATTCATTTATTTTATTTTATTTATTTTATTTTATTTTATTTTATTAATTTTTTATATATTTTTTTAATTTAATTTAATTTTTTTATTTTATTTTTTTATATTTTATTTTATTTTATTTTATTCACTTTATTTTATTATAATTTATTATATTTTATTTTATTTTATTTTATTTTATTTTTTTTTATTTGATTATAACTTATTTTATTTTATTTAATTTTATTTTTTTGATTTTAACTTATTTTTTTTTTATTTTTATCATTTGATATTATTTCATTTTATTCCATTCTATTTAAATTTATTTTAATTACAATTTTTTTATTTTATACATTATATATATATATATATATATTAATTTTTTTTATATTATTATTTTTATTTTTTTACTTTTTTATCCATTATATTTTATTTTATTTTATTTTAATTTAATTTTTATTGTATTTTATTCTTTTTTATTTTTTTTCATTTTATTTTTTCCACTTTCTTATATTTTTAATTTAATTTAATTTGCTTTTAGTGTAATATATATTATTTGATGCCATTTTCCAGGTTCATTACATTAATTTAACATATGTACACATTTATACATATATAATAATATATTTATGATTGCAATGGATTAGTAGTCCAAACGTTCATGAACTTAGTGATAAGAATAATGTTGATATACGAGAAAGACGCAATATTATTGAAATTGCAATTTAAAGGAATATGTGAAATCGAATGCTTGTGTTATTAATTTCAAAGTCATTTGTTATTAATTTCAAAGTCAATGTCAAAGATAACTGTCGTTATGCGCCCTCAGGGACAATTCACGTTCAAGATGCATCAAGAAAATGTGAAAGTGTGGAAAAGAGCAAAGTATAAAGTTAAAGGTATTTCGCGCTGAAGCTTGAGAATAAAAAAAGAATATTATATAACTTTACGTATTAATTTTTTTTTTACTTTTTATTGATAATATCATTGGAACTTTGGACAGATACACAAAACAACAAAGAAGTTTTGCGTATTTTTTTTTTACAAAAATAACAGAGTAAGTAGCGGCCACAATAGCCAAGTGGTTAGCTGGGTATTCTGTGAGGCAGAAGGTCAAGGGGTTGAAAGTCTGGTAATACTAACATCTAAAATTCTGGAAAAAATGCAAAATTTACTGTAAATCAGATCTTTTATATTTTTGTTGTTCAATCTATCCCTGACTTAGAAATTACTGAAATCTCATTGAAATTGGACAAAGTACTCTTAGGTTCTACTTGTAAATTCTATGCCGGCATATTTCAATTCTTTGAACTTTGACCTAATAATAGGAGGAATATGTCTACACTACTTTTGAGAGACTCCTATGGTTCATATACTGCCATCAACAAAGTGTTCCAGTTGTGTGCAAAGTTGGCTCCTTAAAGCTTAAATATTCACATAGGAGCTTTACGTCCGGATTGCGTTTGGACACATACATATATAAAGCAAAATGTTGCGAACATTAAACTTTTTACACTTCTTCCATTCTCTAATCGAATACATGATAAAAACTTTAGTTCGTTTCAACAAACTGTTGCTCTACCGACTTGAAAAGAGAATTGAATGCTTCAATTGCAAGTCATACAGTACGGAACTGACTCCAAAACGTAAGACGGGTTGGAAGAAGTACGAGGAAAGTGCGCCTTTTTAAGTAATAGCGATATACAGCAACGACTTAAATTTGGCACCTACATATATATATATATTTGGCGCTTTGTAACCGCTGAAGCGATTTTCGGCCGAGCTCCAACTCCAATTTGTGGTTTTGCGTCTTGATGTTTTTACCAACAAATGGAGGGGCCTACAGTTTATTCTAAGCCGCCTCCGAACGGCTGATGGATTTTTATGAGGAGCTTTATTTCATGCCAGAAATTCACTCGGAGGGCTTGACATTCCCTGCCGAGGGGCGACGGCAATTAGAAACTTTTTTTTTTCTATCATTTTGGATGTTGCTCGAACCTGGGCTCGAACCCAGGCCTTCCGAATGTCAGTACGAATTGCTAACCACTTGGCTATCGCGACCGCCAGGCCTACATAGTTCGCCAAAATTGGAGAAATGTGCTTTGGTCAGATGAAATCAAGATAAACTTTTTTGGATCAGACGGGAAACGCGACGTTAGGCTTCCTGAAGGACAAGCGTTCAACGCAAGATACACTGTAAGTAATCATCTGGTGTCGGATCAACCTACTGGATAACGGAAAAAGAATGTGCCCCATAGAGCACCTTTGTGGCGTCCTAAAGCGGTATTTAAGAGCTTACATATGCACAAATAAGAACCAGATGTGGTAAAATATCCAAGACGCCTTGTGTAGCGTTCCATGTGCAACATGTGCCAAACTTGTTGAGTCCATGCCGCGAAGATTCAGGATGTGCTTAAAATGAAAGGGGATACCACAAAATAAAGACAGTTAGTTAATAGCAATTTGCTTTTTGTCCTATTTTTTATGCCACTGTGAAATAATAATTTTATATTTTTGTTTTGTTAACATTAAATTCCTGTTAAATTATGATAAAAATTAAAGAAAGAAAAAAGGAATGAAAGGAACATGTAAGTTAAATTTCGCTCATCTAAAAAAAGAAAAAAATACCACAGAAAATACTACAAAAGGAGTCGTCCCTATTAATTCTACCACCAGTGTATTTCATATTGGTAAATTAAAATTTTATTATGTTTTCCAAAGTTATTAAACAAACAAAACAAATGTATTTTCTAGGCTTTCTTGGTGACTTAACCACGATTTACTTCGCTCTGTAGTCAGAGTTTCCTCTGTCAAGCAAGGCGATGCAGGTTTTATGTGATTCAACCTTTACTTTGTGAAAGCAAAATAATTTTTTAAATAATACATATGTATATTTTCGCAACAATTTCTGACTACTCTTTGTACCCAAAATTCGTTCTGAATCTTTTTTGCACTCATTCAATTCTTACCGCACAAAAATGAATAATAACAAATTAAGCTCATCGTTAAAAAAGAAAATAATTATAAAGCTTTCAAACTAATTTTTTCTTTTTACTATAAAGGCAATGGAAGCAATTCTCACTGCTAATAATCGCAAGTGAGCGAACGCAGAGCGACTTCAGAAAAGCCGGCAATAAACCAGAAACATCAACAGCAACGAGAACAAAGGTATAGTATAAACATTTGGGATGGGAGAACTTTTACATATATGCATACATATGTAAGTTTAAATGTATATACATATGAACATACAAATAAATACATACATACAAATAAATGCGATTTTATTTTACTAGTGTAAAGTTCTCGATAGTAGTAGTACAAACTTTCGCCAAATTAAAGGGCATATTCAGAGCCGAAGCGATTGCAAAATAAATACATAAATATGTAGCTAGTTCGGGCATTGTGAGCACAATAAGCACTTTGCCGGTAACCGTCAAATGGAACGGTCGTGAAATTCGTTGAATTTCGTAATTTCACACGCAAAAAAGCGAAAAAATAAATAAATTCATGTAAAACGTGTGTTAAGTGGTGATTTAAAATTTTATTTTACTTCTTTCATTTAACAAAACAAAAAAAGTTTGTGATATTTTAGTTGTTGGCAGATTTGTTGAACTTGAATAGTACATTCGCAACGAAGTGATTGGATTGAAGTACCAAATAAGCAGCCGATTTTTCTTTCCCGTTCTGTTTCATTTACGTGCATTAGCGAAAATTCGCGAGTGTTTTCTTTAATTTTTACAGTTGAAGTGTTATAGCGGTAAGTAATATTTTTTTTTAATTTTTCAATTTTACAATTTTCGGTTTTTGAAAAATTGTTTCGGATGTTTTAATTGATTACAATTTTTGCATGATGTGTTAATAGTTGAAATTGCGCCTTAATTTCGATGTGAAGAATCAAAATGATTTACTTAAATGTATGTACATATACAATGTGTAACATTCTTGGTATATGTGCATATGCACATATGCATGTATATTCGGTTATGTGTGCAACAACAAACGAACATCAATTGGATAATACAAGCGGCGTTCCTCCTACGTCTCCATGCATAAATGACCGCATATATGTATATGTACATACATATGTATGTATGTAGATATGTACATATATTAACATCATATGTGATAATAAATTTACCTAAGTACTTTTTATATGCATATGTATGTATGAACGTATTCCTAAGACCATACATATGTATGTACAAAGTATGTAGTAACAAAATGCAGGCATTACGTGGCCACGTAACGCTCATCACTGCGAAATTTGGCGAAACACACTGAAATTGCGTTGAAATATTGAAGGGTGGTAGAATTACTTCTTCTTTTGAGCATTTGCTAAACATTTTTTTAAATAACTAGGTAATATATTAAAATACAAAAAAGTAAACAAATATAAAAAACTAATAGATACAAATGCGAGGAAGTATGTATGTACATATGTACCATACATACAGTGGGGGACAAAAGTCTACATACACCGCCTGTATTCATTGTATAGAAAGTACTATCACTTTACTGAAAAATTTAGGTATACAGTTTTATTTTAAATCCTTTTCTAATCACATATATTACAACAAATCCATGTTCTCACATAAAATAAAAGAATTATGGTGAAAAAACGCAAAAATGTCTTTGACAAAAGTCTATATATACTAGAGCTCCAGATTTTGCTCAAACATTTTCGAGCCGTGCGAGCATTTGAGCAACGAGCACTCGCACAACTGTTCATTGCTCATTACTCTAAAATTTTTCGAGCCGAGCACGAGCATTTCGAGTATTTTGACAAACACTTACTTTTTTTCTCAAAACTTTTTTAATAATTTTAAATTTATTTAAGGAAAGTGTAAAAAGCATTGAAATACTAAAGATATTTTGACAAACAAAATTAAAATTTTTTGTTCCGCCGAGCAGTTGAGCAATGAGCGAGAATCGAGCGGGCATCGAGCTGCTCACAATGCTCGATGCCCGGGTATCTGGAGCTCTAATATATACCAGGGATATACTAGCAGTTATGTCGATATGCTGTGTTGTTATGATAGTTAGGTTAAATAAATTGTGTCGTTAAATTTTCCAATAAATTTTTTGGAGTTTCAATTCAACGAAAATAGGGACTGTATGTAGACTTTCGTCCGCCACTGTACAATCCATGCATCTGGCTTGTGATATCCCCGATGATACCTTTATGCCAAAGCGTGCCAGACTTATTCATACATACATTTACATATGTATGTATGTATATAAAAATGGTGAAAGTACATTTCAATAACGATAGAGAGTACGCATACCTACATAGATATGCAACTACATAACATTTATTTACTTCAAAAGTGATATAACTCAAAAATCGTATTTTCCTAAAATAATCAAAAATTATGATTTTTGTGTTAAGCATACGTAAATGATCGGTATGGTGTAAAATATTAGGGGGATTCTCTATGTCTAGGAAATGCATACTATGCAAATATTTCCTATGGAATTGTGCTAGAGATCGAGAACAGCCCCTTTCAAAATTGTGACATTTTCAGAGAAACAACAACAAGAACAACAACACGGCACAGGGTTGCTTTTTTCCTTAACAGGGTTGTCCTTTCCTTCTTGCTAATTGTGGGAAATAAATATGCATAGGGTTGGATATAGGATATTTTTCCTATCGTAGCATTCCGGGCAACGTAGGATGCATTTCCTAGACATAGAGATTCCCCTTATTATTTCTGCTTCAAAAATAATTAAGGGATGAGGTGAAACAACGAAAAACGTAGTAATTCAAAGCGGTGTACTTTATATATCTTACATGAACATAAAACGATAGTATGTTAACTTTGATCCGAAGTAAATAAGTATCAGAAGTACCTGATATAGGTAGGCCCATCAAAACTTAAACCGTATGATCATAAAGACGAATTGAGTTGATTTAGCCGTGCCCGTTTGTCTGGGTATCCTGTCCGTCCGTCTGTTTGAATGCAAACGAGTATCTCAGTTTTTGAGATATTTGATCCTAAGTTTTGATTCGGGTATATTTTTATAATTTATTTACCATTTGACGGAACCGCTTAGATCGGTATATCATATATGTAGCTCCCATACCTTCAATTTGTACGGATATTTGATTCTGGATTATTAATACTTCAATAAAGCTTCCAAGACCATACAATTTGATATTCTACACACAAAGAATTAAATATTGGTACTGAAAATCATACAAATCGGACGACAATAACATATAGCTCCCATAAACCGAATTCTTCAGATATGAGACTTTGGTCAAAACTTTTTCAAAAAAACATCTTATAGTGTGAAATGTAGTATACTATCCGCTTAAATTCGAATAAATATTGTTTCTGAAAATCATCGAAATCGAATTTTGTATTTTACAATAATTTTTATATGTTCATGAAAGGTATAAAGACCCGCATGGATTTTTTTTTTTTTTTGGCTTAAGAATAAGATAGATTTCAAATAGTAAAAATTTGTTATACCCAATCTTACCTAAAAAATTTTCTCATATTTTTAAGAGAAGAATTATTTGAAAAATATTCATCTCTCCTGAGTATTATACCATTGAAAGAAATAAGCGAAATGTATACAACAATCAAGGCGAATTTAACAAAGAAAAGGTACCGTGGCAGCGAATTAAACTTTTTTCATTTATTGAGCGCTGAGATTGTCGAAATTATTATTTCTTTTATTATTTTGTGGTTATGATTGCGAAAAAGAGTGGAACAGAGTTTGTGTAGTTTTAAAAGCTAAAGAATTTTCTATAATTTTCGCAAACTGCTAATCAAAGCAAAAATAAATTACAATACAGTTTCATAGAGCTATTACTGTACTCTGCATCAGAAAAACCGTCACTTTTCAGTGGCAACGTTCCGCTTTCCTCAAAGTTTAGTTTTCATGACATTTTTCTGTGGTGAATAAACTTCAGGAATTTTAACCTGAGGGTGTTTGTTGCACTATGTTAGCTAGAAGGAAAAACTAAACAGGGTCTCCACGAACATAACAACCGGAAACTTTTGGAACGGGACTAATGATTGAAAAATGGGGTACTAATGACTTTTATCGCATCTGCAGTGCAAGATTTAGTAGGAGTCAATACAGCATTAGCTCTGCCACTGCCAAGCGCTCAGTGTGACGCGACATCGTTTGCTCGGTAATTTATAACTGGACAGCGTTGCAGAACTTGGTTCATCATCCGTCAACTATCTTGTGGATTTTACAAAACGCGCTAAATAGTTTGAAATTCGAGGAATATCTTTTTTCACAGGCCCACTCTACTTGTCACTAAACGGTAGTACACAGACCTAAATGGGCTTGATCAGGCTTCCGTGATCGAGCAATCTCTATAACTAAGTAACCAACGTACGTTGAACTATGAAAAAAAATGAAAAATATTAAAATATTTAATGAATCACCATGACATGAGATCTATGTACATATGTATGTATATATTCTCGCTAAAGTTTTATAAAGTTAATTATATATGTATGTACATATAAAATGTTTTCTACTCCTAAAAAAATTAAATTAAACTGTCATATGCGCATTAAATAAAACACTTTGGCCCAAACAAACTTCCACATTACTTGTGTTTATTAAGAAAGCTCAGTAATTTCTATTTTTATTTGGGTACCTACTTATGAGTTGCTAAATGTCAAGTTAATGTCACCGAATGACCGTTTTTTTTTTAGCATACAATGGCGCGCTGTTACCAAGTATGAGTTGTAAAATTATTCGACTGATTTTGTTAATACTCATTTACATATACATACATATGTATATATAATGCACTCTCATACATACTATTATGGAGAAATACGCGACTATACGCATGCTATCAGACATACATACACACATATATATGTATATATATATATATATATATATATATATATATATATATACAAATATATGCAATTATATATACATATATATATATATATTGGTATGTCAATATAGCACAATTATTATGATAAGCTTGCTTTTGGAGCACGCTTTTATGTGTGATCATAAAAGTGGAAAAGATTAAAATAAAATCAATCATTATTAATCGTGGCGTGTAAAGGTTTTCATTATAAATTTTTTTTATTGATACTCAATTTATAAATGTCTAGCTGGCTATACACTTGACAAGGATTCTCAACAAAACTATACACTTGCGATAGATGTTTATTTTTTCTAACAAATGTAAGTCTAGTCACACAGAAATACACAAATTTACGTGTTCTAGACCTTGGTCCAAACTCGACACTGTGCATGCGTTAATGTTGAGCCTGAGTGTGATATTTAGAATTTTTTTTACTTCTTTAAATTAATCTCCTTTTCCTACAGGGTCAGCGTGTATGTGATAATGTATGACTCGAATTCATTTAATACAAAAATAAATATATATTTGTGTGCATGCAAAATATGCAACTTCACACGTGATCACTAAACACAAAGCGTGCAGTAGATGGTGTGGGATGATAAGAACAAAGTAAAATAAATAATTGAATCTCTAGTGTTCGGCAAATTATCTGTTTAACACTTAACAGAAATGCAAACACGCCAGCAGGAAGGAATTGCGGAGTAAAAAAAAAAACATAAATAATTTATAACCGCTTAAGCCATTTTCACCGGAGCTTCTCTTTCGGGTTTCAGTGAAGAAATTTTTTATACAAATTGGAGAACTTACAGTTTTAAGCCGACACCGATTAGCTGATACACTTTTATGAGAAACTTCTTCAGATATATACATACATAAAACAATGTGAAAGAAGATCCTTTTGGTGATATTGGCACTCTGCCGTGGAGCGGCCGGATTTAGAAAGACTGTTTAGATGCTTTTCTGGATAGGGCTGGAAGTCATAAACCAGCTCGTAGTACGTGCCGAATTGGATACTGCAGACTAGCCAGCCGCGAGTGAAGAAACTGCAAGCCTATCAGAAAACTGCCTTGAAAGCCATAACAGGATATCACTACATGTCGCCTGTACACCATTTGCATAATGAAATAGCCATGCTCCCAGTTAAGGAGCACTATGTTATGTTGTGTTACCAGTATCTACTGGGCCCAAGTCCCAATCCCAGAGAAACTGTTAACACCTTCCTTAACAACCTTCTTTTGAGTCTAATTCCAGCCAAAGTACGCATTATGTAGGACGTACTTTAAGAGAGCTTTGATATCCAAATTTTAGACTTCACATAGTCCATTGAATGGCGAATCTCCTAGAAATCTAAGACGAGTTCTAGATAAGCTCGGACAGTAGCAGAGTAGGTGTTCCAGCGTCCCACTTATGCCTTCCTCCATGCACTTCCTATATGTGTCATTGTTACTAATGCCCATTCTGGAAAAGTGAAAGTCTGAATACTATAGCAGACTCCTACTTGTTCAGACCCGACCACGACATATTTAATGTACGATCTGCATGCAATAAGTCCACGCAGGACACTAACCACTCCTGTGTATGCTTACTAAAATCTCTCTCCCTCTGGTTCGAATCCGATGAAGTGGCACGTTCCGTGCACCTCCCTCCCGTAAGGATTAAGCGCCGAAAACTTGATTAATATTTAGAAATTATGTTTATCAGCAAAAGTGGTAAAAATAAATATTCTTATTATTTTTCGAGCCTTAATAAATCGCTCAAACAATAATCATTATGACTGTGAGTGAAAATATATGTACCTCTCAGAAAATCATCATTATTCTTTGATCGTTATTTTTTCGCTCAAAATATCGCTCAATTCGGATTTTTTTTTCACGGAAATTTCCGAAAAATTTCATAAAGACTTTGTAAAGAGAATGATTAAAAAGGAGTTATCGAAGGATGAGCGATATTTTGAGCGAAAAAAATAACGACCAATGAACCTTCTGATGAAATTCATTTGTTTATGCGGATTTCCTAAGTAAATGATTTTTTTTTCATTGGAGAAAATACAGATAATCATTATTTACCGTTCTTGTTCTTACCATTATGTTCTAGTAAATATCTAAAAAAGAAAACATTTCATTAATACTTTTCTACTCTTCCTGTTCCATTTCAGTTCCATCATGCCACCAAATGCAGCAGCTTTAAATCACAATACTCTGGACGCGCTTGTCGCTGGTCAAAAGAATGCTAGCGCCAATGAAGCATCCAAACAAACTGGCGTCTTGTTTGAATGTGATGCCGATACCGTTGATGGAGCATTGGCTATTGATGTGAGTCAAAGAAAACGTGCCGAAAAACGTAAATTGCAATTAGTTTGGCGAAATATAATTCTTTTCGGATACTTGCACGTGGCAGCATTGTACGGTGCCTGGCTATTCTTTACTTCGGCAAAGTGGCCGACGGTGTTTTTCTGTAAGTATAACTAAAAACAGAACAATTTTTTTTTATTAAAATTAAATTATCAAAAACATTTGTAGCATTTTTTTGCTTAATGAAATTTAAAAATATTTACAATTTAATTGATTTTATAAAAATTGTTTACAAATATTGTTATGCCACTATTTCTTAATTGCACGATATTAATAAGTCCAAGAGGTAAATAATACTTTTTATAGGCATAAATATCAATTACTAAATTTAAATATAGACAAAATGTCCCATTTAAAAACTTTACGCAATTATCAAGGTAGTGTTTCAAGTGGCGATGAGTTATACCGGCAATATAAAAAAATGCATTAGTTTATTTAAAAAAAATATATATATAATTGCTCTGAACAAAATTTTATATGGCAAACATAAACGAATTTTTATTAGAAATATGATAATAAATTCAATTGCTATTTCCCTCGTTTGTTTAACACCTTAGACTTTTTTTTAAAAAACAGGGATGTTCCGAAATAAACGGTAGATATGTCATTAACGGCAACCTTGTTTCAAAATATTTGACTTCAGAGCATAGTTTTCCAAAACATGATTCAATAATTAAAGCTTGGATAAGTGTGACAAGGTAGTTATCATATTATAAACCTGTACATCAAAGAAGAGTTTCAAATTCAAAATTGGACATTAAACTATAAATTATTGAAGAAGAAACTTATCGTAAAAAAGTAGTAAAAATGTTGTAAAAAGTGAATTAAATACTTGTTGAAATATGGAGATTTTCTAGTAACTTAAAAATGGAGCTCCACATTTCTTTTCTATATTCAACAAATAAGTAACACTAGAAGCAGAGGACGGGGTCATAGAAGATCTCACAAGTAGAAATTTAAAACGTTTTAAGGTTCACGCTTTGAGGGCAGGCACCTAGAGTGTGCAGACGCTTAATTGGAATGGTGCAGCTACCCTGATTGTTGCGCAATATGCAATATGCAAAGCAAAGACGGAAAAAAGTGGGTTCTTGTGGAAGCTACTACAGCGGCCCTATAAAAGTGCGAAAATTTGGTGTTGAATTTGTTGTGGGAGAGAGACTCGCCACAATCCTCATCAAAGTGAAGTTCTTTAACTTCTTATTGCTGATTTGCGACCACGCGCCGACGGAAGGCCTAAAAGGCCTGTTTGTCGATTTTAAGGCTTGTTTGAGCGAAGGCGGCAAAAAATTCGGAAAATTTAAAAACTTATTTAGCTCCTTGACTGTCAGAGTAAAATTCCGCCACCTATTCGATCATGTTGCGATAGACGGAAGACGTTAGAGATAGTGGTCTACATGTGCGCACGTTGCGAGTGCATAATTTCAAAGAGTTTTAGAAATCTCTAATTGAAAAAGGCTTACCTATTTTTTCGAACTATGCTTGGTCTTCTGTTGCTATGGCCTATAACGAGTAATTTATTTTTTAGCCATTGGTCACCAGGAAACAAACCAAACCAATAGGAAAAAAGCATGTGCTGTCTACCAAATGTTTTCAATAAAATTCCAAAATTTTATTACTTTTTATAATTTATTAAGAGAAATCATGCGCTTTTTCACAAAGAAGCATTGTTTTTACGGGAGCCGACATATCTTACCATGAGGAAGGACCATTGTGACATTGATCCTTTTCGACCGAAAGCTTTTGCTAGCTTTACCTTTAGATAAAGGTCTGTAATGCAAATTCAATTACTCCAAAAAAATTATCTTTTGCTTTAAAATAGTCCTCAGCTTCAGCGACAACCTTTTCATTCAAGCGAAATTCTTTACCATGGCCCACCACTGCTTAATTTTTTTTTATATATAAAAGAGAGTGAAGCGAATTTAGAATGGTGAGCAGGAGAGAAACAATTTGCTGATCCTCTTTTTTCGCATAAATCACAATTGTCAAATTCAAGCAAACTAAACATAAACTGAAAAATATTTTTGAGAATCTCAGTGCTAAATGAATGAAAAAACGTGAATTCGCTGCCATAGTAACTTCTCCTTGTTAAATTCGCAATAAAGAGCCAACTCCAATTTTAGATATCCTTGAGATATCTGATAACTCACTTAACTTCATTTTCGATCATTCCAAACGATTTTCTGATGTTTTCTGGTGTGATTGAGACGTCCCTTGCGTTCGGCGATGACCACGTCTGACGGCAGTAAACCAACGTTTTATTGTTTTTCCTGGTGAAGCAGACAATTTTTAAGCAATTGCTTTCCTTGAACGGTATTTTCCCTCATCAAGAAACAATATAAAACTAAAACATGAAATTGTTTTTGATAAAACTAGCACCATTTATTTGTTAAGCTTTGGACTTTACAGCCCTTATAAAAACTCTAAATTAATGAAAAGATAATTAGGCAAGCTTTTGTTAGTTAATACCAAGGTCCACAGTTTACTTTCAGTGCTTTAAACGTGTATATAAAAACTTCTTAGATTCAGATCTCGATAGTTGTATACATAGATTCCAACACTGGTATGTGGTTGAAAATTATTCATAATGCATTTTTTGAGAGAGTTTGGGGGATGTTACGTAAAACAATCATTATTTTGTGTGCGACGACCTTGCTTGCGTTGTATATAAACCTTCTGATTGTTGCATATCGGCTTTCTGTAACTATGAAGTTCTCTGAGACATTTTAATTAATATGAAATTTTTTCCAATTACAAACATTCTTGTGTTCACTATTTGTAATGCATTTCAAATATTTTTATTTTTTTCAATTCAGCCATTTTTCTCTACTCCATTGGTGTTTTGGGCATTACGGCAGGTGCCCATCGTTTATGGGCTCATCGCTCGTACAAGGCTAAGTGGCCATTGCGTCTGATTTTGATTGCCTTCAATACATGTGCTTTCCAGGATGCTGCTTACCATTGGGCGCGTGATCATCGTGTACATCACAAATTCTCCGAAACCGATGCTGATCCACATAATGCTACACGCGGCTTTTTCTTCTCTCATGTCGGTTGGTTGCTATGCAAGAAACATCCTGATGTCATTGCCAAGGGAAAGAGTTTGGATTTGACAGATTTGCATGCTGATCGTATTCTCATGTGGCAATTGAAGTAAGTTAAAAGACAAAAAGTGTTTTTATTCAATTTTATGGTACATATGTATGTATAACAATTTTTTTCTTCTCTAGAAACTACATGATTTTGATGCCTTTGGCTTGCTTTATTCTCCCCACCGTTATTCCCATGTATTTCTGGGATGAATCATTCATCAACTCTTGGTTTGTTGCCACCATGTTCCGTTGGTGCTTCTTGTTGAACGTAACCTGGTGTGTGAACAGTGCAGCGCACAAATTTGGTGGACGTCCTTACGATAAGTAAGTGATTTTGTAAAATCTAAATATGTATTTATCCTAATAGATAAAATTCAACGCCAAATCGTTTTCATTGAGACCGAGAAAATACAATATGCAAAAATTTCTTTATAAGTCAAAGAAAATGCCGACTTTTTGAATAAACCCTTCAACATAAATACATATTTACATACCTTAATATTTATTTTAATAAATTAGTAATGAAAAAAAAAACACATCTTTATCTTCACAGGAACATCAACCCATCACAATGCCCAGGGGTTTCTGCCTTTGCCTTCGGTGAGGGCTGGCACAACTATCATCATGTCTTCCCATGGGACTACAAAACCGCTGAATGGGGCAACTACTCAATGAATTTAACAACAGCTTTTATTGATTTCTTTGCCAAGATCGGTTGGGCCTATGATTTGAAATCCGTCTCAGAAGATATAATTGAGAAACGTGTTAAGCGTACTGGTGATGGCTCACACGAATTGTGGGGTTATGGCGATAAGGATATTACCCAAGAGGATAAGGAAGGCATTATTATAATCAATAAGAAATCTGAATAATGCACACAATTGTGTTACTATATAATATACTTACGATATATATGAACATACCTATATGTGTCTTACCTGAACATTAAATACATCAAATTCATAAAATCTGGAAAAAAAATTATTACAATTAGAACAGGCAACCTCTATTAATGAATTGAAGTAGTGATTATGAAAAAGTTTAAAACTTATAATATTTAAAATTTTTCTTTTCCGCAGCATCGGTACTATTTAGAAAAAAAGGTGTAAAAATGTAAAAAAAAAATCATAATCAAAAAATTATCTATATTGGAAATTATAAAATGTATATAAGCAAATGTTGTTTCATTCATCGCTATAGACAAGCTAATCTTACCTTTTCTACGATCATCTGCCTTTCACAAATGCGAAAAGCAAAAAAAACATTCTCATAGATATTGTATTAATTAATTTAAAATCATTATGTACATAAAACACATTTAAGCTATTCAAAAGCAAGCATATTTAGTTAGATTAATGCATACATAGATATGTGGAAGCCCTTGAATAAAGTAAGAAGCCTTATGAATATTTAAAAATTATAATATATGAAATTTTGTTATTCATTAAACAAGAGAAAAGTATGTTTTGTTGCATGGAATATTATGACGAATCTTTGACAAATTGTGTGGGACGACCTTCGCGAAATTGGTCTTGGAGTGATCTCTACGAATTCGATTGAATTCACCATACCATCGATGAACACTAGTCCTGTGGGGGGATTCAGTATGCTATTATCACGATTTTCGGATCGTTAAAAATACTTAGCGGTAATTGCAACGATTCGAGTATTTGCTAAGCATATTTTAACGATATTCGTTGTCATTGATTACACGATAAATTGTTAATTAAACGACCAAAAATTTCGAATTGTTAGCGCCATCGACAAAAGATTTCATATTTTATTTAGGTTAAAATAAATAGTATAAAAGTTGAAATAAAATATAAATCGGGAAATTACCAACAAAAATGCAAAAGGAAATAAACTAAAATATCTTTTTAGTGTTTGGCATATTTTTTAATCCCAGTATGAGAAAAAAACGTACTCTTCGTCAATTGATGAAAGTTTGTTGCGAGAAGTGGAAGATCCTTTCAACTTTAGTGAAACAGCATTTCGAAAGTTATATCGATTAACCCCAGATTTAGTTGATGGCATTATTTTTCAACTTGATAGTCAAGTAAACGGCAGGAGAATAACGGCGATATCTACTGGAAAACAGGTTAATAATGCAACTTTTACGTGTTTTGCAGTTTTTAACTTTGTTAAATTGCTTGAAGGTTCTAACCGCCTTACGATTCTTTGCAACTGGATGCTATCAGCGTCCTGGCAGAAAGCAATGGTGGATAGCCTTGAGCCATTCGTCTGTAAGCCGCTGTATACATAGAAAAACAAAAGCAATCGTTAGTGCAAGCGACAAAACTCACTAGTTAACAACTCGGCAAATCGTATCGATAAAATTTACAGAATTCCCCTACTGATGGAGCTTCATCGCCGAAAATTGTATTAAGTTCACTGATGCACTGTTGCTTTGTTAATCCACGTTGTAAGTTGTAAAATCTAATCGCGCTAGAATATTGACGATTTAATACCCTTTTCGGGCCGAGATTATTTTAAGTTACTGTTAACAACAAATAGCGCTCGTATGTCAAAGTAGGTATAAGCGTTGCCAGGTTTTGGTCATCTATTCCATTTTCATCCACGCAAATCTAGATATTTTGGATTTCTAGAAGTTTAAACGCTACAAGCTCCTTTAAGAAATTAATCTTTTTATAATTTCAACGCTGCGGTTATAGAAAAATTTCTAAAGTTTTTTTTGTAAACATAAACTTCATATTGACACAAAATTGTTTGTATTTCGCAAATCGCCATTAAAACCAGATTCAAGCGTATTAATATATTATTATTTTTACAAAACAGTCGAATATAGTTTTTAACTATGAAACAATAAGGAAAGGTAATGTACGTAGTGACAGCTCGTTTTGTGGCTGCCTTAGCTCAAAGTTGTATTTTGGAAAAACGAGAAAAAACGGGAATAAATTACGGTTCCTTTTATAAAAAACTTTTTGTTTTTAGCTCTAATATTATCTTGATCGCAATTAAAGAAAATAAGACAGAGCTAGAGTTTATTTACCCGATGGACAGGACGGCGTACCTACAGCTTATAAACACCATTCACCGAGAGTCCGTAACACCTTTGTGAACTCTCTTCATGTTAATGATATTCTCGGAATCCAATCGCAACCCATCGCAGAACAAGAGCTCGAGCTGCCTCGAGAAACCCTCGTAACCCTGGCGCAATTAAGGTCTGGATATTGTAGTAGGCTCAACTCCTACTTATCCAGACTCTACCCTAACCTAACCAGCTATTTTCATGCCCACTCAACCCGACTCATCTAACAGCCCTCTCCTTCTGGTTCGAACCCTTCGAAACAGCACGTTTCCTGGGCGTCCCGTTAAATGACCTCGATGACTAAGACTGAACCTACCTGACGGGGTACAACAACACAGAGTTTATTTACCCTAATAATTAGTCGTAACGAAAATATATCATTAATACAGAGGAAATTTTGAGAAATGAGGCTAATTATAATTAATATAACTCGAACCCTGATCAGAAAATTAGAAAATTTATTAAAAACAAGAAGGAAGTGCCGTCTTCGATCTTGTTTTTTTCGTGAGCATATCAAAGGGATTGTATTGTTTAAGTTTTTTTGACGATTGGAACCGAATTATCTGGGAAATCGGTTACAACCCTCCTGTCACATATAGTCATCCTTATATCTGAACAAATTGGTTGTATGTGGACTATATGTTATAGTGGACGGTTTTTTATGATTTCTAGTATCAATGTGCAAATCATTACAGTGTAGAATATCAATAGAAAGATCAACATGAAATAACTAAAAAAAAACTGGGATACTAGTCGACGTTAAAACAGAAAGATAGAGGAGAGACAGCCAGACGAAAACGGCTAAATTGTCTGATCTTTTTGATCATATAATATAAATTTTAAAGGGATTTGTCTCTTTTTCGTGTAGTACTTACTTCTGACCAAAGTCATGAAAGATTTAAAAAAATTACTTTATTTAAAAAATTGATTTTTATAATTGTTGTCGCCTCTTGCTATATAATATGAACCCCTCCGAGTGTATTTCTGATATAAAATAAATACTTTCCCAGAAAAATGCATTAGTCATTCGATGGCGGATTAGGAAAAACTGAAAGTTCATCTTCTTCTTCTTCTTCTTTGGCGTAGGCACCGCTTACGCGATTATAGCCTTGTCAACAATAGCGCGCCACTCGTTTCTTCTTCTTGCTGTTTGGCGCCAGTTAGAAATACCAAGTGACACCAGGTCGCTCTCCACCTGATCTTTTCAACGGAGTGGAGGTCTCCCTCTTCCTCTGCTTCCACCAGCGGGTACTCCATCGAATACTTTCAAAGCTGGAGCGCTTTCATCCATTCGGACGACATGACCTAGCCAGCGTAGCCGCTGTCTCTTTATTCGCTGAGCTATGTCAATGACGTCGTATAGCTCGTACAGCTCATCGTTCTATCGTCTGCGTTATTCGCCGTTGCCAACGCGCAAAGGACCATAAATCTTCCGCAAAACTTTTCTCTCGAAAACTCCTAAAGCCGACTCATCGGATGTAGACATCGTCCAGGCTTCTGCACCATATGTCAGGACGGGGATGATGAGCGACTTGTAGAGTTTGGTTTTAGTTCGTCGAGAGAGGACTTTACTTTGCAATTGCCTACTCAGTCCAAAGTAGCACCTGTTAGCAAGAGTGATTCTGCGTTGGATTTCAAGGCTGACATTGTTGGTGTTGTTAATGCTAGTTCCCAGATACACGAAATTATCTACGACTTCGAAGTTGTGACTGTCAACAGTGACGTGGGAGCCAAGTCGCGAATGCGATGACTGTTTATTTGATGACAGGAGATATTTCGTCTTGCCCTCGTTCACTACCAGACCCATTCGCTTCGCTTCTTTGTCTAATCTGGAGAACGCAGAACTTACATTGCGGGTGTTATGACCAATTATGTCAATATCATCGGCATACGCCAACAATTGCACACTCTTGTAGAATATTGTGCCTGGTCTGTTTAGCTCTGCAGCTCGTATTATTTTCTCCAGCATCGAATTAAAGAAATCACACGATAAAGAGTCTCCTTGTCTGAAACCTCGTTTGGTATCGAATGGCTCGGAGAGGTCCTTCCCAATTCTGACCGCACTTCTGGTATTATCCAGGGTCAGTTTACAAAGCCGTATGAGTTTCGTGGGGATATCAAATTCAGACATAGCGGCGTAGAGGCATTTCCTTATCGTGCTGTCGAAGGCAGCTTTAAAATCGATAAAAAGGTGGTGTGTATCGATTCTTTTCTCTCGGGTCTTCTCCAAGATTTGGCGCATGGTAAATATCTGGTCAATGGTGGATTTGCCAGGTCTAAAGCCGCACTGATAAGGTCCAATCAGTTTGTTGACGGTGGGCTTTAGTCTTTCACACAATACGCTATATAAGACCTTATATGCGATATTAAGGAGACTTATCCCACGATGATTGGCGCAGACCGTGGGGTCTCCCCTTTTTTTGGATTGGGCAGAGCACACTTAGGTTCCATTCGTCAGGCATGCTTTCTTCCGACCATATTTTGCAAAGAAGCTGATGCATGCTCCTTGTCAGCTCTTCGCCGCCGTATTTGAAAAGTTCTGCCGGTAAGCCATCGGCTCCCGCCGCTTTATTATTTTTTAAGCGGGCAATCGCTATCCGAACTTCTTCATAGTCGGGTGATGGTATATCTGATGATCTATACCATCGTCATCGATTGGGGTTTCGGGTTCGCCATATCCGGGGCTTTCATTTTCACTGCCATTGAGCAGGTTAGGGAAGTGTTCCCTCCATACACTAAGTATACTCTGGACATCTGTCACCAGATTACCTCTATTGTCCCTACATGAGTTTGCTCCGGTCTTGAAACCTTCTGTAAGTCGCCGCATCTTCTCATAGAATTTTCGAGCATTACCCTTGTCGGCCAGCTTCTCAAGTTCTTCATACTCACGCATTTCGGCCTCTTTCTTTTTTCGTCTGCAAATGCGTCTCGCTTCCCTCTTCAGCTCTCGGTATCTATCCCACCCCGCACGTGTTGTGGTCGATCGCAAAGTTACGAGTCTGTTTTCTCTCCACTGCAGTTCGACATTCCTCATCGTACCAGTTGTTTTTCTGGTATTGCCGAAAACCAATTGTTTCCGAAGCAGCGGTACGCAAGGAATTTAATATTTCGTTCCACAGCTCCTTTATACCAAGTCGCTGATGAGTGCTCCCAGAGAGCAGGTGTGCAAGTCGAGTAGAAAACTTGCTGGCTGTCTGCTGTGATTGCAGCTTTTCGACGGCAAACCTTCCTTGTGTTTTTTGACGGGCGTTCTTTGCCACACAGAGGCGAGTGCGTATTTTTGCTGCTACAAGATAATGATCCGAGTCGATATTTGGCCCTCGGAACGTACGCACGTCTAGAACACTGGATACATGTCTTCCGTCTATCACAACGTGATCGATTTGGTTGCGTGTTTTACGATCTGGCGACAGCCATGTTGCTTGATGAATTTTCGTATGCTGGAATCTGGTACTACAGACAACCATATTTCGGGCCCCGGCAAAGTCAATCAGCCTCAGCCCGTTTGGGGATGTTTCGTCGTGGAGGCTGAATTTTCCGATTGTTGCGCCAAAAATGCCTTCTTTGCCCACCCTGGCGTTGAAATCGCCTAGCACAATTTTGACATCGTGGCGGGGGCAGCGTTCATAAGCACGTTCTAGGCTCTCATAGAAAGCATCTTTGGTCACATCATCCTTCTCTTCTGTCGGGGCGTGGGCGCAAATCAACGATATGTTAAAGAACTTCGCTTTGATGCGAATTGCGGCTAGACGTTCATCCACCGGGGTGAATGCCAGGACTCGGCGACGGAGCCTCTCTCCCACCACAAACCCAACACCAAATTTGCGCTCCTTTAAATGGCCGCTGTAGTAGATTTCACAAGGACCCACCTTTTTCCGTCCTTGTCCCGTCCATCGCATTTCTTGGACGGCGGTGATGTCAGCCTTTAGTCTTACGAGGACATCAACCAGCTGGGCAGCGGCCCCTTCCCAATTAAGGGACCGGACATTCCAGGTGCATGCCCTCAAATTATGATCCTTAAAACGTTTGCGGGGGTCGTCATCAAAATGGGGGTCTCTCGTCCGAGGCAATTGCTGATTTTTCATTGGAGTATAGTTTTTATGTGGTGGGTTCCAAACCCTACGCACAACCGCAAGGGATTCGCCTTCTCACTTTAGCTCGCCTCCAAACGGATGTTTGTTGGCTACCCAGAGGATACTTGGTCTAGAACCGGAAGTCGTGAGCTGCTTGAGCCATATGTAAAAGAATCGTTTCTGGCCACTCCCAGGTGAATGGCAGTCAGAAACTTTTCTCACTTGCGTGAACTTCTACACATGGCCCCATCCTCCAGTTCATCTATTTATTGGAAAAACATAAAGACGCAGACCACAAATTGGAGCAGTAGCAAGGTAAAAAAACTTAGCCAGCGTCAATTATATATTTTTTTTAAATATCATTAATTCTGTCCTCTAACGATCCATTTCAAAGTAATATTTCGTATAAGTTTTGTTTCTTTTTGCGGCATCATTTTCTCCTTAGAAAAGACAACTTTTGATATAAAAAAAATATATTTTTAGTTATAAGTAAATAAGCTGTATTCAAAGGCCAATTTTTGTTAGAAAAATTATTTTTAATTGAATAATACAACAAAGAAAAATTGGTAGAAGTGACAGCTGTTTCGGAGATCATCACATCTCCTCATCAAACTTCTTTTGCCAGGAATCGAACCAACGAATTCTGGCATCACAGGCGAGTGCTCTACCAACTGAGCCAACGCCTGCCTTGTAATCTTTTGTTGTATTATTCATTTTTTTACTAACCAACAACTATTAAGTGCGCTAATATTTAGCCGCTATTTTTACTTAATGTTGGGTTAGCGAGTTTTTGCAATCCTGCATACATTCAGGCATTAATAGTCTGAGAAATGTATATAAGTATGATTGCTTGTCGGGCTCGACTTATATATTATACTTGTATATTACAGGCTGCTTTAAAGAATCAAGAATATTTTTAATTTTTTAATTATTTTCGAAAAATTTGTTTAAATATGCATGATAATTTTTAGACGATTTATGAAGAATAAGCTTACCCCAAACCGCACAATATGCTAACTAGAAAGATCATAGGCTACCCTTTACTCAGAACTAGATATACGTTCTATGTGAGTTCATTTCAAACCATGAGCGCTTCTCGAAAATAATAAAATTTGTGTATTCAAACATATTTATATGCCAGGTAAAGGAGGGTAAATTTAGGTGGAACCGAGCATTTAATAGCTGATTGATATATGTATGTATGTAAGTTTTTGAGTTCTATATACTCGGAATCAGTTTCACCTTATTTCCAACTGTTATATTAAAAATGCTATTTTTGTACCTACCTATAGCCTGCTACAAAATACTATCCAGAAATAAATAATAATAAACAAAATGCAACAGTGTTCCCGACTCTTGATTTCTTCAACTTTTTACTATTATTCAACAAAATCCCTCAAAATTGTAAAAGAAATGATATTGTTTTTTCTAAACGAGAAGCTGTCTACCTAGTCGCCTCTCTTTATTGCATCATGGTTTTTAACGATAGCTCAATTGCCGAGGTCATCTAACGGGGGTTCCAGGAAACGAGATGTTTCGACGGGTACGGACCAGAGGGAGAGGGGTGTTGCATGAGTTGGGTTAGCATGCAAAGAGGTGGTTAGAGTCGTGCGGAGATTTATTGCATGCGGGACAAGTGTTGGATTAGTGGGAGTTAAACCGGCTACAGTATCGAGATCTTAATTGTGCCTGGGTTACGCGGATCCCTCGAGGCAGCGCGAGTTCTTGGTCTGCAATGGGTGGTGGTGATTGGACTCTGAGAATACCATTCACAGGAAGAGAGTTTACGAAGGTGTTAACGGACTCTCGGTGAATGGTTTATGGCCTGTCTGTACGCCGTCCTGTACAGCGGGTATTGCATGTATTGCCAGCTCCCGGTAGTCAAGTACTCCCTTCCTCATGTGCCTAGGTGGTGGTTCAGCGTCCAATAAGTGTCTGTTGGGATAATCCCTACGGTAGCATCCCAGCAGATATTGCTTACACAGCATAACATTATGCTCCTTAACTTGGAGCATAGATGTTTCACTGTGTAAGTGGTGCTCCGGCCATTAGGAGGTTTCCCGTCACGGCCTTCTTTAATTGTGTCCAAGTCCTCGACATCCAAATCAATACAGCATAGTTTACGACCGGCCGGACAATTGCTTTGTACGCTGCCAGCAGCGTTTCTTTGTCTTTCTCCCAGGTGCCAACGGCTAACGATTTGAGGATTTTGTTGCGGCTTTGTACTTTGGTGGCAATTGCAGTCGTATGCGGAGTGAAGGAGTGCAGGCTGTCGAATGTTACTCCCAGTAACTTTGGGTTGCTCGTGGTCGGAATTTTGACGTCATCGACCTTCACTTTGGGTTCTAGCCCGTACTCTTTCGTTCAGCTGGTGAAAAGGGTGGAAGATGATTTCGCGGGTTGTAGATGTAAATGTCGTGCAGTGAAGAAGTTGGAAAGATGGGCGAGATAGCAGTTTACTTTCGAACAAAGGCTATCAATATCCTGGCCAGACGCCAAATTCGAACAGTCATCGGCGTATGAGGTCAAAGAGACGCACTCTGGTGGTGGAGGAAGCCTCGAAATGTAGAAATTAAACAGCATCGGGGAGAGGACACCATCCTGCAGAACCCTCTGCTTAATTTTCCGTAGCTTTGACGTTTGACGTCGAAAATCAACCGATGATCGTCAACCACTCAGGTAATTCAAAGTCCACCTCTTCAACGTAGGCGGTAATGATGAATCCACAATGTCTGATAGTAGCACTGCATGATTAACCGTATCGAAAGCATTCGACTGGTCTAGTGCTACTAGAACAGTTCGCGCAAAGGGTCGATTTTGGTCAAGGCCATAAATTATCTGAGTATTTATGGCGTTAAGTGCAGTTGTGGTGGAGAGATATCGGGCGATAGGATTCTCCTTTATTTGCGGTTTTCCCCGGCCTTAGTAGCGGGACCACTCTACCCAGTTTCTACACCTTGGGTATAATTAGAGTGGTCAAAGACAGATTGAGAACCTTGGTGGACAGTCTGCTCCCGCTGGCCCCAAATATTTTAACACCAACATGTTTATTCCGTTGGGGCCGATGGATTTGGAGGCAGTTTACGCAGACGGCAGGTTCTCGCTCCGCCGAGGCGTGATCACCGAATGAAATTTCCACACGATCACAACGATTTAGCTGTAGCCAAGAGCTTGGTTACCCCAGAGGAGAGATTGCAGGACCTTAAGTGCTCCTCCCACTTATTCCGCTTGTGAATGTTGACCTTGTTCCGAATCTCGGTGTTCGCATGCAGAGATGCTTCTTCATGCTTCTTACATCGATGTTGTATGAATAGTTACAATATTTACTGGGTAGTGGTAGTAGCATTATAACAAAATTACATAAGTTACTTTATATTATCGAAATAAACTTAGTAGTAATGATAACGTGATGGTAACAACAATGTTAATTTCAACATTTGCTTAAATAAAACTTTAATTAGTGCTGGGCTCCTTTATCTTCTGCATACAGAAAGTATATAGGTACCCGCTCGCCATTTGGTAGATGAACTAATTCTTTGTGTGATATTAGATGAATCGCAGCCAGTCCGTAGAATAGCATTGGCAGTCCTAAAAAAAAATTATATGAATAATTTATTTTTATTATATACATAAATAATTTATTTTGGTGCGTCGCACAACAATTTTTTTACCCAAATTTATAACTTTCAAAAAACGAAAAAACTTATCCTCCAACGAAAGGTCTTGAATAGTCCGCTTGCTGCAGTGATATTTCATATACGGATAACATCCTGTGCGGAGTATATGATAATTTGCGCCACTATCAAGTGTCCAATTGAAGTGAGACCAGCCGCGCTGATCGTTCTCCACATCTTTGAACTAAATACAAAGAGGTGTGTCAATAACGAAAATCATTTCATTCAACACACTGCTCAATTTGCCTTTACAAAATAAGACGTCCAGGGAGGCTCGTTGCATTGCTTAAGGTAAGCGGTTAAAACTTCCGAAGCTTTTGGTTTAAATAAATTAGCCGTAAGTCGCATTTTGCATAAATCATGTAATTGCGTCACTTTTAATCACAATGTTTTGTTTGTTTTTTCTAAAGACCGGTCGCGAATGCCACGTGATGCTGCAGTATCAATTATCAATAGCCACAAAAACGCAATATTAATCGCATCAAAATCTCTACGTAATGTTTCTTTTTTGTTTATACAATTATAAAAAATTAGAAAGCACAGATTAGGCCACACAATGTAATGTTTACGCCAATGTAAATAATTCCACAATTTCTATTGATACAAAAAAAAAATTTATAGTTGACCTTGAAACAGCTGCTGGCAGTGATGGTAAATTCATGCATTAGTTATAAATGAAAATATTCCGAATTTTTGAATGGTTAAATTAGGTGCCAGCCTAGTACACCTTTTATCAACAACATATTCCCTCAAACTGCTCTATGTACACTAGTAAGTGTAAGCTGTATCTTTCCATTAATATCAAACTATTTGAGCTTATAATTTGTAATATTGGCACTTATGTTTGGGTACTCAGAACGTGTACGGTATAGTTGAGGAATTATTTTGTTGACTTGCGCATCACTGTTTGCCAACACAGCTGTTCAAGTAAGTGTTGCCAACTTCTAAAAACACACTATTTGTTAGTGTTTTCGTAGTTAGGAATTTTCTGGGCATGGTCCATAGAATACTGCAAATACATAGTAGATACATATCGTGTTTAATTGTCTAGTCATATTTTTGTTGTGTAGTGTTTAGCCCACACATATTACGTGATAATAATCAAGTCGGTTTTTTTCACTTAATACAATTTCTTTGTGGCATTTAATAGATTAATTTTTTTTAAATTATAATATTCCAGGCAACTTTGGATAAAATGTGGCCTAGACTGTGGTTTGCTGCCAGACGTTCAGCGATTCAGGTGAATGTTGAAAATGGGTTAAAAACTCTGACCCGTACATCGTCTAGTCAGTCCAAACGAGCGGAAATTTCCCAAACAAAACCAACCAATTCAGTATTAAATATAGAAAAATTTACTGATATACGCATATACAATGAACCAATTCCGCAATTTCTACCTGGTTCAGAAGAAATAAAGAAACTGGAGAAAGCACTTGAGCATTATGAAAATAATTGTGAGGACATACCTATTGTTATAAATGGTAAGGAAATTAGGAAAGGCCAAGAGACGTATCAAGTTATGCCTCATCGCAAAGGACATAAGATTGCCAAATATTATTATGCTGACAATGCCACCATAGAGGAGGCTATACGTGCTTCAGTTCAGAAACAAAAGGAATGGGATAGGACGCCGCTGTCAAAACGAATCGAAATTTGGGAGCGTGCAGCTGACCTTATGACGCACAAATATCGTGCTGATTTGCTGGCCACAACAATGTTGGGCCAATCAAAAACAGTTATACAAGCAGAAATTGATTCTGGTGCTGAATTAATCGATTTTACGCGTATGAATGCAGGCTACTTGAAACAATTAGCCAATAATCAGCCGTTAAGTCCTGAACCGCAAATAACTAAGAATTCGTTACGCTTCCGTGGTTTGGAAGGTTTTGTCGCTGCAATAACTCCATTCAACTTTACAGCAATCGGTGGTAATTTAGCATATACACCAGCACTAATGGGTTGCAGTGTTTTGTGGAAGCCCTCGGATACCGCGATGCTCTCCAATTGGACAGTGTTCAAAATTATGCGCGAAGCTGGCTTACCCGATGGTGTAGTTAACTTTGTGCCAGCAATTGGTAAGATAAATAAAGAGGAATATACGCACACTATGTACGGACATGAAATATTTTTTACGTATTTTAATATATAAAAATAAAAGAAACTTATTTCAAGGCATCGCGAGTGACCGCAAACAAAAAATTTTAAAATTTCTCCGATTAGATTATAATTAATATATTTTCGATGCTTATATACATACATATGTATATTTAAAAAGATCTAATTCCGAAAGTCTGCATCAAACTTTTCAAGTACATATGTATATCCCACATCGTTTATGATTTCTATCGCGAAAAACTTGCTTTAGTTACGGCTTTTTGCTTTTTAGATAACGATATTTACTGTATCTATAAATGTGTATACATATATAACATTTTTATTGCATTAATTTTTATTGGCGCTATTTTTTATCAGGCAAAAATTTTGGTGACACCATTACTAGCTCTCCCGATTTGGCTGGCATCAACTTCACCGGCTCTACAGCCACATTTAAAACACTTTGGAAATTGGTGGGCGATAAAATCGATACCTACAAAAACTATCCACGTTTAATTGGTGAATGCGGTGGTAAGAATTTCCATTTTATCCATCCATCAGCAAATGTTCAAACAGCCGTTGCACAAACCATACGTTCGGCATTCGAATATGGTGGACAAAAATGTTCAGCTTGCTCTCGTTTATATGTGCCTGAGTCGCTTTGGGAGTCACAATTTAAAGGACCATTAATTGAGAAAGCTAAAGACTTGACAATAGGCGATGTACGCGAGATTGGTAACTTTTATGGAGCTGTGATTGATGAGAACTCCTACCAACGTATACTCGGTTTCATCAATGAGGTTAAAAATGATCCCGAATGCACAATATTGGCTGGTGGTAACTTGTCTAACTTGAAAGGCTTCTTCGTAGAACCAACTATTGTACAAGTTAAGGATCCAAACAAGCGTGTCATACGTGATGAAATCTTTGGACCGGTATTGTCGGTATATGTATATAAAGACAGCGATTTAGATAAGACCATTGACTTGGTGCGAACCTCAACAAAATATGCATTGACTGGCAGCGTTTTCGCAACAGATGAATCTTTCTTGAAGAGCGCATTAGATAAGTTAAAAGACGCAGCCGGCAACTTTTATATTAACGATAAATCAACAGGCGCTGTGGTTGGTCAACAGCCCTTCGGTGGTGCACGTCAATCGGGCACAAATGACAAGGCTGGTTGCCCATTCTATCTGATGCGTTTCGCTTCGTTGCAAGCTGTAAAAGAGACATTCGTTCCCCTGACCGACGTATACTATCCGTATATGAACAAAACGAATAATTAAAACAAGCAAATGATAATTTATGATTTTTCTCTTTAAATGAAACTAAGCGAATCTCGAATGGCAGTTAAAAACTAAAATAAATAAAAGCTTTTACTATGTGGTTATGAATTGATTTATTGCGTTAATATTGGATTGCAAATTTATTATTGAATTAGTTAAGAAGTTAAACATGTAAATCTCAATTTATGCACACCTTATTTATATATTATTGGAATCTCTTTAAACGAACAAGTAACTTATAAACGTAGATAACTACATAACTAAATAACAGCTAAATGCAGGCTTGATTGCCAAAGTACATATATACACACAAACATATTACACAGTATATATGCATAAATACAAAAATATATAATAAAACTGATTAGATGCCAAGCCCACCATTTGTTATCAGCAAATTTCATATATATATATAGTACATATATGTATACTGATTCGAAGATGGGGCATGGATGTTATACTTATATACTTACATGTACTAACATTCGTTCAAGCAATAAATACAGACCTGAGATAAGCGCTTGCTTTTTGTTGTTTTTTATATTTTTTTAATGTTCCCATTAAATGTTTAGAGGTCGAGCCTAGTCATAAGCGTGTCTATTTAATAGAACCACAGAAAGTAAAATTTACTGATAGCGACATACATATATAAATAAATACATACATATTTTAAATATTCCTATGCACTAGCGAACTAAATAAATACTCATTGGACAATATTGAAAAATTTTAAATAAAAAGTATTCTACATTTAAAAAATATGCAAATGTATTATTAATGACATTTTTCAATTAACTCTCTGACAAAGAACTTAAAAAAGAACGTGTGCTGTACTATTTTCGTGTTTGTATTTCAGATATTTCGCTAATTAGAACAATATTTTTAAATGATATCTTTTTTAATGAAAGCATTTTTAGATTATTTCAATTTTAAATGTTTTAAAATGTGCCCTAAGTAAATGTGCTTTTATATTTTCGTCTATCTTGAATATATAGAACTATAATAAAGATTAATTTCTGTGGATGCCTCTTTCACCTTATACTTTCCATTGTTGTCTTATTAAATATATTTGAATAAGGTTTGTGTACATTTGTCATGCCGTTTATGTATGTGAAATACAAATTTGCTATCTCTCTAACTAAAGCGAGCTCGTGTTTTTTTTTTGTTTTGATCCATAAAGAACAAAATATAAATTCTTGAAATAATAACAAAAATAATTTGCATTATGTATATTTGTAGGTATGGTATGTTCTTACTAATTTGTATAAATTGGTTTTTAACTTTGTGCTGATAATCATGTACCGCTATTGTCACAGTAGATTGATATTTCAAAAGGTTACTTAACTATATACATATGTATCTGGAGTATATATGTATATACATATTTACATGCAAATGTGAGAAATGTGAGCTTTTCATATTTTCGAAAAATATATCGACACTTGGGGTGATTCATTTCGAGGTTTCCTACTTCTTTATAGAAAAAAACAGTAAATTTAAATTTAATGGGGAATATTTATTATCATTCGAAAGAGCATTCTTTGGCATTTATTTTTTGAAGATTATCTCTTTCAAATGTTGGCCGCGGCTACATCCCAGATGGTCCATCTGTTGAGTCCAATTCTCGATGACTCGTTCGAGCATTTCGATTGGTATCTGGCGAATGGACCGCGTGATATTTTGCTCCAAGGCTTGAATCGAATCGGGATTGTCCGCATAGACTTTAGACTTTACATATCCCCACAGGAAAAAGTCTAACGGTGTGATATCACATGATCTTGGTGGCCAATCGACCGGCCCAAAACGTGAAATTATCTGCTCACCGAAGTGTTCTCTCAATAAATCCATTAATTGATGCGATATGTGGGAAGTGGCGCCGTCTTGTTGAAACCAAATATTGCGGAGATCACGAGCTTCAATTTCAGGTATCAAATAGTCGGTTATCATGGCGCGATAACGGTTGTTGTTGTTGTTGTATTGGCATGCGCCAGCCCCGTTTAGGGTCAGGCAAGTTCAGTTTTCGTCATCGAGGTCATCTAATGGGAGGCCCAGGAAACGTGCTGTTTCGACGGGTTTGGACCAAAGGGAGAGGGGTGTTAGATGAGTCGGGTTGAGTAGGCATGCAAAGAGGTGGCTAGTATCGTGCGGGGACTCTTTGCATGCGGGACATGTGTTGGATATGTCAGGGTCGAGTCTGGATAGGTAGGAGTTGAGTCTACTACAGTATCCAGATCTTAATTGTGCCAGGGTTACGCGGGTCTCACGAGGCAACTCGAGCTCTTGTTCTGCGATGGGTGGTGGTTTGACCCCGAGTACACCACTCACTGGAAGAGAGTTCAAGAAGGTTTTGCGGACTCTCGGTGAATGGTGTTGATGGCCTGTATGTACGCCGTCCTGTCCAGCGGGTCTTATCTATATTGCTGTATGTCGTTAGGGTAGTCAAGTACTACCTTCCTGATGTGCCTAGCTTCCAGCAGGTGCCTGTTGGAATGATCCTTGCTGTAGCATCCCAGCAGGTACTGCTTACACAGCATAACATTATGCTCCTTAACTGCGAGCATAGATGCTTCACTGTGTAAGTGGTGCTCCAGCGCCTTCAGGAGGTTTCCCGTCGCGGTCCGAAGAGCGGTCTTCTGACAGGTCTGTAGCTTCTTCAACTGCGTCGTGCTAGTCCCCGGTGTCCAAATCGGCGCAGCATAGCTTACGACCGGCCGCCAATTGCTTTGTACGTTGCCAGCAACGTTTCTTTGTCTTTCCCCCAGGTGCTACCGGCTAACGATTTGAGGATTTTGTTGCGGCTTTGTACTTTGGTGGCAATTGCAGTCGTATGCGGAGTGCAGGAGAGCAGGCTGTCGAATGTTACTCCCAGTAACTTTGGGTTGTTCGTGGTCGGAATTTTTACGTCATCGACCTTCACATCGAGTTTTTGCCGGTACTCCTTCTTCCAGCTGGTGAAAAGGGTGGCAGAGGATTTCGCAGGTTGTAGTTGTAGATGTCGTGCAGTGAAGAAGTTGGAAAGGTCGACGAGGTAGCAGTTTACTGAAGAACAAAGGCTATCAATGTCCTGGCCAGACGTCAAAATCGAACAGTCATCGGCGTATGAGATCAGCGAGACGCCCTCAGATGGTGGAGGAAGCCTCGAGATGTAAAAATTAAACAGCATTGGGGAGCGGACACCATCCTGCAGAACCCTCTGCTTAATTTTCCGTAGCTTTGACTTTTGACGTCGAAAATCAACCGATGATCGTCAACCACTCAGGTAATTCAAAGTCCACCTCTTCAACCTAGGCGGTAATGATGAATCCACAATGTCCGATAGTAGCGTAAATGATTTACTGTGTCGAAAGCATTCGACAGGTCCAGTGCTACTAGGACAGTTCGCGCACAGGGTCGATTTTGGTTAAGGCCATGAATTATCTGGGTGTTTATGGCGTTAAGTGCAGTTGTGGTGCTGTGCACTTTTCGGAAGCCATGCTGATGTATAGCTGGGCTCTGATGGTGTGTGAGGGACAGAGCAGCAAGGCCTCAATTATCTTCGCTACTGGGGAAAGGAGGGATATCGGACGATATGATTCTCCTTTATTTGCGGATTTAGTAGCGGGACCACTCTACCCAGTTTCCACACGTCGGGTATAATTAGGGTGGTCAGGGGCAGATTGAGAAGCTTGGTGAGATATTCTGCTCCCGCTGGGCCCAAATTTTTTAACATCGGCATGCTTATTCCGTCGGGGCCGATGGATTTGGAGGCTTTCGCCTTCCCGATAACCCCCTGAACCTCTTCCCCGGAGAAATCAAGCGTCGCGCTGGTGTTCGGCAGTTTATGCAGACGGCGGGGTACTCATCGTTTCGTTTTGTCAACCGAAGGGTGCAGTGTGAAAAGCCGGCTAAAAAAGCTCTCGCACCTCTTCGGGTCCGACTATTCGTGATCACCGAATGAAATTTCCACCCGATCATCACTTCTCGACGGATTTGACAACGATTTGACAGTAGCCCAGAGCTTGGTCACCCCAGAGGAGAGATTACAGGATCTTAAGTGCTCCTCTCACTTGTTCCGCTTGTGGGTGTTTACCTTGTTTCGAATCTCGGCGTTGAGTTCCCTGATACGGGATCGCCGGGATCGGCCAGGCGTAATGTGTCGCGCCTTGTCGCTAAAACCGCCGCTTCGGTGGGGAAATTAGGGCGGATTTCCGCGATTCGACCTGTAAGTATGAAGCGGGGGCAGCAGACACGACAATTTTGCGGAAAGTCTTTTCTGCAGGGAGGACGTTAGTGGGAGTGGGAAGAGTTAGCTTTGTTAAAGTTAACAAATGTCCGGTGGTCCACGGAAACGAAGTCGGGAGGCCTGTCAATCGAGATGACTATGGGCAAATGGTCCGATGCGAGTGTAAGCATAGGTCAACAATGTATGCAATTTGTCAGAACAGCGCTAGCTATTGTGATGTCAGGCGAGCTATGGCATTTGCCCACAATCCTAGTAGCGGCTTCGTCGTTCATTCATTCATTCATTCAGCTCCATTCCTCGACGACCATTTGACAGGCAGGAATGCCAAAGATCGTGGTGCGCGTCAAAGTCGCCCAAAACCAAACGGGTTTCGCCTCTGAGTAGCGCACCTATATCAGGACGGTATCCAACTGGGCAACTTGTAACGGGAGGAATGTATATATTAAATATTTCGAGCTCGACACCGCCTGACCGGATGGCTATGCCCTGATATTCTAGGTAGTATCCCTGCGGTCGATGTCGCCGTCGATAAGACGATACTGCACGGTGTTGTGTAAAATGAAGGCCAAGCCTCCACCATAATCTCGCTCGATCCTTTCTTATTATGTTATAACCTGCCCGGCTCAGAAGATCTGATCGGGCGCTTTTTTTGTCTCTTGGATCGCAGCTATTGCCAGGCGTTCCCGGCTCATGAAGTCGACTATCTCGTCGATCTTTCCTTGGAGTTCGTTGCAGTTAAATTGTACGAGTCTAAAGTGTCTCGGGGGAATGTTTGTAATACGGGGGGTGAGGGAGTTGTGCGTAGGTTTTGGTTGTTGCAGCTGTGTGACCCGCTGTGGTGGTTGTCGCACATTGGTGGTAGTTGGCGGCTGCGTAGTATCTACAGGCGGGGGCAGACTCCTACAACATGGGGCAACGAAAGCACTACTCCACTCACGAGTGGTGCGCAGACCAGAGCACGACCGAAAGTGGCACCAGCCGGTGCATGAGTTGCATTTGACTGATGTCACATTCCGCCGTACTATGGTCTGACACACGGAACAGACTGTGCGAGGTACTAAGAGCTACTGATTAGCCCCCGCACGGGAGGTGGAGCTGGATGGGGGTAGGGGAGGGTTGGGAAAAGATGATTGGGAGTCATGCTGCGGTGAGCTCCGTTGGCCGTAGAGGCCCGGGGGGGTTACCCAAAGTGAGTAAATGTGCAGAAGGCACTGCCGTATTGGCCAGAGGCGCCGCCGGGCGCTGGCAGCATGGGGCCACGTAACGCGTGGTCCACTCTCTATGGGTCTTAAGGCCTGAACAGGTCTTAAGATGACTCCAACCATTGCACTGGTTGCATTTAACCGAGGTGGAAGAGTGGTGGAGTCGTCTTTGGCACACGCAGCAGAAATAATCCGTCGGACCAGGGTTGATTTCTACACCAGCTCTGATGAGAAGGATTTGGAGCAGGCCTGCTGCGAGATGTTGCTCCAGTGATTACTAAAACTAAAATTACCTGATGACCTAAACAAGGTTAGATCGCCGAAAGGGTCAACTCCGGTGCGTATAACCAGCTGTCGTGGGAGTCGCGCGCGATAACGGTCGCCATTGACGGTTACGTTCTCAGCGGCATTTTTGCAGAAATATGGACCGATGGTTCCATCCGCCCACAAACCACACCAAACCGTTGTTTTTTCTGGATGAAACGGCAGTTCTTGAATCTCTTCATGCTGCTCTTCATCCAAAATGCGGCAATTTTGCTTGTTTACGTACCTATTGAGCTAGAACTGAGCCTCATCTCTGAACAATATTTGGCTCGAAAACATCGGATCTTCTTGGAACTCTTCAAGAGCCCATAGAG
Organism: Neoceratitis asiatica; assembly: GCA_030068015.2. Taxonomy (NCBI): domain Eukaryota; kingdom Metazoa; phylum Arthropoda; class Insecta; order Diptera; family Tephritidae; genus Neoceratitis; species Neoceratitis asiatica. The sequence goes on along the minus strand of CM061528.1, from coordinate 51,366,952 downwards.
CGAAGCGATGTTGCTCGAGAAGGTCGAGCGGTTTCAATTCCTGTACAAGATGAATTTTGTAGGCTTTCAATTTAAGATCTCGACGCAAAATGCGCCAAGTCGTTCCATACGTCAGTCCGAGTTGCTGCGAACGGCGCCGCTTTGACTCTCCAAGGTCTTCGTTTACACTCTTAGCCACGGGCGCTATATTTTCTTCACTGCGTGCTGGACGTGGTCTATTCGATCGAATATTCTCCAATAATGAATGCTGGGTCTCAAGATGAGTGATGGTGTTGCAAATAGTACGCTCAGGAGGCCGATTATGTTGACCATAAGTCGAGGTAAGCGCGCGAAACACGTTCTTTACAGCACGTGAATTTTCGTAATAAAGTTGAATGATTTGTAAACGTTGTTCAGGAGTAAGTCTTTCCCTGATGAAATGCCAAACAATACAGAACAAAAATAACATGACAGCTTGACACGACTCACGCGTGATCTGTCAAAAAAAGGCTATTGAAACAAGAAACTCTACTTGGATCATCCTTTAAAAATTAGCTTTTTTTAGGAAATTTTCTCTACACCACGCAAAATATTGCATGGGTCATATTTATATAGGAATTCGAATAAGAGTGATATGATTTCTTTAAAAAAAACACACTAATTGTTAAGGAAATTCAAATGTGAAGTACAATCGATACAATTAAGTTATGAATATGACATCATTCAAATGGCCTCCACGACTTCTTCTGCGGGAACGAATTCGATGAACCCAATTTTTGAGAACTTTTTCCACTAAATCAAGTCGTATATCATGAATAGCACGTTCAATATTGACTTTTAAATCTTGAAGGGAGTCTGGCTTATTGCTAAAGACAAATGACTTCAAATAACCCCACAAGAAGTAGTCTAATGGTTTTAAATCACAACTTCTTGGAGGCCATTCAATGTCACATTTTCTTGAAATAATCGAATCTCCAAACGTTTCCCGCAATAATTCGGTTATTGTACGTGCTGTGTGACACGTAGCACCGTCTCGTTGGAACCAGATGTTGTTAAGATCAGCTTCTTCCAATTGTGGCCATAAAAAGTTGGTTATCATCAATCTATACCGCTCTCCATTGGCAGTAACGGTGCTACTAGCTTCGAAAGAAGTACGGACCGATGATTCCACCACACCAAAAACCACACCAAAATGTCATTTTAGGTGATTGTAATGGTTGTTCATGAATAATTTGTGGATTTCCTTCGCACCAGAATCGACAGTTTTGTTTCTTTACCGCACCACTCAGATGAAAGTGAGCCTAATCGGAAAAGATGATTTTCTTAAAAAAATCGTTATCGTTTTCAAGTTGTACCAAGGCAAAATCAGCAAATTCACGACGTTTATGATGGTCCATGGATGAAATTGTAAACATTATTGAAAAAAAAGAAAAAAAAAAGACAGATCATGACATAATGGCTAAAACGACACTTAGAAATCATATCATCCCTATTGGAAAACCCTTTGCCATTCATGAATTGAAATTGAAACTTTAGACCGAAGTAAGTACCAGAAGCAGCAGAGATATGCCCTTCAAAATTTATACCAATCGTATCGGAATAACGAACTGAGTTTATTTAGCCATGTCCGTCTGTTGAACGTAAACCTAGTTTCTCAGTTTTTTAGACATTCAAACGAATTTTAGTGAGCGGGTGTACTTTTGTAATATTAATGGAAGGCGTAATGACTTCGGCAGGGCCAAAAGCTGCTACATTATTATGATGTTCGGCCAATAGCATTTAGTTCTAAACACTTGGATGCCTTGAATGCCAACACTGAGAACAAAGGCGACACAACTCAAAATTTTCCAAAATCAAAGACTTGAAATTTTAAAATACCTAAATTAGTGGCTTTTTACTATTTATGTAACTGAAAACATATAGCCCGCCCTGAATAATGTCCCCAATGTCTATCCTTGCTGCCATGGAAGATATTCCAAGTTCTGACTGTACCATCGTTCCTGAACTCGATGACGAATTAATCTCCTAATTAGGGAAGTCCATTTGGAGATACTGCAATTGGTGAACCGGTCCAAGCAGAACTGGTGGGAGGAACACTTAATTTCCTGTAAGTTCTCTCGCTCGACTAAACTTTGGTCCACTGTCAGATCATTATAAAACCTAACGAGATGCGATGACCGGTAGGGAATTACATTCGGTGACCGCGCATCGTCGAACCCAAAGAGGTGCGTGAGCTATTTTAACCGGTTTTATCAACTACACTCTTTGGTTGACATACCATCGGCACAAATTGCCAAACACCAGCGCGACGTTAATTTTACCAGAGGGGAGGTTCAGCGTGACTTCCGGAAAATTGGCAGCACCAAATTTGCATTGAATGCAACGAACTTCCAACAATCTATGATCTTAACCAAAATCTAGGAAACGTGCGAGCTTTCCTATTTGTTGTATTTGTTCTGAATGTGTAAAAGTTGCTACTACCAACCATTGCGCGATACTCACTAACGTCGGAGTTGAAGAGGTAGACTATGGAATTACTTGAAAGTCATCAGTAGAATTTCAAAACACCAAATAAGTTGGAATGGGGTTCCGCAGGATGATATCCTCTCCCCACTAAATTTCATTTTTATATTTCGAAGCTCACTCCATCACCAGAAGGCCTTTTACTGATCTCATACGCCGCTGATTGCTCGATATTTGGTGGAAGATCTCGCCGATCAACACATAAAGAGTGAAACACGTTCTTACATGCTCTTATTTAACCAGACTTGACCCAGTAAACACAACGCTCAAATCTTTGAATGCCGGATTTACTTATCAAACACCACTCTTCTTCTAGTCCGAACTCGTTAAAACAGCTTGTCTTTATCTTTAGATCAAAAAGTGTTAGCATACAATTAAGCTTAATGTTGGTGAAAAAACTGCGTCGTGAAACTTTGGTGGAACATTAAACAGGGCTTGATAAAGCAATTTGTAATGTCACTTCTATTGCTACAGCAACAAAGTTCAAAGAAGGTGTATTCGTTGGGCCATATATTAGAGGGCTTGTGGCTTAGGCTTTTGGTTGACAAATGAGTTAGAGCACGCTTTCTGCATTTCTTCTAAGTTATTTTCTTGGAAATTTTTCTACAATCAATTCGAATTTAACTCGCTGTCAAATACGCTGCTAAATACGCTGCCATACTCTTGAGTACATACTAATGTGTTGAATACCTGATCTCTCTATGTACATATATGTAACTCTACGAAATTACCCTCATAAGCAACGCTGGCACCAACGTGACGCCAAAAGAAGACCATCTCTATTCTTTTTGGGCGTTTTGGGCATTCCCTGATTTTAATTTCAACTTTTTTACTCCAATTTAATGCGAATTCCCAAAAATTAAGAAGGAGAATTCCAAAACACGTTCAATAATTAGTCAATATGAATTTTTTTTAGCTTTTCGATAGAAAAATAATTGAAAAGAGAAAAGTTCATTGTGTCATACCATTGGCGTTTTTCGCTTTGCTACCAGAGTTTGAAATGTCACACAGTGCAGTAAAGTCCGATCTGTCATTGATTTTAAAACTATATATGTATGTATACCTTTGCTTACAGTTCAAAATAAGGTTTTCAGAGAATATGTACGTGCACATGTGGATACAAACAAATGTATACGTATGTACATATGTAACCATTTACTTGGAATATAAATTTATATATGTACCTTCATATTTACAAATTTTTCTATAGAATTGCTTGTTATTGTTTTGAATATTTCGAGTTGAATAAGGGGTCAGCTTAGTTTCAATACCTTCATGTTGTAATACCCTTAACATTTAAATCTGTTCTACGGACATTGTACATAGAAAGATTTTATCAGCAGATCGAAATTAGAAGTACTATCAAAATATTGACAACCACAACATTTTAAACGACAAGTTTGCATAAATTTTTGAAATATTCAAACTTTCCATAAAGACACAAGAGATTGGTAATTTAAAAAAAAATGCGCACTCTTTGAAACGAATCTTCTTCATTCATCGTTTCGTAGAAACATTACTTCGAATAAACAGCATTCTTCAAGGGGTCTCCGTTAATTTGATCTAAGCTCGCCGAGAGAGCGCCTTCTTTTTCCTTTATCTGCCTACTCAAAAATAACCGAATTTGATTGACGAGCCATAGTGAAATTAAAGGGAATTTCAAGAAACTTGAGCTAGTCAGAATGGTAACTTTCAGATTACGGCATCCCATTAAGAGCAGGTGCATCGTGGGTCCACGATTCAAGACTAAATGGTTCTAATGTCTCCCAACAAAAAGTAGTCTGATGACAGGACGTGACGAATTACCATGTGTCTCAGGGTAAACCACTTCAACTGGAAGACAAAAGCACAGTTACATTTCTCATTGACCACAACAAAATTTATAGCTTCGTCGTAAGACTTTCCTACTTTTTACCTTTTTCCTATGTGGGAGTCAGCTGGAGTCTTCCTTCGATCAAGGCAGATTTGCATTGGATCTAAAGGGTGATCGATTTCGAGTTTTCCTACTTCTTTAAAGAAAAGAAAAAAACACAGAAAATTCAAATATAATGGCATTCTTTGGCATTTATTTTTTAAAGATTATCTCTTTAAAATGTTGATTGCGGCTACGTCTCAGAAGGTCCATCCGTTGGGTCCAATTTTCGATGACTCGTCCGAGCATTTGGACTGGTAACTGGCGATGAAGCGGGATAGTCCGCATAGACTTCAGACTTTACATATCCCCACAGAAAAAAGTATAACGGTGTAATATCACACGATCTTGGTGGCCAATCGGCCGGCTCAAAACGCGAAATTATCTACTCACGGAAGTGTTCTCAATAAATCCATTGATTGATGCGATGATCAAATGCCGCGGAGATCACGAGCTTGAGTTTCAGGCATAAAATAGTCGGTTGTCAAGGCGCGATAACGGTCGCCATTGACGGTAATGTTCTTACCGGCATCATTTTAGAAGAAATATGGACCGATTTTTTCACCGGCCCACAAGCTACACTAAACCGTTGTTTTTTCTGGATGAAATGGCAGCTTTTGAATCTCTTCGGGTTGCTCTTCGTCCCAAATGCGGTAATTTTGCTTGTTTACATACCCATTGAGCCAGAAATGGGCCTCATTGCTGAAATAAATTTGGCTCGAAAACGTCGGATTTTCTTGGAACTTTTCAAGAGCCCATAGAGCGAAGCGATGCCGCTTGGAAAGGTCGAGCGGCTTCAGTTCTTACACAAGCTGTATTTTGTACGCTGTCAATTTAAGATCACGACGCAAAATGCGCCGTGTCGTTCCATACGTCAGTCAGAGTTGCTGCGAACAGCGCCGGTTTGACTCTCCATGGTCTTCGTTTACACTCTCAGCTACGGCCGTTATATTTTTTTCAGTACGTGCTGGACGTGCAGTATTCGGTCGAATATTATCCAATAATAAATGTTGGGTCTCAAGATGAGTGATGGTGTTGCGAATAGTACGCTCAGTAGGACGATTATGTTAACCATAAGTTGGGCGAGGTGTGCGAAACTATTCTTTACAGAACGTGAATTTTCGTAATAAAGTTAAATAATTTGTAAACGTTGTTCCGGCGGAAGTCTTTCCATGATAATATCCCAAACAATACAGAACAAAAATAACATGACAGCTTGATATGACTCACGCGCGATTTGTCAAAAAAGGCTCTTGAAAAAAGTACTTCTACTTGGTTCACACTTTATTTATGTGCCAAATATTGGTTTGGTATTTCTTCTTGTCCTCAAGCATTTATTTAGAAAAATACTTTTTATTAAAAAAAGCTACATTAAAAATGTCGTGAAGGGTGTATAAGCACATATATAAAGCGCCCAGCTTATTTTCATAATGGCTTGCATCTCACGTGAATTACAAACAACTGGGGGTTTTCTTAATCACCTGTTATATTCTTGCAAATATAAATAACATATGCATGTATGTACGAGTACATAATCTCTATGTTATTAGTCACAATTGCAAAATAAATAAATAAATACGACAAGGCGCGCTCTACTTTAGTTAGTTGAATGTCGATTTCGGTTTGAAAATGCAGCTCATCAGTGCAGTTTCCCTACTACTCGCCGTCGTTGTATTAGATCAAACCTTTGCAATTGATGTGACAACTTCGTTGGGTAAAATACGCGGTACCACATTAAAAACTCGCTTGGGCGCTGATTACCACGCTTTCCGTGGCATACGTTATGGACAATCGCCAGAAGGAGATTTACGCTTCAAGAATCCCAAACCATATCCAGCCTGGGAGCCAGATATTTATGATGCAATGACAGATGGGCCACGCTGTCCACAAGTGACAGAAGCATCAGATGTGAATGATCTTTCCGAGGATTGTCTACGTTTGAATGTCTACAGCAAGGATTTAAAAGCCAAAAAACCGGTTGTAGTGTATATACATCCTGGCGGTTTCTATTCCGTTTCAGCGCAAAGCAAAAATTTTGCTGGTGCCGAGAATTTAATGGATCGTGACATTGTTTTGGTGTCTTTGAATTATCGCTTAGGCACTTTGGGTTTCTTAGCAGTAGGCACAGCCGATGCACCGGGTAATGCGGGTTTAAAGGATCAAGTGGAAGCATTACGTTGGATACAGAAGCATATTAGTCACTTTGGCGGTGATCCGAATTCGGTGACGTTGTTCGGCTATAGTGCTGGTAGCTTCAGTATTGGTCTGCATATGATGTCGCCAATGTCTAAGGGCTTATTCCATCGCGGCATCATGATGAGTGCATCACCATTGGGACAATTCGATTATGATACGAGGCAAAAGAGGTTAAGCGATAGGCAAGCGGACCTCTTGAAGTGTCCCAAAGAGCCAGATGAGTTGGTGAAGTGTCTGAAGGGTGTAAGTATTTTACTTTGTTTTATTTAATTTAATTGTATTTTGTATTATTTTTAATTTTATACCTTTCGTGTACATGGAATGGTATATTAACTTAAGTCCGAAGTATGTAAGTACCAGAAGGAGAAGAGATAGCGCCACCAAAATTTATACCGATCGTATCAGAATAACGAGCTGAGTTAATTTAGTCATATTTTTCTGTCCATCTGTCTGTTAGAATGCAAGATAGGCCCTCAATTTTTGAGTTATTTCAACCAAACTTGGTAGGTACTTATACGTTTAAACGATGATTTGTCAGTACCGGCCAGATCGGACCGACAGATTTGTCAGATTTCAAATTTGAGGTTCAAAATTTGAGGTCAAAAAGCACCTAATACCCTGAAATTTGGTACTCCAAACATACAAAATGAATTACACATTGGTTCTAAAAATCATCGAAATGGAACAAATATATCATATAGCCTCCATACACCGATTTATTTAGAAGTAAGGTTTTGGTTAAAAATCAGTCAAAAAAGCATTTGGGAGCGTGAAATTTGGTATTCTATAAGTATAGACATAATCTCCAGTTAATATTGACAATGAAAATCATCGGCATCGAATCTTGCAATTTGCAATAAATTTGATATGTCCATGAAAGGTATAAAGACTTCGGCATGGCCGATGATAGCCCTTCTTCTTGTTTTTAATTTACGCTATTTTATTCTATTTAATTTTACTTTCCACAATTTATACCTGTAGAAATCTATGATGGACTTTGTGAACACAACACCACAAATGTTTGATTTCAATTGGAGTCCTGTATTGAATTGGATGCCAGTGATTGAAGGAGATTTCGGACAAGAGCGTTTTATAGTGGAAGACCCTTATATAACTATACAAGGTCCAAACTTCCAAAAGGTACCACTTATAATCGGAATAACGGAATATGAATTCATCGGTGGCGCTAATTGTAAGGGAAAATTCTTAACTATATCTATGTACATATATCCATATACATTTTACTTTATTTATTTTTCTCCTGTAGACCTCTTGAACAATGAAACCACCAGAAAATGGTATAATGAAGACTTTGAAAAGTATGCGCCCATCGGTCTTATGTACGAACGTGATACACAACGTTCCAAAGAAGTCAGTCGGGCCTTACGCTCAAAATATTTAGGAAATTCCACGCTAACACAACCTGACTCCTTGGTACCTTTTGGAAATCTTTACTCTGACGGTATTATTGGTTTTGAATATCATCGTTTCCTGAATTTGGTTTCGCGTCTAGTACCAACCTACACATACCTCTTTACTTACAGGGGTCGCTATAGTCATTTCAAGCTGAATGATGAAGTTTTTGGTAAGCTAATGATCTATTAATTATAAAAAAATATTTAAAATAAATATTTTTTCATTAAAGGTGCTGTACATCACGATGAATTGCTGTACCTATTGTATGTGCCCGTTATGACGCCACTCTTCAAGAAAACCGATCCAGAAAATATGGTTATTGAAAATTTGACACGCATGTGGAGCGAGTTTGCTAAAAAGGGGTAAGTGACTTTCTAAAAGTGTAGTTTAAGTACACTCCAAAAGTATCTTACTAAAAAAAAAGGGTATTATATATGATAATATCAATGAGGTGAGGTTAGATCGTTGTCGCGTCTTAAACAAGGAGAGAATCACACTTACTTTAAGTCAAGATATCTTGTAGGGAAAGAGCGGTCTCAAGCCACAATTTTAGATATTAGAGAGGCTGTAGATTATATTGCAAGCGAATTCACCGAAAGGTTATTTTTATTTTCTGCGATTGTCAGTATGGAACTAAGACGCTTTGCTACTTACAAAAAACTCAATAATAACCGTCGATCTTTACACCAGATGGACACACCGATCAGACTATCCCTCATTTGAAGTCATGATCACAGGGGCTTTGAAGGGAACTGTAAGGCATACAAGCTTCTCAGGCAAGGCATAACTCAAAACAATCTTATATCGTGCTATATGCGAAATGCTTACCTAAGAACTTACTTATAACCATGCCGCATCATGATGGACAAACACTTCATTGTACATAAATTTGTCCCGTTCGAAATGATCGCAAGAGGTCCACGCGAAATTTATTCACATAAAAGGGAATACATTTCTAAGATAATAAGAATCTCGAGAGGCTATTTCTTACTAGGACAACATGCAGACATGGAGTTCCTTTTACGAGATGCTGTCATGAAAACGGTGAGGAGGAAGATGTCTGGGAGTTGCCTTCTTATTTTTGCCCTCTTTCAAGTTAGGATAGATCCAATTGTTCTACCGATCGCGGTTATGATCACTACATTATCTTTTTCTTCTTATTTATTGGTTTATACACCGATAGCGCGATTGTAGCCGAGAGTTTGGTTTTCGAAGCAAGAGTGGTCCTTCTTTCTAAGCTGACACCGCTGTTGGTAATAAATTTTATAGTGCTTAACATTTCAGGACAGAAAAGTTTTATGTCAGTTCGGTAAGAGATGGGTTAATAGGAAGAGTTGGCGGTATCAGGGCCCTACTGCCCTCAGGCGGACTGTGGGACACCACAAATTACTGTTGGTAGACGTTCTGATCGGTGATTATGCCATTGGATCTGTTTATATGATGACGTGGTATACTTATCTCAACAATTCGTGAATAATCGAAAAGAGCTTTCGGGTATTAAAGTCTTCTTGTATTCATGTTTGGCGATAGGCGTTTTGAAGAGTTTTATGTTCTGATTCGGTCATTCGGAAACTATTACAAATCATGTAGTACCTTATATATGTTGCCCCTATCGAAAGCGTTAACTTCTTTAGTTAGGACTGAGATAGAGACCCCCAAACCGTCCACGTTTTTGCTTAAAAGTTTTTACTTTTTAGAATACCCGTATTAAAACTGATTTTGAAGTCAAAAATGTAATCCATCATTTTTAGTGTTCCAAGCATATCATTTCTACAGTCTGAGCTCAACCGTTAGGTCCAGTACACAATTTTATTTGGGTAATTACCTCCGTGCAGTTTTGAAAATCGTACCTACACCCACATAATTTAATAACAGAGATTGAAAAACTTGTAGGCTCCTCTCTAACCGAAATTTCTAATTCTCCTTTCTCTCCTTCTATCAGCGGCTATTGCATAGAAAACTTCTTGTTTTTTCGTTGAGAGCAGACTTTCACTTCGTTTTATTAAATCCTTACATAATTTTCTGTATTTCCAGAGACCCAAACAACTCGACTGATGAGTATTTGAGGAATTTAAAATGGCCCGTCTACAATAATGAGAAGAAACCGTATTTGTTAATAGGAAAAGACTTGGAAGTTATGGAGGGTGGAGTTTTCACTGAAAGATTCCAGATTTGGGATGAGCTCTTCCCGGTCCCGAAATTTCAATAATAGTTTAAATAAGCAATGAAATAACCATTTCAACAGAATTTTTTAAAGAAACAATCGATTGAAACATATTTTTGAGTGTATTTATTTGACTTTTCATGTTTTATTTTCATATTTATTATCGAAAAGTTTATACAGTTTTTGATAAGAAAATAAATATAGTTTGGTTTTTGGTATGGAAAAATCGAATTGAAATGCATTGTCTTACAATTTATTGCATAATTTTTGCTTTGTTGAAATTAAATTTTGAGGTCCCAGTCATGTGTAAGAACCACGGACAAACGTTTTTGAAAAAGACGGAGATCAAAAATAAATCCATACCGGAAAATAGTCAAGACAATGTGTCAAATGATGAGATGCAGGAAGTGCAGAGTACAACTGAAGTGGAAGAGATAACAGCTCAAGAAAGTAGTAATGGGAGCAGTAATCACCAGGAGAAACCAAATAAAATAATAGAAAATAAAAAGCCCAAGCCTAAATGTAAAACGCATAAATCCAACACGACGATGAAGAGCTCAGCGGATAACAAACAGTCAGCCGTTCATGTGGACAAACCAAAAGCAGTTAATGAATTAAACACAAAAAACGATACCGATTCCGACGAAATAAACTTGCCCATCAAATTTGACTCGGCGAATAAGTTCAGTTTACCTGCAGACACCAACGCGCGCCATCAAACGGATCAAACACGTGCAGAGTCGGAGATGGCTTATAACGGTTTCTTGTACGATGTGTTCAAAAAGCGCTTAAATCAAGTGTTTCGTGAACTCTACAACAATGTGAATACGCCGGCAGTCACACAGCCGCCAGTACAAATAGAGTTCGAAAATGACAAGCCGAAAAAACGCTCTGCGGTGAGCAATTGCCTTTACGAAGAATTCAAGCGACGTTTAGATAAATTCAATATGGAATTTGTGGAACCATCGAAGGCAATTAAACGTACAAGCACTGCAGTCGCTATATCGACCAGCGATCCAGGCGCCAGCGGAAAACGTTCCACCATACAGGAAAACTTATACGAAGAATATAAGAAGCGACTCGATAAGCTGGGCAATGAGATGGGGTTTGATGGCGAAAAAGTATTTGATCGCAGTGATCGCGATGCGCCCGGCATGCTGCCCGTTATAGCGCTGCAATGCAAGCGTAGTGAAACAGACAAAGTTCAAGTACAAGATTTCTATGAAGAATATAAGCGAAAGCTAGACGAGCTGACACGCGAACTATACAAGGAGAGCAATGAGCACTTATGTCGCACTTATGGCGAAGTCGATGAACGCGATCTTACCTCGCCCACCTTACAAAGACTTGTGACTGCGATACAGCTGGAAGATGCCAAGGCAATGACGGGAAATACGCACGATGCCCCAGGTAGTTTTACGGGCTCCACAATGCTACTTCAAATCGATAAAGCAATTGATAAGCTGGATAAACAAGAAGATAAGCGCAGTTTGGGCGCAATGGATCTTGGTGCAACGATTTTCGGTGCTGACTCTCTGAATTTCATGGCCGGAGCAGCGAATGGTGTGGATGCAGCAACTGGCGTTTCATACCCAGCGGTGCTGACGAAATCGGTAGATGCCAATTTGGGGTTGTTGGGCAGTACAGAACCAAAAAATCTACTCGCTTCGGTTGCCACCAAAATGAATATGACAACGCTGGAGTTGGCTAAAAAGTTGGCAGCAATGTCTAATCCGTTGGATTTCGTGGCGAAGAAAGATCCGCAGTTGGGTGCGGAAATGCAGAAATTCATCGATTTGGCTAGTAAGTATTAGAGAGTACATTTAAAACGCATTATATTTAAGAAGCTACTAAGTAATGCTAATTTAGTTCACAGCAAATTGGAGCAAAATCCAAACCACCAACCCAGCCAGCAGCCAAATCAAACTCCAAGCCAAACTCCCCTTGAAAAAAAATCACCGCTAAATGAAGTATCCATAGTATCGGGTCTGCCGTTGTTGGGGCCAGATCAATCAGGTGTGCCTGTACCGTTAATGCCACACGATGCTCAACCATATGGTTTGATCTCCGAATTAACATCCCGTTCTGCACATGCTACCCCTTCTACACCTGCAACTACAACAACTACGGCAGTTGTGCCTACATCCGCCCAAGACCAGGCCACCAATGTGGGACCACTTGTAAGATATCCACCAACGGTAGTAAGTACACATCAATCGAATGATGCTGAAGCTGCTCGCATAGCTGGTGTACTGGACAAGGTGTTAACCAAGCTGGAGTGCATACAATCGTGTAAAGCCAAGGAAGATGATGTCGCAGACGACAGCTGTGAGCCTGACGGTGAGATCTCTCATACAATATTTTTATTTATGTTAAAAATTATTTTCCCTTGCAGGTGTACCGTGTGATGTTGTTGGCTCATGGAACTCCAATCAGATGGGTTTACGTTTCGATATCTCATTAAGTAAAGCTGCGGATCGTCGACTAGGTACGGCTGAGAAGAATAACAAACTTCTCACTGTCGAAGTAGGCGAACGTGTACCGCCGCACGCGCATCATATAATCGATACCAGCTGGAAGTTTATGGGCAGCGCACTCAATCAGCAAGGTGGACCCTTCTATCTTTACTCGCAGAATCGTGACTTAAGTACAGTGGTTACTTTTGTGGGTAAGGAGTTCTGCTACTATTTTAATATAAGTTAACGAACCGCTCAAATATATTTATTGTGCTTTCTTGCAGGATATTGCCGTGTCTGTGGTGCTATTGATACTATTTTCGGCTCTTGGGCGATTATGGGCCCCTCGAAAGATTGTGAAGATGTTACAACTGCCCTGGAAAATAGACGTGATATTTTTCGACGTTACAATATGGAAACTAAACGAAACCAACGTTTCAAGGATATGCTCTTCGAAAAGAGCAAGTATGGTAAAACAGAATGTGATGCTAATAAGAAAGGATAAAGAATTTTTGTATGAATCATTTTTCAATTGGCAATTGGTTTCTTTTGATTTATTTATTAATTGATATTATTACATATTTAATTGAATTGTAATGTTATATTTGTATCATCTTACGAAAGATCCAACAAAACAAAACTGTCTTGTCGAATTTGGGTAGTAGAGGCCCCGAAAGAGAGTGTTAGTATCGAACAAGGCCTCGTTCTTGTAGCTTGAGCGATAATTGAATCTAAGTATAGATTCAAAACCATCGAATTTTAATATTGAACCTCTTTTAATGTTCCTTCGCGAAGTTCGCAAAAAGGGCTGCTGCGAAATTCGTAAGAAGAAGAGTACTGCTTTTCAATCACTAGTCCTTAATACCATGGCCGGGATATACTTATACTATATAAATTAGTTAAGAAAGTTTCGAAATTTTGAAACTAAATCGTAGTAGAGAGAACTGGGTACCATAAATACTGAAATCCTCCGGGTTTTTTTGTATTTGACCCCTATAATTTATTGATGGGTGAGAACGATGTATATAACTTGGGTTCATCTGTTGGAAAGATCGTAGAATAACAAACTAATACGAAAGCTAAATATACGAATAAATCTCTTATAATCAAGGTCGTAAGCGGTAATGCTACAAAAAAGCCGCCATTATGCTATCTCAAATTGAGCAACACACGCTTTTCAAAATGTTCAGAGGCTTAAGCCCGACATACATTGAGAACGCACTGGAATAATGGAAGGGTAACCTTTTTTTCTTACGAGTAGATCTGGGCTTTTCTAAAATCCATGATTTTCGGCAATCTGATGCCATATCTCGTCTTTCGTCGATAAGGAAATCTTCAGAAATATTCCGCCAAAAATTGGTAACAGATGGCAGCGAAATATCTTCCCGTGATTAACATGACCTGCCTAGAGAGTTCCAAGTATTCCTGGCGCAATTAAGGTCTATATATTGTACTTTAATCTAGTCACGGTTCTATCCAGCGTACCTATATAATTGGCGCTTTATAACCGTCGAAGTGATTATCGATCAAAAACAAACGGAGGGACCTACATTTCATTCTAAGCTGCCTTCGAACGGATGGATAGATTTTTATGAGGAGCTTATATTTCATGTGAGAAATTCACTAGAAGGGGTTGACATTTCCTGCCGAGGGGCGACCGTATAGGAAAAGTTATTATATTTTATTTAAGTTAATTTTCGAACCCTTGACACTCCGGCAGTAAGTACTGCCAACTAATCGGTTAATACAGCAGAGAGAACAATAGTAATCATCTCTTTGAGTACTCTCTTAAATAAACTCATCTCTAGTTTCTCTATCCCGGGCTCCTCGAATAAACTGGTTTACCGAGCTTTGCGTCATATGACGTCCTTGAGTCGGCTGGATTTACTTGCTTGTAAATAGGGTGTATCAAACCAAAAGTCTTTTACATTACCGCAATAAGTAATAAAATCTTAAAAAACTATATTAAAAATATAATAGGTTATTAACTAGGAAGGGGCTGCTTTCTCAGTGTTGCTCTTTACAAGGCTGATTGTCCCCCTCTTCAGACGTGTTTACATGGGCCAAGGTGTTAGTCACACGGTTTGGATGATCGTGCGGTGTTACTAAGTATTTTGCGCGTATTTTTACATTCCTATGGATATTTTCACTAGGCATGTAACATGATGCGACCGTTATTATTCTTAAAGTTTTAGATTTGAATCTTTGTATAATATTTATATTCGTCGCGCAAGCTGTGCCCCCTAACTGGATTCCATACATCCATATAGGTTTTATTGTTGTATTACATAGAAGGAACTTGCAGTTAAGGTTAAGTCCAGACTTATTGTTTAAAAGCCAATGTAAACTGGTAGATTTGACTTAAGCTGCAGTTTTTTAAGCGAAATTTACCGTCTCCAGGATAAACGCCTGTCTAATTGAATTCCAAGTTATGTAATTTCGTTAGCTTGCGGTATAGGTACATTGGTGATCTAAGTAGAGAAAGACTAACGCCTGATCAACGTTTAATCATTTAACTTTATTACGAAAACTCACGTTCTGTAAAAAATGTGTTTCGCACACTTCGCTCAACTTATGGTCAACATAATCGGCGTACTGAGCGTACTATTCGCAACACCATCGAATAGACCACGTCCAGCACGCAGTGAAGAAAATATAGCGCCCGTGGCTGAGAGTGTAAACGAAGACCATGGAGAGTCAAACCGGCGCCGTTCGCAGCAACTCTGACTGACGTATGGAACGATATGGCGCATTTTGCGTCGAGATCTTAAACTGATAGCGTAAAAATACAGCTTCTGCAAGAACGGAAACCGCTCGACCTTCCCAAGCGGCATCGCTTCGCTCTATGGGCTCTTGAAAAGTTCCAAGAAAATCCGACGTTTTCGAGCCAAATTTTGCTCAGCGATGAGGCAAATTCCTGGCTCAATGGGTATGTAAACAAGCAAAATTGCCACATTTGGGACGAAGAGCAACCTGAAGAGATTCAAAAGCAGCCATTTCATCCAGAAAAAACAACGGTTTAGTGTAGCTTGTGGGCCGGTGAAAAAATCGGTCCATATTTCTTCTAAAATGATGCGGGTGAGAAGTAACCGTCAATGGCGACCGTTATTTATTTATTTATATATTTTTATTTATTATTTATTATTTATTTCACCCAATGGATTTATTGAGAAAACACTTCGGTGAGCAGATAATTTCAAGTTTCGGGCCGGGCGATTGGCCAACAAGATCGTGTGATATCACACCTTTCGACTTTTTCCTGTGGGGATATGTAAAGTTTAAAATCTATACGGACAAAACCGCTTCGATTAAGGCCTTGAAGCAAAACATTGAAAGAAATAATCTTCAAAAAATAAATGCCAAAAAATGTTCTTTCGAATGATAGTTAACATTCCTCATTTTCTGTGTGTTCTGTGTTTCTGTGTTTTTTCTTTAAAAAAGTAGGGAACCTTGATGGATCCCTCTTTACAATAATATACTAGGACAATGCTCGGTAGTTCTTTTATAATCTTTGGTGTGATATGATCATATCCCTAAGATTTTTTTTGGGATCTAGGACGATAACCTTTTTCAGCTCAGAAGCAGATGTTACGCATGAAATAGTATATCTCTTAACATTATGATCAGCTGACAAGGGTGGTGTCCTGCAAAACAAGTCTTCTTTTCTTCTCAATCCTGGCCCAGGAGTCGTAATTCAGTCTCAATTGGTGGCTTTAGACTTTTGTTTGCTTTCCAAAGTTCCACGCCAAAAGTTAAAACTCCTAAACTTTAACTTTTAGGAGTTAATGTACATTATGTGCATTATAGAAACAGCACCTTGCTTTTCGAGTTGTTCCGATGGTCTCCACCGCCTATTGACTTCGGTTAGAAGTAAAATTTTGGGTGATCAGCAAACTATATATATGTTTCGAAGAAGTCCCTTGCCGTTTACCTGATCAAATCCCCGTATGGGAGTCCACTGCCTATTCCGGGTACCAGGCCAGAATTTATTGGATCGTGACATACGTACATACGTATAGCTGCGGTAAAATTCTTCGTAGTGTGCATACAATTAACATATACTATAAGAGGTACTATAAAAAAGGTGTCACTCGCTCTTACTAAAAATTTAGTTTTCCCAAAATAGCCAAACCTTAAACAAAGCAAATTGCCAAAAAAAAAAGTTTGTGGATTATCTCATTTCATTGATTTATAAATATCTTTAAAAATGAACAAAGAATTTCAGCGGTAAAAAATTTAGTATTTGTCACACTACTCATCCTCGAAATTTTGACAACAATTTTATAAAATATTTTTGTTTTTCTTTTCATATTGAATTCTATTATTGAAACAACTATTTAGTTGCCTAGACCTCATTTTTTATAATTGCAGGACAGCTACGTGGCATTGAGTCAACAAGTTTTTGCACATCTCAATTGAAATTGACTTCCATGCGTTCTTCACATTGAAATCGACTCCCATCGACGATCTCACTTCGGCCAAGTTTGTCTAGATATAGTGTAATTAGTAGTCTGATTCCACCTTAACTTGGCCTGCTTATAAATGAATTCTTTAAGTAGCAGTTTGCATGTAACAAGAGGCATACCAATGCGTTCTTTGCAGGGAAGAATCAGCTTGGTTGTGCCTTGCCTGGCATGTTCATCTGACTTGCAATTTCCCTCTATATCCCTGTGATCAGGAACCCAAATGAGAGATAATTTGTTCTAATTGACCATCTCTTATAGAGTTCGATGACAGGGCAGCACATGTTTTGAGTTCATTGTAAGTGAACCAAGCGACTTAATCGCTGCTTGGTTGTGGCTGAAAATAAAAGTAAGTTTAGTTCCAATGCAATATGTAGCCTCCATAATGGCTGAAATCTCAGCTTGCAATACACTGTAATGATCAGGTAACCTGAAAGAGAGCTCAAAAGGTGGGTTTCGTGAGAAAACACCTCCGTCAATTCTTCCATCGAATTTAGATCCATCCATATATATCTCAATACTATCGCCTGGAGTATCAAAGTTAGTGCTACATTATTCCCTTTTATGGATATGCGTTGTTTAATTTTTACTTGTAACCAGAGTTGAGCAGCAGCGATATGTACTGCCTGGTATAAAATTATATACATACATACGTGCCATTGTTAGTGAGCAATCAATAATATTTTGAACCTTCACATAAGCTCTGCTCTCAGAAATCAATTCCTTTATCAGGATACAACTTTTATTTCACACACATCCCCAAACAAAGATCAATAGAATTTTACAACCCAATTATACCGATATTTCATATTTGTTCACAAAATTATTGAGCATAACTCTAATCTTGCTTCTACGCTTCTGTCATGCATTTTGACTGGCTAAGGAAAGTATGTTATGCTATTTTTGTTCAGTATTGTTTGGCATTTCATCGTGAAAAGACTTACGCCTGAACAACGTTTACAAATCATTCAACTTTATTACGAAAATTCACGTTCTGTAAGGGATGTGTTTCGCGCATTTCTCTCGACTTATGGTCAACATAATCGGCCTACTGAGTGTACTATTCGAAACACCATCACCTGTCTTAAAACCCAGCATTCATTATTGGATAATACTCGAACGAATAGACCACGTCCAGCGCGCACTGAAGAAAATATAACGGCCGTAGCTGAGAGAGTACACGAAGGCCGTGGAGAGTTCATTCGTCGCCGTTCGCAGCAACCCGGACTGACGTATGGAACGACTTGGAGCATTTTACGTCGAGATCTTACATTGAAAGCGTACAAAATTTAGCTTGTGCAAGAACTGAAGCCGCTCGACCTTCCCAAGCTACATCGCTTCACTCTATGGGTTCTTGAAAAGTTCCAAGAAGTTCCGACGTTTTCGAGCCAAGTTTTGTTCAGAGAAAAGACCCAGTTCTGGCTCAATGGGTATGTAACAAACAAAATTGCCCCATTTTGGGAGGAAGAGCAGCCTGGAGAGATTCCAGAGCTGCCATTTCATTCAGAAGAAACAACGGCTTGGTGTGGTTTGTGGGCCGGTGAAATCATCGGTAGATATTTCTTCAAAAATGATGCCGATGAGAACGTAATCGACAATGGCGGCCGTTATCGCGTCATGATAACCTACTATTTGATGCCTGAATTGAAGTTCGTGATCTCCGCGACATTTGGTTTCAACAAGACGGCGTGACTTCGTACACATCGTATCATTCAATGGATTTATTGAGAGCACTTCGGTGAGCAGATAATTTCACATTTTGGGCCGGTCGATTGGCCTCCAAGATCATGTGATATCACCCCGTTAGACTTCTTCCTGTGGGGATATGTAAAGTCTAGTCTATACGGACAATCCCGCTGCGATTCAGGAATTGGAGAAAAACAATTGGACTCAACGGATGCACCATCTGAGACATAGTCAAGGTCAACATTTGAAAGAGATAATCTGCAAAAAATAGATGCCAAAGAATGTTCTTTCGAATGATAATAAACATTCCCCATTAAATTTGAATTTTCTGTGTTTTTTTCTTTAAAACTATATATACTTATATATTTGCATATGTAAGAATATTTTTTTTCCGATTCAGGCCTTGGAGCAAAACATCACTCGTGTCATTCGTCAGTTACTAGTCGAAATGGTCGAATGAGTCATTGAAACAGCCGCGACCAACATTTGAAAGAGATAATCTTCAAAAATAAATGCCAAACAATGTTGTTTAATCCGTTAACGAGGTGACAACTTAGGCCGAGCTTTCGTTAAAAAGCTCAACTAGCAACTTAAACTCTTTTTTGTTTCCGTCGTCCGTTTTCACTTCACTTTTAAATTTGGTTCGGCCTCAGAAGTTGGTTGGTGATTTTGCGGAAAGTTGGTTTCCGAAAAAATTGTAAATAAATGTTTTACTAATTAAACTTTGTGTTTATTTATTTCTTTCTGTAGCGGATATTTCGGCAGCTCAACGCTAAGCTATCAAATGTTCTTTCGAATGACAATAAACATTCCCCAATAAATTTGAATTTTCTGTGTTTTTTTCTTTAAAAAAGTGGGGAACCCCGAAGTGGATCACCCATTATAAATCCCAAAAAAAGAAAGAAAAAAAAAACGTATGAATAAGTACACACAAAACTGGTTTAAAATTTTCCATTGTCAATTCTTTATTTCTTATAATTTCTCATTTTGTAATCATAAATTGTAATAGTAATAATAATAATAATAATAATAATAATTAATTTATTTATTAAACATAGATATTGTGTATTTAACTGTGTGTGTTTCTTTGTTGATGTTTTTTTTTTATTAATGTTTATATGAAATTAGAACATAGCTAAGAATTTAACTTAAAAAAAATAATAATAAAAATAAAAATAAAATGTCAATATTTATTTAAGTTTAAATTACATGTAAGTAATGCAAAGTTTATCCGAATTTCATAAGATAATCATTATTATTGCGTCGACTTAATGATTTACATATACATATGTATGTATAATATTGGCAGAATCTTTTTCCATTCTACTACATATACAGTTAAGTGGAAGGTATGATTATTCCAACTACTTTTGCCGCATAACAGTATATTAATAATTTTAATAATTTTTTCATATTATTAAAATATGATATTAATTTACATTTTGGGCTTTAATGGTTACATAGTTTATATATATAAATTTTTTATTCACTCATATTTTTTATTTAATATAGTTTTTTCTTCTTCCCTCAAATTGTCATTTGACTTAATGAAATATTAAATGATCAAGAAAGAAATTACAAAACAAACTAAACTAGAAACGACTAACTATGAAAATCATTTACTTTTCTTTAATATAAGTATGGATGTAAATATGTGTGTATGTGTATAAGTGTGTGTTTGTTTTGCGCTTTGTTTTCAGGTTTGAATAATGAGCGTTTTGCAGTTGACTTGAACTCTTCTTTTATTTAATATAGTATAAGATTTCATTTTTTACTTTATTTATTTTGTTTTTACACAAAGTTGCATATGTATTAAATATACAGTTATCTCGTATAGGTATGTATATACACATGTGACAAGCTTTTTTTAACATAAATTTGGGAAATTTAAAACAGTTTTCACTCAACTAACACTAAAAAAGAACTTTAATTAATGTTTGGCTGAAGAAGAAAACAAATTAAATTATCTATTATTTGACTTCATTGGTTTTAAAAATTGAAAGGAAAAATATTTAAATTTGAACTTACGTTTTTACTTTATAATATAGTTTTTTTTTATTCAGCAGCATTTAAATATTTTTCATTAGTCTGCGTTTTGTCACAGCACTTCTTTATGCAAGTATTTACACAGTTTTCCTTAGCTTGTTTTAAAGTAAAATCTTAACATTTTCTTCAATTGCAATGAAAGTCATTTGACTATTATAATTGGCGCTTTCTAGCCGCTGAAGCGTTTACCGTCATTTGACTAATTAAAAAAGGATCTTTGTAATTATTTTCATTCTCTAACCGCTTTGGATTTTGCAATTTTTTTTATAATTTTTATTAAAATTTCATTTCTTTGTATTATATTTCACTAGTTTGCTTAAACATTTACTTTACACGCTCAGTTCTGGTATTTGTTTATTTTAAATTGTTTTTTTTTGAACACGAAACTATGTTTTCAACTTAAATTTAATTGCTTAAAGTTTTTATTCTTTTTTTTTCTCATTTAAAAATATTGAAATTCCAATTTTTATCAAGATAAGCCGAAATTCACGTTGACACGTGCAAGGTAATAATTCTAGAATCAATAATAGTGATAGTAGTATTAATAAAACCAATAAGTGTTGCAATCAAAATCAACAATTTTGAATCTTTTGACATATATATTTATATATGCATTTATTAAAAACACAATACGTACAGATATGTATGCTCGTGCTTTGTACAGCAGTTGTTACAGATCATTTCGTTAGAAAATTTTTAAGCAACTACATTTTCTTGCTGTTTTCCTTTTACTTTAATATCCGTCTAGTTACATATACACATATGCATGCAGATAGATATTAAATAAATTTAATTTGCATTTCATTGAATTATAATCTTTATATTATATGCATGTATTTATGTTTGTACATTTTACAATAAAATGCTACATATGAAAGTAAACATACAAACGAAAGGGTAGTAAATATAGATATGCATTGATTTATTTATGGATATATGCAAGTAGTTTAATGACAAAGGACTCTGGATTTGGTTATTCTTAATTACAATTACAACATAGAACCACGCGACAAACCTTTTCGGTTGTGGTGTGACACTATTACGATAGGTACGACATTTAACGAGTGTGTGTATATATGACTGTTTTGTGTTTGTACGTATTTATATTATGTATATTTATTGATCATGCATTAATTGAGCGTAATATTACGCTACAAATAACTTCACAACAAAAAATTAAATTAAATACTCCAAACGATTATGAGGAAAACAAATATAGATTAATGCAAACCAACAACAAGTTAATTTTTTGGAATTAAACTCATATGTATATACTAATTTTATGCTTTCACATATGTACATGTGTATATGTTGGCAAGCACTTATACTTTGTTTTTCGATTTTTTTTTGGATTTATTTACTAACTTTAAACAGCAATTCAAATATTTCCTATAAAATTTGCATATAATTTTTGTTGTAATAACAGTAAAACTTGCTACACACAAAAAATAAAATAATATTTTTGACTTCAAACGCTTGTAAGTAATTTTGTAGTAGAGCTTTTCATATGTTATTGCCAAAAACCTTGCAGATATATTAGTTTTAATAATCAATACTTTTTTCAAACAAGTTTATACCATAATCAAAATTCAAATTAAAGCTGCTATTATGACATCATCATCTCAAAAACTTTATTTTATATAAATTAGTTATGCAAAAAAAAATATGCTACAGATAAAGTAAATGAGAGAAAGAGAGAAATGTGCATTTAATCAATCTATTTTTCTTTCTTTTCCACCATATGGTGTGTATTGGTGTGTTTTAAATTACAAAATTAAAGCTTGTATTTAAATTTATTCAATGAAATTTCCACTGCCACCATGTGATTTCATTCTCACGCTTGCGCACACACGCTTACAAAATATGCGTACGTAAAAAAAATGTGTAAATGAGAAATTAAAGAGAAAAAAAATATAAAATATAATGTATATACATATGTATATATATGTCAATAAAAAAAAAACATGCACATGTATGTATAATAAAGAAGTATACATACATATATACACATGGCATGCAACTTCAATCAATTAATTAACTTGAATTAATTACAGGAATTGAGTAATAATACATTTTTGCAAAAATCGAAATGTTAATGCATTCAAGTTTGCGTGTGTGTGCGTACGCTTAAGCGGATAATGCTTATTACAGTTGTATGGTATATCAATATCTACTCTCGTCCTTTCATACCATATATTATTAAATATAATGCAAAATTTAATGGAAATCTTTTATAAAAAGTAGCTCTGTGGTTCGTTATATGCATACAACGTGCACTTATAAAACTGCTTAAAAATCTCCATTCTCCAATTGTAAGCTTTAATATTATTCTATTTGTATTTGTTTGCCGCTGTTTGTTGTTTATATATGCAAATTTTCTGGAGTTATTATTTCCTATGCTTCTATCTATGCTTGCTGTTTAGAAGCTAGGTGATAAAAACAGTGTTGTGATTTTGTTTGTGGCATTTGACAGTTTACTGCACTTATATATAAGTTAAGGTTGGTTGTTGTTGCGCTGTGCCCGTTGTCATGATTTGTGGTTTGATTTTAATTTCTTTGCTGGTCACGCGCTCATGAGTTCGCTTGCCACCGCCTTTATTTTTAAGTTTGTGGTTTTATCTATATTTTATTTTTTATCTTGCTTTTATTTATCAATATTTGTAGTTGGTTCTTGTTATTTATTATTGTTTTTCCTCTTTTTATTCACTTTTTCTATGTGCTGTGCTGTGTGTTGTTCACTGTTGCAGTTCTAATTTTAATTAACAATAACCAAATCGCGCTAAATCTCATCTTGACAAACTGTGCGAACGTTCACGACTGCTGCTGCTACCAGATGAAACGGCCTGCTTGTTATTGCCCATTTCACCGACACGTTGATGAGGTGGTAATTTGTCGAAGAACGGATGGCGTAATGCATCACCTGAATAAGGATAAAAAAAATTAATTAAAATTAAAATGTGAATAATATGGTAATAGCATAAGTGTGGTGAGACAATAGGTATACCGTAACTATCAATAATATGCACTTTTGGTTTAAGATAATTTGTGTCAGTTATCACGCCGATTTGTAATGTGTCTCATCAACGGAGAAACTCTACATTTTTGAACCGCCTCATGAAAAAAAAGTGGGAGCATTTAGAAAAAAATCGAATTATTCTCGAAAAAATAATACATTGGCTAACAGCCACCGTTCCCTAGCAACTCGAATTTTTTCCTACAGATTTTTTTAATGAAATTCAGTAAAGAAATATTATTTTACTAATATCAATTAAATAACTTAAAGATATATATTTTAAAAACTAGATTTTGTTCGAACATTTTCGAGCAGCTTGATCATTACGTGAAAATTTTTCAGGACATTTTGACACAAATTTTCAACTTTTTTCATAACATTATTTTTTATAATATTAAATGCATTTATGCCATTGAAGGTCTAAATTAAAAAAAAAAAACATTTTTTCTGCTGAGCAATTGAGCAACGAGCATCGACAGCATCAAGTTATTCGCATTTTTCGATATCTGGAAATCTAGAGCCATACTTTTAACTCAATGGCTTTATACTATTAAAAAAAAAAAAACAACTGCGACACTCTGTTCTACTCTACTGCTTGCCTTCATGTTAATCAAAGAATCATTTTTAATTTTTATAGTTGTTTTGGCGGTCCATTTGCCCTGCTATTTTATCTCTACAAATTAGATAATTTTAGATAGAAAACATGCAACTAGGAAGACGAAACTTTGAAATTTCGTCCAACAATCCACATTAGGTTACTTCCATAGAGTGCATAAGTGCGAGAACAAACAACGAAAATCAACCAAAGCGAACCAAAATATTGCTCCCAAATATTTTTTGGGTTAACTGTTACCAAAAATCTCTTAAATATTTATTTTTAATTTTCCAGATAAGTCTTTTCTTCAGCAGTGAGAGTTGCATAGTCTAGTAGGGTCCAGAAGCTATAATTTAAAAGCATTCTCTAAAACTTTTAGCTCCCACTTACACTTCATCCGATGATATGAATAATGTCTTTGATACTGTTGCATGATTTTTTAGAATGTTGTATGCATGTATGTCGTGGCGCAGTTGCATTTATTTCCTGACAATTAACATTTAATTCTCACATGCGTACTTACGATGAAGTCTGTGTAAGCACCAAGTAACCTACCTTTTCTTCGAGGAAATCAAATGCAACAGCGCAAGAGCATAATGTAACAAAAACTGGTAAGTAACAAGACTTACATGGAACGGACATGAAAATCAAAAATCTAAACCACTAGATTAAATATTATTCATTTAAAACATATATTTAAGACTTCAATTAACATATTTCCTCTTAACTAGGCAACACCTAATTTCATTTTCAACAACACTCTCAAACACATTACTTACATATGTATGTTATATGCATGTAAATGCTTTCAATTCACTTTTTCACATCACTTTACAAAAATTCATGCATTACACCACTTACCTAACGTCACCCTTTGTGATGGTTCATAATCCAACATTTTCTTAATCAAATCAAAGAGTTCACAATGATCCTCTGTATCGCTCATTTGATATCTAAACAATGGCTTACAATGATCGCGTACATAACGTCCAGCCGATGACTTCTCATCCCAGTCTAACTTACCGTGATAGAAGTATTTTGTTTTGGTTTTGCTGTAATGACAATGATTACTATACATTAATCGAATTTCATGAAGTAAACAGTTCGGTAAAATATGTAAACATGTTTAGCTTTGCATTACCGTGCCATACGATATGGTATTTGACCAAGTATACGTTCCATCATGGCTAGATGTTCACGATTGTCGTGCGTTTGGAAGAGCGTTATGCCCAGATACAATTCGAAGAGTATGCAGCTAAAAGAATTGATAAAAAAATATTTATAAATTGCATTATGTTCTATAAAATTAGTTTTGTATATACATATAAAATATTCTCCATGTTGTTATTATTATTACTTTACTTACCCAATTGACCAAACGTCACAGGGCTGTGACCAACCTAATTCGAGTATAACCTCCGGTGCACGATAGTGGCGTGTCGATACAATAGTGCTGTGATGCTCATGATCAAATGTAGCCGAACCGAAATCGATGAGGCGCACATCGGTGTTTTTAACGCGACGCACTTCGCGATTCTAAAAATAAAAGGAATTATAACATTTTATGTATATGTATATATTATATAGATATAAATATTTTGCGTTGTGAACAAAATTTAGCAATACAATACAAATGAAAACAAACATAAATACTAGTGTTTTTTGCCTCCAAAAATTCAAACAATAAAACCAATTGATTTTATTACTTTTTATAATAGAATTAAAAAAGAAAATATTTTATTATCAATAATTTAAGTATTCTTTTGAAACACAAGTATTCTTTTCATCATTTTCAAATTTATATTTGCCAGTAATATATATTTGCCAAAAAATCAATATGATTTTTATAGCTATAGAGCTACGTACTAGAAACTTTAAAAGCTTAAGTTTAAAATTTTTAAATTTCATTGTAATTAAAGAAAAAACGTGTAAAACATTTTAATTCATTAAGAACAATAAAAATATGAATTTAATCGAATTTAAATATTTATACTTAAACTTTCCATAAATCTTTTTATTTTGCGTGAATACTTCGAGTGATTATTTAAAATGTCACCCGCTAAGTAATTAAAGTATTTTACGAGCAACTAAAAGAATTTTTTCTTTAACATTGGTGGATTTCAATACACTTTTTTATTGCTTTCGATAAAAAATTGATAAATATTTTGTTCAGTAAAATGTTCTAGTACAGAAATGGAATTAAGTTTTGTGTCAAAATATCTAGAAACTGAAAAATTAAAACAAAATTTTTTTTTCTAGTTAGTGAATTTAAAATATTTTCGAGTATATCTAAGCAATATAAACCAGTTTTGTTCATATACTGTAATCATAAATTATTTTAATTCATAAATATTGATATTTTTATTGTGAATAATTCCAATAATTCGAATAAAAATTTAATTCATTAAATAAATAAATAACTAAAGTGTTGACATTTAAAAGGTATAATTAGAAGTTGTCACATTTCTTCTTTTACTTTTGATGATTTCAATATAACTTTTAAACATTTGCGAAAAGTAATTGATTAATATTTGGCCGGAAAAAATATTTTAGTAGTGTATTTGAATTAATTTTTTGGCAAATACTTGTGAAAACTGGAAAACATAATATCTTCTAAATAACTTAAATTAAATTTATCATTATCAAAAAAATAATTAAAAAGTAACTTTTTTTCTACAAATTTTAATTATTCTTAATGGACTGAAAATATTTTCGATACTGTAATAAATAAATTATTTTAAGGTGTTATGTCACTCTAGGATTTTCGGAAACTGGATTTTTTTCTCTATCAAATGATACATTATGGTCTTAAAAATGTTATCCCGAAAGATTATGACAGATAAAAATTTCTAAATGCCCCATTTTCGTTCTCTAGTTGAAGCGACTATTTCAGTCAGTAAGGCAAACTCAAAACTTCAAAAGCGTTTATCTCAAAACTGCTTTTTTCAAGTTGACCGGAGCTGAAACAATTTACAACCGACTCACTTGAAATTTTGACAACATCTTCAGAATCTACATTTTTTATCTTGCAGTTTTTTTTTTTTTTTTTTTTATTAACAATTTTTGAACAATTTTCTAGGCCAAACTGCCAAATTTTACAGGAGTTGTGTGTCCGGCCGTGGTTCCAGAAAAAATGGAAATAGCCTAGAGAGAACGCTGTATGGTCACCGTTTTTAAATTAATTTTTCTTAAAAAATAGTTATAAGCAGTTAATTATATGTCAAAAATCAGATTTATTTAATAGTTTTATCGAAATAAAATCTCAAAACAGGCCTATTTTGTGACCCTCTAGACTGGCCTAAAATGACTATTGCAAAAAATGGCTGTGTCTTGTCATAGTTTTTGAGACACCATTTTTTTAATATATCCATTTAAAAATCTAATTCATGAAACAAAAAATTTACCTTTTTAACCTTTTTAATTAATAATAAAAAATAAAAATAAAAATAAAATACTTACTATTTTGTGATTATAATGCGTTGTATACTCCGAATCGACAAAGAGTATATTTTCAGGCTTGAGATCAGTGTGCGTTAAGCGATTGTCATGTAAAAATTTAACTGAATAGCATAATTGATAGGCCATGTGCCGCACTTGTTCCAACGGATATGGTTCATAGTTGTTCTCGCGCTTTAAATGTAAAAAAATTTACATTTATTACATTTGTTTTTCAATCAGTTTATTAAAATATATAAATAACACATATTTAGTAAACAAACTTACCAAGAAATCGAACACACTTAGGCCTAACATCTCAAAAACGATGCACATATGACCGTGATAATCAAACCAATCAATCATTTTCACACACAAACTGCAAGGAAACGAAAGTTTTTAGCATTAGTTATAATTTAAATTCGTTTGAGAGTAGCAAAGGACTCACTGTTCACAATGTGGATCCTTTTGGGCGATCTTTTCCAAAGCGTTTATTTCCAGCTTGGCAGCTTCGCGGTATTTCTCCACATTCTTGATGATCTTCAAGGCCATGCAAAAGTCCCTAGGTGAATGAAAGAGAGTAAATAGCATATTAATTTATAAAAACCATATTTAGAGAGAGGATAAACATAATATTTTTTTGAAAGTTAATTAGTACGAATTTCCGTTTTGGAGTTTTTTTTTTTTTTTTGCAACACACCTCTCCATATCCTTGACCTTGACTACGCGTCCAAATGTACCCTCACCCAGTGTGGCCATGATCTTATCTGAAATTTCGCAAAAAAGGACAACATTGTAATTCAAAGTGGAACTTCGAATGCCCTTATATATGCGCTTTGTAGAAACTAAACGGAATTCTTTTTTTTTTTTTAACATATTCAAGCCTAAGCTGCTATTTGACGCGATGAACTGCGACTGACATTTTCAAATAATTTGAATTTTAACATATTTAAATACCGTAAAGTAAAATGTCTTTAAACTGGTTGTTGAGAATAAAAATTTTTTCTACATTAATGAAAATAACAAAAACAAATTTAAAGCCGATTCGAAATTATAAGAATACAATTAACTAATTCAAAAACCGTGTAGAAAGTAGTATGTGCAAACGACAGAATAAAATAATAATAATAAATCTAAACAAAAGCTCAAGGAAAATACGAAAGGCGCGTTTAAGAAATTTCCGAAATTCAGTACAACTTTAAAAAAAAAAGAAGCTACATATTTTTATACATATTTGCACAAACAAAAATATAAAACATTATTTTCAAACATTTGCATACACATACATCATACGTATGTTTATATAAATTATTTTATAGAGAATTCATTAAAATAATGTTTTTATTTTTGCAGGAAGCTGCCGTAGCGCAGAATACAAATTTATATATACTTTTGTTTTTAAATATAATACTTATATATAATACTTATTTCTTTTTCAGTTTTTTTTTCTTGCAATTATGTATATGTTTATGTATTCGATAAAAAGGATATATAGTAAAAAGGAAAGAAAAACAAAAAGTTGTCACGAACATCTGTGATGAAGTATATCGCCGTTGTGATATATCAAGTGGCCATCAGCATCATCTTGTATGACGGGCTTTGCTGTCTGTGAGCGTATGTGAGTAGTAGTTAAGCGAATTTCGGATCGCAAGTTCGATATTCGGTTTCGAGCATAGCACGTTATTGGTAGTGGCATTGTTGTTGGTGGTGGGTGATATTGGTGGCGTTGTCGTTGTTATTGTTGTTGTTGTTATTGATGGCACGCACAGTTGGAAACATTATTATTTGCAAATTTGTATTTCGGTGTGTTCATTCGATCGTTGGTGGTGCATAGTACGAGCAAGTTGACGTTGTGTTGGTAGTAGCAGAGGGTGCATCATCACCGATCAGAAGCGGTTGTAGAGTTGGTTGTTGGGTCGTTGGGTTGATTGATTGAGCAAGTGGACGGACGGTTGGTTGATTGGTTGATTCGCAAAAACGATACACAGGGTTCAGTCATATGGATAAATATACATGTGAGAAAGAGAGAAAAAGAAAAAAAGAAACAGAGAAAAAAAGAAAAAAAAATCCGTTGTGCCATAGGTAGAGACCGATCGAAATGTGTGTGTGTGTGTGATGTCACCAGCGTTGTCGTCAAAGTAGAAGAATACCAACAGGAAGTATGCGTGTGGAAATCGTTGGAAGTCACCAGCATCATCATCATCATAACCGGGAGCAGATATTTTTCACACATCCCACGTTGGCACCACATAATAATCAATTGTTGTTAAATTATTATCATCGTTGTCGTCATCACATTCAAAATCGTCGCCATTGTTGTATGCAAATTTTTTTTTACACCATAAAGCCATTTTAGGGAAATTATGTCAACACCACCAATTTTGTTCATTAATTTCATCAGCATCACCACCGTCATTGTATCATTGTCATCATCGTCATCATCATCATCATCATCATCATAATCACCATCATCATCATCACCATCATCATAATTAACATCACGTAGTGTTCATCATACCCAACATCAAGTGATTATCATCATCATCATCATCATAATCAGAAAAAAACACGAGAAAAATACGTATCGTTTTTTCGGTAAGAAAATAGTTCGGACAAATTTTTGGTTTGGTTTTTGTATGTTTTTTTTTTAATTTTAAAATAAAACATTTTTTTTAGTTTAATAATTATGTTTAGTATAATACAAACGCTCTTAAAAACAGACGTTTTAAGCTAGTTAGTTTTATTCTTTTTCATTCAAATATTAAAACAATAATAAAAAGAAATTAACTAAAAACGGAGTGTTGGGTTATTTGCTTTCAGTTGGTATAACAAAGAAAATTTTTTCTTTAGAAATACTCATAGAGTCTAAAAAAGTAGTAAATTGTTATAAAAAGTTAAAAAAAATATAAACATATTATAATTATATAATATTATAAACTGTCAGTAATTATATTTACATATCATATATATATACTTCAGCGGAAAATGAAGGGAGCAAAGCACAACTTCGATTTTTCTAGTGATTTTTGAAGAGCTGTATGTCTGCGAAAAATGATTGTATGGAGATCGCAAAAACAGCGTCAGATTCTAGTATTCAGATTTTTTGTTAAAAAAATTTTATGAGTGATATCTATTGTGCAGTTCTCTTCACTAAATTAGAAATAGTTTTAGTATTTAATTTCAGATCCAGTTGATTGATAGCTAATTCGCATTTAATGTATTGTTTTTTTTTCTACGATGATTTATCCCGCAGGTATCCATTTTCGAATTCCAAACAATCCTTTTGGCTTTAACAACAGATATCTCAGCAACCATTTATCGGACACGAAATTTTGAGGAAGTTCTGGAATGCCATTTCTCCTACTTTGAAGTAAAAAAATTGGTTTTTTGTTCATTTTTAATTTTAAACTGAAAAAGATGAAAATCATATGCGGCTTTGTTGTGAAAACTTGGCCACATTTTTGTGAATATTTATGGGCTCTCTTATGCCTGTACCAAGTTTTTTCGCTCAAGATCAAATTCCGTTTGATCAAAATTTCAGAAAAAATTCAAAAGAGCGAAGTTTACAATTCTCAGCTGAGTATCCAGTAATCGTCATAAAAATGGAAAATACATTATTGATTTTTTCTCGTATCGCAGATGGGCTTCTTTCTTTTCCATTGAACTTGATATAAAATTTTCTTTTAATTTATTTTAAATTTTTTTAATAATTCTTTGCTAACTATCAAAATAAATAAAAAGAAATGATTGAATTTAAGTTGACTAAAATTCATGCAAATTAACAAATAAACCGTCAGATATTATAAACAGGGTTTAAAAAGATATTATAAACAGGGTTTAAAAAAATTGCCTTGAAATAAATTTTAGAAATATAATGCTTAAGTTAAATGAAAAAATATATGTTTCACTTTTAAATTTCATCTCAATAATGTTACTGCAAACTTAAGACGTTTCATAAAATTTGTTTATTTAGCTAAAAATATTATAAAGGAGACATACTAGCTAAGTTAAGTTGCTTTAAGTGGCACAAATACAAATTGGATTTTTTTGCTCCTGACAGACAAATAAATGCGCATTTAGTTATCAGCTGTTTTGAGAAAAATCTGAACTCAAGATGCAAAGAAGAAATGAAAAACGAGTTGGCGCTATTTTATTGGCAAAAAACAATTACTAATTAAAATTTTTTTTTTACTTTCTTCTCCTAAAATTATGAAACAATAATATAATTAATACACTTCCAAGCGTAACATTTAACACGATGTTTCACGTTGGAAATGTTACACTGCCTGATGTAAGAGTAGGGCAGTTTGGACATTGGCAAGCATAAAAATAATTTCCTTTATTCTTCACTGTTTTTTTGTATGAAATGACATATCTCGTCTTTTGACAGTAGCAAATCCAATTTATTCCATTCACAATAGTAGAAAGAGCTAATGCAAATAAAGCCATTTAAAAATACTTACTTAAGTATAGTCTGTATCCTCTATTAACCTACATAAAATTTATTTTATTATATGTTTAATTACACTACATTCGAGAGATGTATCTGTATATGTATATACTTATATTTTCAGATCTAAATCTATGGAAAATACTATACTAAAGGGTGATCCAAGTAGAGGTACTTTTTTCAATATCCTTTTTTCGACAAATCACGCGTGAGTCGTGTCAAGCTGTCATGTTATTGTTGTTCAGTATTGCTTGACATTTCATCGTGCAAAGACTTACGCCTGAACAACGTTTACAAATCATTCAACTTTATTACGAAAATTCATGTTCTTTAAATAATGAGTTTCGAGCACTTCGCTCAAATGATGGTCAATATATATATAATATATATTGTTTTTGTAAACAAGCAAAATTGCCGCATTTGGGACGAAGAGCAAACCGAAGAGATTCAAAAGCTGCCATTTCATCCAGAAAAAATAACGGTTTAGTGTAGCTTGTGGGCCGGTGAAAAAATCGGTCCATATTTCTTCCAAAAAGATGTCGGTGAGAACGTAACCGTCAATGGCGACCGTTATCGCGTCATGATAACCGACTATTTGATGCCTGAAATTGAAGCTCGTGATCTCCGCGACATTTGGTTTCAATAAGACGGCGTGACTTCGTACACATCGCATCAATCAATGGATTTATTGAAAAAACACTTCGGTGAATAGATAATTTCACTTATTGGGCCGGTCGATTGGCCACCAAGATCGTGTAATATGACACCGTTAGACTTTTTCCTGTGGGGTTATGTAAAGTGTAAAGCCAATGCGGACAATTCTGCTTCGATTCAGGCCTTGAAGCAAAACATCATGCTTGATATTCACCAGTTACCAGTCGAAATGCCCAAAGGATGGACTATCTGAGAATAAATGCCAAAGAATGTTCTTTCGAATGATATAAACATTCCCCATTATATTTGAATTTTCTGTTTTTCTTTTCTTTAAAGAAGTAGGGAACCTCGAAACGGATCGCCCTTTACTATCAAATATTGATTGGTAGTTTGTACATATGCATGTTTGAAACATCTATAAAGACTTTATAGTAAAGTATAAAGAAAGAAAATGAAAAAATTCTTTACTCAAATGAAATAAATCGCTATTTAAGCCATCGAAAAAAAAATTCATTGTGAACAGGATAATATAATAAATATTTATGTCTTTGCCAAAAAAAATAAACTAACTAATTAAACTTAATCCGACTTAAAATTAAAATATATATTTAACTAAATTAAAATATTTATGAAGACCTCAATGGATTTGTTTTTAAATAAATTATATATTTTTCCTTGTGACCACTTACATTAGGTTCGGTTGGGTTTATTTTAGTTGTAGTTAGTTCAAATTTGTTTCCATTTTAATTTCAAACTCATGCAAAAAATATATTTGACAATTTATTACAAGTAGGCAGTAGCAGCAGGCAGGAGCATTATTTTTTTTTTAATTATTCACAGCAATTTGAAGAGTGGCGCGTTGTTCCTGAAAACTCATTTGCGAACGAACAGAAAAAAAAATAAAAATTTAAAGCTACGCCAAATTATACTTCCCTTTGTATATGCATGAAGATAATTATCAAAAAATAAAAAAAAATTCAATCAGACTAGAAAAAATTCCAAAATATGCTCAAATTACGCACTAGTAAGGGTAGGAGTAAGTATAAACAAGCTAACAAAGCCATTTTATTACAGAAGAAAAATTATTTAAAAAAATTATTTTTTTTTTCTCCCAGAATGAAATATTTTGAATTTATGAAATTTTTATCTTTATTTTTATTTTAAAATTATTTTAGAAATGAAATTATTTTCTCTCTGAATGATTTATTTTTTTGGAGAAAAATTTTCTTATAAGCGTTTATGCATGATTTAATTCTATTCAATATTTTCAAAAAATTATGAAGAAATTTTAAGAATCGTGAATTTATTGGAAAATCGGCACATATAATTTCTATATTCAAAAATTTTTCTCACGATTAAATCAACTAGAACATTTTTTAGACTTTTTCTCCTGAAAACACGCTCTTTAGTACAGCAGTGCGTATACGTGCCTTACTAATTTTACAAGTCATTATTATATTGAGACAATTTTTTATTGAGCTTTCAACCTTCACCAATTGAATATATAAATATGTTTTTTTTAATATAAATTTGCTGCCGTTTTTATTCGGTGCATAGGTGGCACTAGAGTCGTTAAAAATATAAATATTTGGTTTGGAACCGAGCCAACCTGATTATTGAAGTAGACTCATGTGCAAAATATATTTTCTATATTAAAATCCTCGGAAATTTAATAACAGATGAAATCGACAGAATTATATTTCAGTCTGAACTTTTACACTTAATTAAGGCTAAAAAAAATACTTTTGGACCCCAAACACAACATACACATGAACCTTAGAGGTGGTACTACAAATGCAAGCAACAAAGCCGGCAAGCAACTGTGAAAGCAGAACAAAGCAAAATCGCATCAATTGCTTATAAAATAATTGATCGAAATTAGAACAAAATCAATTCACACATATTAAAGGTTGGGGCGAAAAATAGCAACAACCAGAAAAAATTAGCTTACAAAGGCCGAAAGGGTTTTTGGAATGCGCGATCTCTGAAAGAGTGCCGCACTTGTGGCGCTCCTCGACAACAAATGTTGTTGATGTTGCTGCTGCTGATAGTGATGTTGTTGCTGCTGGTACGCATGCAGTTGCTGACGTTGATAAGACGCAGAGGATGACGAAAGTACAGCTGCTGCTGCACCAGCACGACGACTACTAGCAGCACTCGCAGCGCCATATGAATAATATGGATCGAAAAGATATGAAGATTTGTAAGAGGAATCGTTTAATAGATTCTTGTGTTGCTGATAACGAGTACTACTGCTCTCAGCTGTCGAGCCTACCGTCTCTAAATCAGCTAGCAGCGCTGTGGCGCGCGAAGTTGCCGTGGTAGTGGGCTGATAGCGTTGTGTGCGACCAGCAGCAAGTCGTTCACTTATGCCACCGAAAGCCAAGGCGCCAGAACTGGACGAATGCATAAGACCATTCGCTTTGAAGCTGGATCCAGCGGTCGGTCTATACTTGGAGAGGTCATTATTATTACGATCAGCATGTAGCGAGGAGCTAATGCTTGAGGTTGCGCCGCTGGTAGAGCTTGACGCATTTGTTACGGTTGCTTTAGTGGTGGATGTTTTGGGTGTACTGATCAGACTGGCTGTAGGGTTTTTAGTATCGTTTTGTGTTGTGTCTTTGGTAGTAACTGAGGCTGTTGTTGATGTTGTAGTTGTGTTGGTATTTGCTGCATTTTTTGCCGCTTTAGCTTCCTGACTACTGCTATCCGATTCATCGGAGCTACTTTCCGAAGAGCTATCACTTCCCGACAATGGACTAGCTACTTTTTTGGTTTTGTTGTTGCTGCTGCTGCTGCTTGCCGTCACTGCGTTTGTGTTGCTCTGTTCTTCGGTTTTCTCAGTTTTGTCCTTCGTCGCCTCGGCGGCTTTAGCAGCTTCCTGCTCTTTTTTCCGCTCCGCTTTTATTTTCTCAGCTGCCGCTGCAGCGGCATCCTCTTGCGCATATCGCAACGCACGTTCCTTAAGTTCTTTACGCCTACGCATACGCTCTTCGAATTTGCGCGCCTCCAGATACTGATTATCCTCTTTGAGTAGCAACAGAATTGCGGCATTATCCGCTGACGAACGTTCATCGTTGAGTATCTCACGATCTTCATCGGTGAGCTCTTCTCTGCGTGGCGGTGCGCGTTGTGTTACATTATCTCTGCGTCTGTGTGCAAAACGATTACGTGAATTGGGTACGCCATTATCTTCGTAGTCGGCACGGGTAGTGGTAGGCGCAGCATCAAGCTGGCTGGTTGCTAAGAGATTTTCTGAAGTCTTATTACGTCCATATGTGCGCGCCGCTCTATTGCGGGATCCTCCGCTACCAAACTCGTCGTGTACATCACGACTTCTGTAGCTGCGTGCATTATAACCTGCCGCATATTCCGCACCGCCACGTCCATAACGACTGCTGCTCGGCGCATAACCCATTGCACCGCCCGCTTGCAAAGCCTCATAGTCCTCTAAATGATGACGCGGAACTTCGTAGTTTCGACGATAACGACTGCTGCCGCCACCACTGTAGTCTAAGGGGTAATTATCATCAAGTAGCGCATGTTCGGCGCCACGCGCACTACCATTAGTACTTGTCAAATAGCCACTGTCATTTGAATCGCCCAAATAACGACTGGTTTTATTACGACCAAGACGATAAGGTGTACGTTCCTTACGATCAGTAGCGTTGAAGGAGGAGCTCGATGACAACTTTGGACGTCCTCCGCCCAACAATTGATGTGATGTGGCTGATTTGGACAATGGATTGCGATTTTCGTCGGGCTCCAAAGTTTTATCGCGGTCCTCATCGTGATGTCGATGACGATCCAAAACATCTGAATATTTATTTTCAAGGCGGGAGATCGCTGACAATTTGCTACTCGTACCGGTTGCGGTGGGCGTCTTGTCTTTATCGGTATCTTTTCTCTATGGTGTGAGCGTGGCGATGGGAGGGTGTTAAAGAAGAGTGTGTATGGGTTTTTATTAATTTTCGATATACACAAAAAATTGTGAAATTATTTCGCATATATTTTGAAAATAGCAAAGTGTTATTAGATATTGAAAATTTTTGAATATTTTTATGTAAAATTAAAGAAAATATTATTTATATATATATTTTTTTTGTTCAGTTGCAACATATGAGTTTGGATCATAACATTACGCGTTTTTTGATTTTCTACGTTGGGTAAAAAATTTTAAGTGAAACTCATGGAAATCGGACGACAATTACCTGTTGCACTCGCATAAACATTTGTCCAAGAATGCGATTTTTAATTTCTATAAAAACAAAAATTTTTTTTTAATTTTTTCCATTTTCACAATAAATTGACAAATAAATAAATAAAAAAACTAATGAAATTCTTTCTACGATTTAAAAAAAAACATAAAATTCGACACTCTCAACCAAAAGACACATTTAATATTCTGCACAAATGTCATGGACAGAATATTGGCAGTGAACGTTATCGGAATCACGAATTATTAAAAAATTGCATTTTAGTTTGTAGTTTTTGCTCGAAAAAACAACAAAAACAAATAGTTAGCGAAAAAGACCAGAATTGTAATAATATATTAAAATTGACTTGCTCAATGAAATATAAATCTATACAAAAGAAAGTGAATTTTTTTTTTTTTATAAAATCTTAATAATACTTCAATAAATCTAATAAAGTCTTACATTATACTCATCGTTAACAGCTAGATCAACCGGCTCAAAATTGCCCAATTCTTACACATTGCCAAAAATTAAATTGACTCATTAAATTTTGTTTTTGTACCCATGTATTTGTACTATATGAAATGTATGCATACATTCGTTATCATCATAAAAACTTGACAATTCATGTATTCGAAATATAAAAATAACACAATTTCTCAACGCAGGTAATACATATGTACATACAAATGTAAATGTCTTGTATTATTTGAAACTAAAAAAAAAAACGGCCAATATAATGTGTATCCGGATCGACCTTCAAAATAGAAATGTTTGTATGTATATGCATGAAAAGTATGCACACATACTACACACAAGATACGAGATTTGAATGTGGCGTTAAAACCAAAATAAAATTGCGATCAAATTGTATATATATGTATATACATATATACAACTAAAAAATATGTATTTATATACAGCCAAAGAGTATAAAAAAATTTGTATGTAAAATAATAAAATATTATTACTTGAAAAAATTTCGCTCTCGAATACGTCGCTGAGACGGAAGTGGGTGGCGCACAGCTAATGTATACTAAAAACTAAACATATGTAAATGCATTGCAGTATTCGAAAGTTCTGTATACGAAAATACGCTCCAGAGAAACTTAATAGTGTTGTTAACTAGTATTAGTATACTACTAGTTTGTATTTCTACACTTTCTAACTAGTACATCCTCCATATTTTGCTCAGGATAGCGCCTGGTATTTTATTTAAGGCTGTTAAGACCTTAAAAATGACAATTGCCAGCTTCATAACAGTTAAATATCAAATTATAAAGAAAAAAGAAAAGAAATGAGGAAAAACTGCTAAAATGCAAAGAAATAGTTTTTTAAGTTGACTCAACTATACACGGTGTTTAGATGTTTTTAAAATATTGAAAATGTTTAAGAAGCAGAAGTTTCCGAGGTTTTCATCTCTAGATCGTGTTGATACTCTTATTTCAAGCAACAATAATCCGATTGTGTCAAACTAGCATGCATTTGAATGCTGATGTTCCTAGCAATATTCTTCGTGCAGACAGTTCTGTAAATCGTCATTCGTGTGAAAAGTTATTTTGAATTGAAACTGATTGAAATTTCCAAATAATAGCTCGCATCTTGCAACATTTGACTACTATTTCTTTTCGGACTCTGCAAAACTACTTTGATAGTAAAAAGTTGGTCCACCGAGGAGCTACTGGAAATCATTAGGCTGAGTTCTTCGCCGATAAACCACAAAAGACTTACGCTAATAGCATTATAGAGCTACCAGAAAAATGGCGAAAGGTCATAGATGATAATGGTCAATATGTAGTTGATTAAACTTAAAAATAAATTAAAGTAAACCGCGGAGAATTTTAATATGTAAATACAATATGAAAAATAAATATCAGAGCAATCTGGTGAGAAAACAGTAGTAAAGTGAAATACGGTAATAGCACTGGAATGTGGTTCTCTCTCAACAAGCTAAGTCAAATATCAACTGCTGAACTGCTGCATGAGAGAAATTAACATCTCTTCAAAGGAGCTGCCGTCCGTTCACAAATTTGTAATCGAGTGGACGAAATACAAAAAATAATTGAAGTAATCACAAAAAATATGCAAATAAATAAAATTTTGTGAATATCGTACAATTTTAGGACCAATGAGCAAACAATAAGCCTAGTCTAGTTAAAAAAAAAAAATAATAATAATGACGGATACCCCCTAATTTGGCAAGGAATGTGCGCTTACGTACGCACAAAAAAATTGGCATAAAATCGGCTGTGAGATAAGCTGGCGGCGTAGGGCAATTACGTTCCGTCTACGAAGTTACAGATATGGTATTGTAATTCGATCTCAGGCTTAATAAATGTATAATCTGACAATTTGTCTAGAACTGGACGATAAGTAAAGTGCGTCGGTATATTTAGGTATTGGATTAATAATTTCGGAAAATGTTGGTAAACGAAGGAGTTTCCATTTTTATTATTTCCGTTCAAAAAAAAAAAAAAAAAAAAAAAAAAAAAAAAAATTGTTTATATAGGAGTGTTTGTAATGTGGTTTGTTGTCCCAGTCCGCCCTTCAGCTTTATATATTGTACTTAAATGCAATATGAAAAGATTTTTACGCAAGAAAATATACATCGTAAGGTTGACCACCGACCTTTGATTTTTCAAGAAAAATAAAATTATTTAGATTCAGCAAGTTTTCTTGCGAAATAAAATTCGAAAATTAGTATAATTAATGCAATTTATATTGGCAACCGCATCCGTTTTGAACACACAATTTACGTATGCCAATGCCGAAAAACTCTCTCCCTAGTAACTATGTATGTGTGTGCAGTGATGTTGGTGCCTTTAAGTTTTCGCTATTCTTAAATCTTTTTGCTAATAAACAGGCAATTTTTTCATTTTTGTATAAAAAAAAACTAATTTTGCAATTTCATCTAAATCGCATAAAAATATCCAAATATTTATTTGCAAAATTTTCTTCTTCTATTTTTTCATTTTGTAAAAAAAAAAAAAAAACACCGTGATTCACTTGGATTAAATTTAAATGTTGTTGATGATGGCGAAATATCACCACTGGATGTAGCCGCAGGTATATATTTAAGTAAATATACATATATATTACATATATGCGACACCACTATTTTTAGCATAGAAAATACAAAAAAGTATATATATATATACATCTAGTTGACAATTTTTAAAAACATTTTAGGAAGAACTTTGCTATTTTCAGAATATTACGGTTCAAAATTTTCAGTACACTTTTTGAAGGGTACTAACTTCATCATCACCACGTCGGCCAAAGCTACGCATTAACGGCTTATAATATGAGGTAACTGGACTCAAATTTGAGCGCAAACGATCGAGCGCTGATACGGCTGTGGCACTTTTTTGATAGCGGCCTGTGGTAGTACCACCACTACCATAGTAACCACTTCCACCGATACCGCCACCGCCAGCATAATAACGTCTATGACGATCACTCATCGCGTTGTTATTGTTGTTATTGCTGTTTTCACACTTATCCTTATGCTTTTCACGATTTTTGACCGATTCTGAATTATTATTATCGGCGTTAGTCGGTGTTTTACTAGTTTCACGACGTTGTTTGTCGTCGTTGTTTGTTAGAGTAGGACTTTTAATATCACTATGTTTGTTTTTTATAAATTGATTTTATTATATTAAAATATTTATATAGAAGAATTTGTTAAATATATATATATATTATAAACAGTCTTTCATTCAATCATCACAGAAAACGACACCGCATCGTCTCACCGTTAAGTTTACCGAACGAGCGCACGAACTACGCAAACGATCACTTATTCGTATATTCTCATGCACTGATACTGAACATGTCGACGTGTTGTTGTTGTTGCTGGCACAATAACTAATAAATTGACATAAATTTAGGTGAAGGTAATAAAATATGGTACACTTGGTCTAATTAAATACACACATAAGATGTAAGTACTAAGTAATTTATTGATCATTTGAGATTTTATTCTAATTTGGCACAAAAACACAAATTATTTATTATGTTTCATTCAGAAATGCTTTATATAACATACATATATGTAGATATGTATTATTTATACGAATTTAAGCTAAATTTTTCTGTTTAAAAACACTCGTTTCAAAATTATTTTTCATTTCTTTCTTTTTTGTATCGATTTCGCACGTCAAAGCGATCAAACGTTGTCGTAGAGAGGACACGCTGAACGACGGATACTTCGCGCCGCAAGCGCAAATATTAACTGAACCGAATGGCCGAGAAAGAAAAATTTCAAGCACACATTTTCCTCGATCCACAATTTTAGTATGCATAGATACGTAGTATGTGCGCGTGAGTCTACATATATATGTGTTTAAGAAAAAGAAACAAATAATAATAATAAAAGAAAATATTGTGTGAAAATTTTACTTTATGTAGGTAAGGTATAAGCACAGCAGCTGTTTCGGGGAGCCAAAATATACACACTAATAAAAAAAAAAAAAAAATTAAAAAAATTAAAAAGAAATACTTAAAAACTTAAGAATACATTTTAAAGGTGGGGGCGTTTGAAGAGCTTTACCAAGAAGCGTGTTATTGTTCTATTTTGTTAGGTAGTATTTACTTAATATATTAACCGGTACGATTTAGTATAATTTTTCTAATTGTCTACACAATTATCTGCGGTTTTTTTTCCCAATATTACAGTTTATACATACATATATATGTAT
This sequence comes from Neoceratitis asiatica, assembly GCA_030068015.2. Classification (NCBI taxonomy): domain Eukaryota; kingdom Metazoa; phylum Arthropoda; class Insecta; order Diptera; family Tephritidae; genus Neoceratitis; species Neoceratitis asiatica. The sequence continues at coordinate 51,325,068 of CM061528.1, read as the reverse complement.
ATATAATAATTTTTTTATTTTGCAGTTAATAAAGTACAACCGTGGTGTATCTCCAACTATGAAATATTTCCGAAAGCCAAAAAAAAAAAAAAAAAAAGAAGTTCGATTTTTAAACCACTGAAACTGGTTCGATATATTCAAAAAAACAACTATATTTACGTTCAAATTCGATTTAAATTCAATAGGCGTATAGCCAATATAAGTATAGAATAGCTGAGTGGTTAACAGCGCGCACTACCATGCCAAGTAAAAATTTATAAAAAAAAAAAAAAAAGTTTTCTAATTTTGGTCTCCCCTCGACAACGGAATGTCAACCCCCTACGGGTGTATTTCTGACATAAAATAAAAGCTCCTCATAAAAATCATCCAGCGGCCGTTCGGATGCGGCTTAGAATAAACTGTAGGTCGTTCCATTTGTTGAAAAAAACGGCGCCGACCGAAAATGCTTCAGCAGTTACAAAACGTCAATTATATATATACATAGATATGTTTGCATAATACATATATATATATATACTAATTCATTAAATTTATATCAATTTAAGGACGCCTATAAATTAGACTCAGTATTTTTTTTTACAATCGATCTGATACATATATATGGAATTTCGGCTCAAGCGATGAAAGGGTGTAGAAACAGGTATCGACTTTTCAGAGAAGCAGGGAGATATCATCAAAAATATTTTAATATATAACTGCTGGTTCGACATAGCGTATACGCAACCTGAATAACTGTGCAAATACACCAATAAGTACATGTAGAGCGCTAAATTTAAAAAAATTATATAAAATATATAAATAAATATAAAAAAAATTCTAGATATATAAAAAAAATAAAAAATTTATAAACAAAAATAAAAATTAAAATAAACATAAACATAAATAAAAAATAAAAGGAAATAATAATACGCCCTGCAAAACATAATTAAAAAAAAAAGCGTTGACGAAAGGTTATATTGAAGATAAGCCTAGATTATGTTGTTTGGTAAAGCTAACGTTCGAATATTTTTCATTCAAAATGTACAATAAAATATATATATATATGCCTTCTCCACATTCTCCATTAAAATAATATTTATGTAAACGCCTTTTGGCGTACAAAGCCTTTCAACAACGAAAATATTTATTTATATTTAAATTTGCGTACGATTTAACCAAACAAAGGTGAAATGTATTTATTGTAATGCAGAATATCTGCATACGATTTCCATTTAAATGCAAAAACAAAGAATAATTTTTGCAATATTTAACAGAAATAAAATAATATAGAAAAAGAGATACGCCAGCTACACAAGGATGTATAAAAACGCAGCAAAGAATTAATTAATTCCGCATGCGTCAGTGAGTACTACATATTAACGACAGTGTAACAACAAATTACCGTAGACGGAACAAGAAAAAATACAACATTACAACACAAGGAAATTACGCATCTTGTAAAATAAAAAAGAAGCTATTTGCGAAGCTCTCTAGCAACAAGTAAATTAATTTCTTTTATCGAAGTGTAAGCGCCTTGAGTTAAAACGCAATTAATTAGAAAAAAATTTTCTTTAAATTCTATACTAGAGAAAAAGCATTATTTCTTTTACTAGAAAATAAAATTAAGAGATCAGCGATTTAAGCAGGTTTAATAAATTGTAAACTAAAAAATCACATGTTAAAAAACATAATAAAATAAATAAAAAAATAGAAATAAATAAATAAATAAAAATCTACCAAAATACAACTTGGCGATAGTACATTTTTCTGTCGCAGATACATAAAATCTGAACAAGGTGCGTGTGCCATTTTTTTTTGTAGCTTTTAAAAATGTTAATAAAAATTGACAAAATTATTGTTTTCAATATATTTTTTCTGAGTGAAAAAGAGCGAAATAGAGGGAGAGTGAGAAGGCGCGCACACAAGAGCTTTACTGTGTATGTGTGGGAGAGAAAAAAGTATTTATGCTATTTTTAAAAGGATCACATTTGCGCGTTCGCTCCCTGGCCGAGATGCTGATATTTCGAAAATTTAAATCACACAATTGCAATTATTTCATTAATGAAGAATAAATTAGTTATTATGTTAAAAAAGAAATAATTAGCTGTTTTTTAACATAATTTCAATTTAATTTTCTTTTTATAATTTTTTATATTTTTATAACAAACATATAATTTCTACAGTGTGTTTTTGTTGTTTGCAAAGAGTTGACAAATGAAAATATGCAGCACTCATATAAAGAAAACAAAAATAAATATAATTAAAAAAAAAACGAACGAAAATATATTTTTGGCGTTTTAGAAAATATCGCAACAACAACCTGACGCGTTTAGAAAATGTCATGAATTTTACGATTTTTCGCACACTTTGTATTGAGTGTTTGAGTTTTGATTATTTGTATTAACTTTATGAATGAAGAGTATAACACGTTTTCCTTCAAAACGTTTCAAAACCAAAAAGTGACATATTTACGTTAACGGATTACGAAAACTTTACATAATGGTTTTTCCTTCGCGAAATACTTAATACAACAACCCCAACATCGGCAATTGCACGCCGGTGCTATGAGCTTGCACTTCACACTCTCTATAGTGCATAAACACAAAGGACGGATGGATCGTACGCACGTAGCGTTCGAAACACTTGCATGCGTGCACACACGACACATGCTACGCGATGAATATTAGGCATTAGCAAAACAACAATGTTTTTCAACGACGCACATACGTAGTTGTCACCCGCAACCGAATAAGAGATCGCTCGCTCACTCGTTCGTACGTTTACTCGTCGTTTTCTGTGCTGATTTTTTTTTATAATTTATATTATTTAATCTTTTTTAAGTTAGAAAGCAAAAATCTTTTGCATCCGCCTCTGACGTTGAGAGGTTTACCGAGTTTTCTTTTGTTGTTGTTGCTGCTGTTGCTCCTGTCTTTGACTTTTATCGGGTCGTTCGCTCGGCTGCCGTCGGAATCTCTGCAACAGACTATTACAACTTTCCGACAAGAGTTGCGTTACGCTCGCCGCTGTGGCGCTGCGTATGTAGCGTCGCTGTTGGCGCGGTTTCTCATGCTGCTGTTGTTCTTGTTGTTGTTGGGTGTTTGCAGTTGATAATGATGTTGTTGATGCAGACATCAAATTGATTACGTCTGTTGAAGCACCGCCGCCACCAGCAACTGTTTGCGCGATGGACGTCGCCGATGCAGCTGCTGCTGCTGCTGACGCAACGTCTATAGCTTTTCCTCTGCTATTCTTTATATTTTCTTTGTCTTTCTTCTTCGATTTGCTGCTGCTATTATTACTTTCCGTCGTCGCCACCAACACCTGACGTTCACTTTTCTCACGATGAAAGCGATTCAAGAATGTTGTGGCCATTGTTTATTCGTTTATTTTATTTTTTATATTTACGTATTTATTTCCTTAATTTTATCTAATTCTCTTATTGTTGTTCTTGTTATTTATTTCACTAGGGAATGATGCGCTCTAATGAAACTCGCGAGTGTTTAAAACTTTTGGCAATGTTTGATTTCATAGCTCTTTTGCTTTTCTATTTTTATTAGCTTTTATTACTAGTTTCCTTCTTTTACATATGTAAACCTGTGTTTTCTTTATTTACAAAAAAATAAGAAGTAAAAAAATTTAAAAAAAAATAAATAGAAAAATGAAAAAAAAAATTTATTTTTATTTTTGTACCTAGTAAGAAATATTTATTTTGCAATACCTCATTATGTTTTCTTACATACACACACATACATCAACACAGGTTTTCAATAGTTTGTTATGATGAAATAAAGCATGTTTTAATGCTTCGCAATGTACCGGTGTACCGCTTTTTATATTACTATTTTTCATTATTCATAAATTCATTAATTTATTTTTTATGAGCACAATATTAGAGCAAAATTAAAAAAAGAAAGAAGCTGATTTTATTTATTTATTGTATTTTAAGGGGAGAGGGTGGTCTAGAATTTTCGAAAAATCGATTTTTTTGTTGAATATTTCGAAAGTTTAGTCTTTTAAGAGTATACTGTTAGATATCTACAGTATTTTCGGTTGTACAGATCTTTCAGCAGGTAGCGGCCGACCGCTCGACCTCAAACACTTCAAAATTCAAACTTGTTTTTCTCAGAACAGCTTTTTTTCTGCACGGCGGAGGTAAACAAGTATTTCTCCGAATGATCTGATATTTGAATATGTTATTTAGTACGCTAGCAGCTATATCCCGTAGCATAAAAATTTTATTATCTTGATAACTTCTTACTTTTTTAGCTCAAGAAAGTGAAAAAAGTAAGCCTGCTTTGGTTATCGAAATTCAAAAAAGCATTATTTAAAAAAAATTTTTTTTTTAATAATCTTGGTACAGCTACACTTGCACAAATTATTAATCTTCTTTAGGTAAGTATAAGAGCCAAAATTTCCTGCGCCACCCACATATAATTTTTTGAGAAGATCAACTTCAGGACAAATTTTAAAATACTTAAAATTATTATTTATTATTATTATCTAAAGATTTTTTTTATTCAATATATGAAATATATCTAGAAAGTGTAAATACTGTTGTTTATTATCACTAAAAAAATATTGAAAATGTCTGAAAGTTACGATCTCTAAATCACCATCTTAAACACCGAGCGGCTTATCTGACTTGCACAAAAGAACTAATTATATAAGGGACAGGAGGGGTTGGTTGTTTGTTTACTCCTGTTAGCATTTTTTGGCAGATGTGTGTAGCTCCTATATCCACTAAATAAGATTAAAATTTCTCGATTAATTATTTAAATATGCATATGATCCTCAGTTCACAGATCGACCATAATTAGGCGGTCTTTTTTATATGGGAAATAGATCTATTTCTCAACTTATGTCGGCAAATTTGTATAGGAATTTGGTCAATAGCATGCCTACCTACATTTGGTTGAGTTTTGTTTGTTTTATGTTTTAAATATTCGGCCTTGAACCAAATGGGGGATAGCAAGTAATAAAAGGTCCGCTCCAATCGATTTGTTCAAATATCAAGTTTTGCGTCGAAAATCCATCAAAAGAAGCGTATGAGCGTAAAATTCGGTATTCTACAGAAGTGAATTCAAGTTAATGTTGACACTTAAAATAATCGAAATCGAATTTTGCAAATTGCAATGAGTTTGAGTGTTCATGAAAGGTAAGTATAAAGACTTCGGTATGGCTAAAACAATTTTTTTTTTTGAATTTCAAAGCATATTTGTTACATAATTCGATAAACTAATACTTCAAATTTCCTAGATCCTTGAGGTTGAAATGAATTAAAGAAATTATTTAAAATATTTCTGATCAATCCACCTTTATAAAATTCTGCAGATCAGGATGTGTGTTGTTTTACTGATATTTTGCGGCTTAGCTATTTTGTCTTTTAAAAGGTCGTAGGTCGATAAGTATACTGAACCGGAGCCAGAAAAGGATCGGGCAAGTTTCAGAATTCTATATTTCACCTAAATAATAAATAACTTTAATAAATCAAAATTTTCCAAAAAATTTTCCCTAAAAAAAAAATAAATAAAAAAATTACGTTCCAAAGCTTCGTAGTTTTAATTTTCAAGCAGTTACGATTCTGACGTAATTTTGAAATTATTGTTAATTTAATTAAATTTTTTTTGTTCAAATTTTTCATTAAATTTTCGATATATGTATCTATGAGTATTGTGAATCTTTGGAAAAGGTTACGGTTACAAAATTTAAAAACCGATTTCAAAAAATTATTTTTTTCGCTTGTTTTTATAGGAGAGCTTCTAATATTTTTTGTTGCTTTCATTAATACAGTAATCAAATAAGCTTCTTTTCTAGTTTTTGCAAGGGTGAAAACATACAAAAAATAGTTTTTTATACAATTTATAGCTTTATCTGGAGAAGGATAAGTATTCTATTGCTTTTTCAATTAAAAAATAATATGCTTTTATAGCGGTTTACATATAAAATATAGAAAATTAGTTTTTATTTAATTTTTTTTTTTTAATTTTACTACATTTATTTTTAGTGTTTAATAATTTAATTTTTTAATTTTTTATTTGCACTCCTACGCACACACGTGTGGCACATTTCTATTTTAGCGAACGCATTTTACATTGTTTACATTTACATTTCACATTTGTTTATAGCTTTTATTTTTACTCATTGCGTGTCGTACTTCCTTCGTTAGTGTGTATATGAATGGAAGAGGAATAGAACAATTTGACCTTAAGTGTTAACATTTGGAATTTATAAAATTGAAGAGAAGACAGAAAATAGAAACAGACAAAAAAACTGAAGAAAAATCATTAATTTTAATATTAAGAACAAACAATTTTTTTGTTGAAAATTTGAATAAAAAAAATTATAAAATAATTAACTTGGTAAGGTAAAAAAATAAAATAAATTAGTTCGACTTGAAAAAGTAACAAAAAATTTTAAAACCATACCTATCTTCCACCATTAATTAGAGTATTTTAAATTGTTTTATGTCAATATTTCATTTTTATAATAAAGATTTTATTTTAATTAAAGATGGTATTGTCAGCAATATTCCTATGTCGACAAAAGAAACCACTAGTCTCAACCTAGTGTCTCAACCTAAAATTAACCCTTAGTCATAATAAATAAATCCATCTTCACTCAAAAATTAATTTATGAAATTCAGCAATTTGTCGCCAAGCAAGCCAAACACGACAATAAAAATAATCATTTGAAAACTAAAATAATCAACACTTGGTGGCGGGGTTCAACAAACGCAAAATTTAACAGAGCTAAAAAAATCACAAACAAACAAAGGGACTTGATATGAGAAAAATGGCTGAGGGGCTCGTTCTTGCATGGCGTTTTTCACAATTTTCATAATTTTCACAAGCCAAACAGCGGGGTGTTAGCTAAATAAATAATAATAAATCCTTAATTTTTAATTTCGTATGAATGAGAAGAGGAAAGAAATTTATTTGGCTTTGACAAAAATAGCAACATTTCTAAGAATATTTGCTTGCTGCTTGTTGTTGTTGCTGCTTATTGTTCATTTTGGCCATTTGGCCAACATTATATGCAGTATTTCTTGGTTTTTGACTCTGGCGAAAATTGCTCGCCCGCCTCTAACATACGCCAGTCAGCCAGCCAGCTAGGTAACCGATCGGCCAACTTCCCAACAATATACATTTTGTATTAATTTGCTAGACTTGCTTTCTCAACACTTTTACATTACGTATGACTATTATTTGTTTTAGCAAACGCTGTTGTTGTTGTTGTGGCTATTCTTAAAGTTAGTTGTTGGTACCGTTTTTGCGGGCTCTTTGCGGGCTCTTTGCGTCAATATTGTGCACATTTAAGTTTATTATTTTAAATTTTATTCAGTGTGTTTCTGTGTGTGTGTGTATTTTTGATTTTCTTTTAAAAAAATAAAAAAAAATGTGGTTAATTGGATTTATTTGTATTATATATTTTATTTCAACATTTTAAATACTTTTTATTACTGCATTAAATCTTGTGGATTTTTATAATATTTTAAATGTTGCTGCGACTAAACAAACACCGCGAGCGTGCCCATAAATCAATAGGGTAAATATTATATTAATTCATATGCACAATTACATTAAATATCTTTTTATAGCTACAGTAAAATGTAGCACTAATAATTTATTCACTAATATTTTTTTAAACGAAGAATTCACTTTTCCTGTGTTTTAAACTTTATTTATTTTTTTTTCTGGAAAACACTTTCACTTTCGCTTTATTCATCAACTATATTAAACACGAAGTTATTGCAATCGTCCATAACATAACGGGAATTCTTAATACACTTTGAAAAATGGTATATTTGATTTTTATATATTATTTCGAAACGATTACAATCCAATCGACGCCAAAAATCAACACGCCCGCCACAAACGCTTTACGTTTACCACTAACAATAAAAATTTTCAAAATACATCACTTCGAAAATGACCACGAAGAATAGCAAAAAATGTATTCGGCTGCTCTGGCAGCGAAGCGACGACGCTCGTGTACTTCGGCAGGTCTATGAAGTAGCGCCGCTGACATGCTTTCCTGCCACCGAAATTTGCCGTTAACTTTGATGTTACGTTGTTGGCGATGGTGGCGTCTGGCTGCCTCATGCATCGTTGGTGAATTGGTTGTTGAAATAATATGTTTTCGAAATTTTCAAAATTCCTTTCATATAAATAGTGCGATTATGGCGAGGCATGTATTTGTATTTGTATGTATCTTTTTTTTTTTAATTTCTCTTTCTCTCTGCAGTTCTCTTCGGATACATCTTGCAATATACAATCGCTTAGAGATTAGAAAAGTTGCTCCATTGCAAACATTTTTAAGTTATCTTCTCGGTAGATGAAACAGATAATATTGAAGAGCTCATTGAGATAAAAAAAAAATCAATGAGTAGACATCAATGAATAATTGGTATAAGTAGCTGCCTTTGCTTTCATTGAATAATATGCAGTGGCTTTTTTTTTAACAGTTTTTAACTTTCGTTTAAGATATACATAAATACACATATGTAAGTTCTTAGTCGAAAATGCTGAATCCTTAAAAACTTAATAGGAAAGAAAATTCACTAGATGTGAAAATCTTTCTTATTTATTTTTAATTTATCAGAAGAGCGGAATGATTTGAAGAACTTAATAGGCATGGCGGAAATTAATTGTTTAATCGAGCAATCATATAAAGCATTCGAAGTGTTGCGACTTATCTTGTAAGCTGTACAATCAGACATATCAGCGCTGTCAGGACCGTAGAAACATACGAACTATGGTATGCAATGAAATGAAGATAATGATTTTCACAGACATACCCTAGGCGGCTCATTAGCTACGCAAGACAAGTGGACAAACCCATTTCTTTACTTGACTTATTGTTATTATAATTTATTTTGTTTAATGTTCTTAGTTTGTTTTTATTTTATTTTTATATTATTATAATTTTTTAAATTTTATTTTTTTAATTTAATTTTATTTTATTTTATTTTGTTTTATTTTATTTTAATATATTTTATTTCATTCCATTCTGTTTTGTTATGTCTCTATTATTTTATTATTTTATTTTTATTTTTTTGAAATTTTTATTTTTTTAATTTTTTTTTTATTTATTTATTTTTTTTTGGTTTGTTTTATTTCATTTTGTTTTGTTGCTCTCATTTCAATTTTTATTTTATTCATATTATTTTATCTTATATTATTTTAGATTATTTTTTTTTTATTTCTATTTTTTTATTTTTTTTTGTTCTATTTTATTTTATTTTGGTTAATTTAATTTTCTTTTAATATACTTTATTTTACTTATTATCATATTTTTTTTTTCATTTCGTTTTTATTAATTCACCCCATTTCGTTTAATTATGTTTAAATATAATAAATTTTGATCAAGTATTTTAATCATTTTAATTCTTTTTTCCTTATTTATTTCAATTTGAATTTATTTTCATTTTTTTATATTAATTTTTCATTATTCCATTTTCGTTTTTAGTTTTCCAGACTTTCTACACTTCCTGCGCAAAAACACATGATAATTTCACTTAAATTTAACGCCGAATGATGTCTTTAAGTTTTCATTTTGTCAGACGTTGTGCCGCAAAATGAGTCAACCGCGCCGGCATTGTCAGTAGGCATTAAAGCAAACGACTGTGCTAATTGAAAATATATTTCAACGGAAATAATAAAAGATATATATATGTTTAGTATGAACTCGTGCATGTTAAGCAATAATAAATACAATAAAATTAGTTTATAATTAATTGGACACTGTACGCTGTTGGATATTAAACTAATTTGGAGAAAAGATACACACAAGAAATTATAATGCAAAATAATTAAAGAAAAATATTGATTTAAATTACTTAAAATAAGGAAGTAATATTTAAAATAAAAGTTAATTTATTGTCTTTTTAAAAAAATTCCAACAAAAAGTAAAAAAAAAAAATTAAATGGCTCAAGAAATATTGTCTGAGATCATTTCGCTAAAAATTAAATAAGAATACCAATATATATATATATATATACATTCATATATGGCACATGTGTCTGTCAACGTTTATTGCCCCCAGAGTTCAAACTTTGATCTCTTATTCACTTTTTTAAACAAAATTTTACTACCAAAAGTCGTTTAGTGCAAAAATCATATAAAAACGATATTTAGCTGCAACTAAAAATGCACGAAGTAAACATATAGCCAATTATATTTTACTGTATAAACATATGTGAAATTTGTGTTTTTTTTTTTTAAATTTACTTAATGAGTTAATAAAATTTAATCGTCTACAGGGCGTATGAGTGACTTTACTGTAAGCGCCTAAATGTATGCAACACTTGGCGTAATCTTTAATCTCTTGTGTAGTATAATGCGTGATTACGAGCAAAAATTATAAAGTGAAGATGACCAAAGAAGAATTGCCAACCCGAGACAACACAAATTTGCATATATATTTTTTAGTTCTTGTTCTTGTACACAAAAGTTTTACAAGTTCACGACTACAGCAACTCAGCGCTAAATATTACCTACGTGCACAAGCATGCGTTCACACACACTTGAACGTGTGTGCTGAGGAAAATTTAAACAAACCAGCAAAGTCGTTTTGACTGACACGAGCAGCACATATATTTATAAATACATACATAGATATGTATGTATATACAATACATTTACATAAATCATATGTAAGCGTGCTTTCTCAATAATTATTTATTACTATTTGTTAGTAAAATTTTCACACGAGACACATGTTGTGTGATTTACACAAATATATATATATATATATATATATATATATATATATATATATATATATATATATGTACATAAAATGGATGTATATATCATATATATACATACATATACTTGGGTTAAAAATTATTTATATATTTTGTGCTTAATTTCCTTAAACTTTCGGGCTAAATACACACATTTATAATAAATACGTATGTTATAAGTGTATACATTCATACATATGTATGTGTGCTTGTACAGTTCAATAATTTTTAACGGAAAATTTTAATTTAAAATTTGAAGCTTTTATACAGTATTTATGTATGACAGCGTTCAGCTCTGACGCTAGCAAACAAATTTTTATATACGAAATACTTCTGTATACATTATATTTATATACTCTTATATATATATATATATATATATATATATTTGGCGCTTTGTAACCGCTGAAGCGATTTTCGGCCGAGCTCCTCCTCCAATTTGTGGTTTTTGCGTCTTGATGTTTTTACCAAGAAATGGAGGGACCTACAGTTTATTCTAAGCCGCCTCCGAATGGCTGATGGATTTTTATGAGGAGCTTTATTTCATGCCAGAAATACACTCGAACGACTTGACATTCCGTGCCGAGGGGCGACCGCAATTAGAAAATTTTTTTCTATCATTTTGGATGTTGCTCGAACCTGGACTCGAACCCAGGCCTTCCGAATTTCAGTACGCAATGCTAAGCACTCGGCTATCGCGGCCGCCGAGCGAAAATTGACATTGAAAATATCGCACTCTTGTTTTTTTTTGTAGTTTTGTTCTTCTTCTTTCTAGTGGCATTCGATTGCGTTTATAGATGTTTAATTATTTAGTAATTGGTGTTATACTAGAGGCCATAACAAGAGCAGCGCGAACGACACTGTCTTCTGCACTCAATATACATTTGTATATATTTAACTATACAACATTGGTGTGAAAGCTGCAGTGCAAAGAAAGAAGAGCTACAAAATATTTATATTATGTTCAAAAAATTCTAAATCTTAAGCACATTTGTACATGTATGTATGTTGTGCACACTTTTTCGGCTAAATTAAACAGAGCACACGGTCTCTTTTTTTTTTTTTTTTGACCGAAATCGCGAAACATATGTTTCGCTAATTTAAACAAGTCTTTGTAAGTCCCTACGTGCATGTCTGTGCGAGAGAAATGTCTGCTGCTAGTATTGGTTGTATACTTGTGTTGATGTATGCACATACAACTGTAGACCAATATTTAAAGTTGTATAAATTAAGAAAAAAAAATTTTTTTTTTTCGCCATTATATTTTCCAATATTATTTAGGTACCCCAGAGCTAAGCAAACGCGATGAGTAATCACACTATTTCTGTTTACTTTAAAAATACTAGATTTGTGTGTACTCATATGTATTAAACCGTCCAATGTACGGAAGAGAGCTTAATGAGCCGCAATACAGGTGTACAAAATTATGTTTTCGAAAAATCATATTTTATAAATTTTTAATTTTTAAGGCTGTTGAAAAATTAAAAATTTTCAATAAACACCATTTCTAGGCCTTAAGCTAGAAAGTGATTATTAGACAGGCTCAGAGTTAAGTTCGTTTAAAAAGTGCTTTGCATGCGCTATATGTAGTCTAAAAACTAAATATTCATGTATGTATATTAAATAGGAAAAAATAGTAGGTGGCTTTTCACATGAATTTTTATGTTTACTAACAGCAAAATATTATTATTGAATATTTGTATGTTTCAGTGGAGATTATTTTATTTCTTAAATTTTTTGTTGTTGTTTTTTATTAAATTTAAAAAAAAATTTTAATTTATTTTTATTTTTTTATTATATTTTACTTTATTCATTTTATACTTACCTCCTTGTTTTTTATGTTTTATTTTTTTTAATATTTTTTTTTACTTAATTTTTTATATTTTTTACTTAATTTTTTTATATTTTTTATAGAATTTTTTTAAGCTGTTTTATATTCTTATTAAACCTTTTTTTATTTTTATAAATCGTTTTTTATTTTATTTTTTTATACACTTTCATTTTAATTGTTTTATATTCATTATTTTTGAATTTTCTATTTTTCATTTAATTTTTTTTTTTATATATTTTTATATTTTTTGCTTTATTTTATTATTATTATTAATTTTTAATATTTTTTAATATAAATTTATTTTTTATTATATTTTTATTTTATTTATTTATTTAATTATTTATGTAATTTTTTCTTTATTTTTCGAACAATTTATTTCTTATTTTTATTTTTATAGATTTTTATTTATTTTTTATTCGTTTAAATTTTTTTCTAAATCCTTTTCTATTTTATTTTACACTCTTTTCTTTATTTCTGTTTTTTATATTTATTATTTTTTATTTTTTATTTTATTTATTTATTTTTTTATCTATTTATTTTATTTTTTTTTTTCACAATTTATTTCATTTATGTTTTAGTTGAGATTATTTCATATTTTTATTTATTATTTTAGCAATTAGTTTTTTGTACTTTTTATTTACTTTTATTTACTTTTTTTAATTTTTTTATAATTTTATTTTAATTATTTTATAATTTTATCTTCATTATTTTATAATTTTATTTTTATTAATTTATATATTTTTTATTTTTTAGTTATTTTTTTTTAATTTTTAATTTATTTGTTAATGTAATTTTATTTTTATTTTTTATAGAATTTTTTTATTTTATATATATGTTTTTTAAATAGTATTTTATTTTATTTTTGTTTATTCATAAGTTTTTAATTTTTTTTTTCATTTTTATTTTATTTTTTGTTTTTGTAAATATTATTTCTTATTCTTATTTATTTATTTATTTATTTATTTTCATGATTTATTCCATTATGTTTTAGCGGAATTTTTTCAAATTTTTTATTTATTATTTAAATAAATTGTTTATTTTTGTATTTTTTATTTAATTTTTATTTAATTTAAATTTTTTTATAATTTTAGTTTTTATTTTATATATTTTCTTTTTAAGTTTTTTATTATATTTTATATAATTATTCTTTTATTGGTGTTTATTTTTTTGTTGTTTTTTTTTTTAATTTTCTGAAGTTTTTATGTAATTTGTTCTTTACTTTTCAAAATCATTTTTAATTGCATTTATATAATTTTTTTAGTTTTTAAACTGTTTTTTATTTTATTTTTTTATGTTCATTATTTTTTTATGTTCTTCATTTTGATTTTATTTTTTGTCAATATTATTTTTCATTGTTTTTTTGTTAATTTAAATTTTTTTTATTTTTTTTCTTCTTTTTTTTCTTATGTTATTTTTTTTTCTTTTTTTTTTATTGAATTAATATTTTGGTTTTCCATTTTCTATTATATTTGTTTAATTAAATTCTTTTTTAATTCTTAATAAACTCCTTTTTATTTATTTGAATTTATTTTATTTATTTTTATATTCTTATTAATACTTTTAAATACCAGGTACGAGTATACCATCATAGGATACACACATTGATGATTCATTCATTAAAATTAAAAATAAAACAATAGAATCGGATATTTCAGTTTATTAATTTCTATAAAATTGTTATTTCAAATAACAATTTCTAAGCTACCATAAAAGTGCTTGTTTATAATCATTGAACGGGGTTTTTATGCATTCTTCATTTTCTTTGTAAACAATGTAAATTTATTTTATTACAATTCCAATAACGGTCAATAGCTAACTGCTTATCGAGTATTGAAATCAACATGCAGTAGTGAATTTATAATGATGCGCGTACTTGTTGAAATTCAATTGATTGCTGATCTAAACGAGTCAACAAACTGTTCAAAATCGTTTTTGTCCGTAATCGTTTTGCTGCGTGTTCATAAAAGTACTATATTATAAATGTGTATTGTACGAGGAGTATTTCCAAATTTTGGAGTACTTGGAATTTTTTATTTATCAGAGATATATAACGCGTTGATAGAGACTATACAAAACATGCTTTTATGTTATAAAAATATTGCAATAAGTATGTATGTAACAATTGCATAAGCTTAATGAATAGTTTAATTTGAATTTATAATTTTACTATTATTTTTATTTATTTTTTTAAAGTTATAAATAAATAAATTTTTTAATTTTAACCCGTGTTTAGAAAAATGATATAAAAAAAAAAAAAAAACCTTGCCCTGTTTAGCTTAAAATCTAAATATAAAATATTTTTTGACGAATAATAAACATAAAAAAATTACTAAAAATATACTTATATAAATATACTACTAAATAAATTTCAAAACTATATATATATATATATATATATAGAAAACGAAAATAAAAAGTAAAAACTATTTTTAATGCCCTGTGTGTACACACTTTTCACAAATTTTCACATTTATTATTTATTTATTTAAAATTAATATAAGCTTTATTAATTTAAAGATAATAGAAATATATAGCGATAATTGTTTATAAAAAATGTAATTCATAAATAAATTTAAATTTGGGTGTTGATAAAACAAACCAAATGGTTAAGATACATCATATCACTAAATTTTACTCTAACTAGAAAATCGAATATTTTTATGGCATAAAAGATATAAATATATCTGAACAATGGTTCGTAGTTAAATTAGTTCGTGGAGCGTACAGGGTTTATTCAAGCAAACCAATCACAATCAATTCCGAAGAGATAAACATTTTTTAGAAATGATATAATGATAAAATAGAATTTCAATAAATAATAAACTATAATTAAGTAAACATTTTTATTTAAAACATATATAAAAGATTCTGATATTCACAATCCCATAATGCTCGAATGTTGGCATAAGATATTGGATAACAAAAAAGTGTCCACGGTTTTTGACACTAGATAGTGCTGATACTCATATTTTGGGAAACATTAATCCGATTGTACCAAACTCACAAGTGTTTGAAAACTAACATTTCAGGTAATATTTTTCGTGAAGAATATTCTGTAAATCTAAAGCACTGTGAAAACGTGCTGGAAAATTTGTGGATTTGTGAACACCAAACCCATGAGTGGTTTGTTGGATTCCGTTACGGAAATTCTGATGCCAAAGATGCACCTTTCTGGTAAGTCAGTTACTCAAAATCCAAAGAAATGCTACAACTGGCGCAGCATGGCTGACATACAACTGTCAGGAGATAGGGAAGACATTAGGCATAACTCACGTGACAGTTATAAAAAAAAAAATATTGATTGATCGTATATTCATCAGTGCAATGCGACCTAATAATAACATTTCCGAAGCGACATATCACAGGCGGTGAAAAAAGGGTTAAATTTAAATCTAGGAATATGAAGTGAAAAATATCATGGACAAAAGCCGGCAAACAAGCTGTTGCTGCAACTCTTAACAACTAACAACTAATCAACTTAACAAGTTCTTTAAAAAAAAAAAAAACTCCAAAATTGTTAAATAAAAAAGGTGTTGCGTTTCATCATGAGAACGCCCGACCACATACATCTTTGAGGGACAGGCTAAAAGTGAGGGAGCTTAATCGGTAAATTTTGGTGTAGCCACCATATTGTTCGTACCTTGCACCATCTGACTAACATTTGTTTCTGAAGAGCTGCTAAAAATTATTTGGACATTTTTTTCGCCGAGAAACATTAGCCAGAAACCGCGGAGTCTTTTTAGTAGTCAATATTTTTCTCAAGTTTGGCCATACTTGGCTTTTTGCTCCGTTTGACGTTTTTTTTTTTTTTAAATGTAATGATTGCAAGTAAAAAAAACACTCCAAGTTCAAGTTCAAGCACCCAATTTTTGTTATAAATACAAAAAAATCAATGATCGCTAGAGGGTTAAATCGAATATATTTTCTTTGCTTATTGCGCTCAAATTCACTGCTGTTCACACACATTTCTAATTTTCTCATGCTCAACACGTACACTTGCCCTCCTGCTTGCGCTAATAAATATTTCAATAAAACAAATTATGACAAGTAATAATAAACATAAATATATAAATTAAAATGCAATAGCAAAAGTTTTTTTTTTTTTTTGTAAAAAAATAACTGGGTTTGTTGCAGGCAAGCTGGCATTGTTCAGAGTAGTTAAGTTATTAAAAAAATTAAAATTTTAATTAATTAAAATTAAAAAAAAAAAAATGTTTCATGCGAAGCAAAAAAAGGAAGCCTTATTTATCGATAAGCACTTATATGTAAGTAAGTATATTTAAAACATTTGACAAACTCACAACAGAGTTGAACGAAACAAAATCGACAACAAAAAAGATTAAACAGAAGCAAAATTGAACACAACGAAACATTTTGTAATGAAGAAATATATAGAATCTACCTCGATATAGTGTAGTGCTAATGCAGATTTGGACATTTGATTTTGTGTTTGATTTAAAATAACTGAATTACTTTGGTGCTGCTGATGCTGTTGCTGCTGTTGTTGTTGCAACAACACTTGCTGCTGATGGCCAGCCACCATGGCTGAGGATTGTTGGGGCGCCAGCGTACGGTAAGCATCGAAACACATGGCCGAGGTGGAGGCCGATTGAGTTAGTGGATGTGGATGTGGAGCAGGAGCGCGATATGTGGCGAACGCGCCATCACCTGTTTGATTTTGTTGTTGTTGTTGTGTATTGTGTTGCTGTATTGAAAAGACACCACCACCACCACCACCACCGACACTATGTTGCTGTTGCTGGTAGAGTTTCTGCTGCACACTGCCCAGGCTATAGTTGCTCTGTTTCGGATAAAGATAAGGTTCGAAGGTTTGTAGCACCTTACGTTCGGGTTGCATTTGTTGTTGCTGCTGCTTCTGCTGTATTGTAGGCACACTAATGTATTGACCAGGTAATTGTTGCGGTTTGCTACCCATATATTGAAAGCCGCTGGACCTTTGTGCGGTGCTGAAGGAGGCGGAGTGCGCCAAGGCATTGCCGCCAAGACGTCCAGATTGTTGTTGTTGATGCGGCAATTGTTGTTGGCCGTACAAAAAATTATATTTTTGCTGCTGCTGCTGCTGCTGCTGTTGTTGTTGTTGTTGCTGCTGCTGCGATGGCAGAAAACCCTGCATAAAGGGCATTGTTTGCTGCTGTGTACTCACATATTTATTTTCCTTATTCGTGTTGTTTTGCAAGAAGACTGTCGAGTTCGTTGCGGACTTCATCGTCTGTTGCTGCTGCTGCACTCCACTTGGCTGTTGCAAAAACTTCTTACCTACATTCGAAGCCGAGACGGTGTGTTGTAACTTGTGCGCTTGCTGCTGTTGCATGAATGGATCCGTACTGCCGCTCATAGCGGAGCAGGCAAAGGAATTCCAGTTCAGAAAGGGTCGCTTCTGTTGGGGATAGGCGTGTTTGGGTTGCGTGGGTGCGGCAAGTTGTTGCTGCGAGCTCTGTTGCAGAGCTTGTGGCTTCCTCAGACGCACAAAATCTTGTTGAGCAGCTTGCACTTGTTGTTGAGCAGCTTGTTGTTGTTGTTGTTGAAGTGCCGACATTTGACGTTGATAGCTAAATGGTATTTGAGAGGTCGAGTTGGATTTGCCGATGGGGTAGTATTTTTTCGACAATTGTGCAGATTGTTGTTGTTGCTGCTGTTGTTGTAGTGCCGAGCTTTCAGACAGTGTAGTGTTGGCTGCTTCTTTGCTTGTCGTCACTTTCGATTCTGGTGTTTTAGCCGACAATTGGGGTTTCCCTGCTGTTGCTCCGCCACCGGTGGAGATTTGATCCGCTGTACTATTGTTGTTGTTGCCCATTTTAAACAATTCATTCAGACACTTTTCAATCTTATTATCAGTATCCTTTTGACGTTTAGTGAGCTCCGAACTACTGGTACTTTGCACTTTGCTGTTCTTAGCGCTATCCACAGGGCTCGGAGCAGATATCGACCCAACGGTCTTCGTAGCACCGCTACCATCTCGTGCGCCTTGCTTCGTTTGCTTTGTTTGCTGCTGCTGTTGACTCGTTTTGGCATCAGCGGAGGGTATGTGAAAAGAGGATGTGAACTTCGATAAGTGGGGCAGGTGGGAGGTGCAACAATTTGTTGCGGTGAGGCTACTTGTGCTCAGAGTACTGTTGCTTTTCACAGATTTTCGGTCGGTTGCGGGGGGTGCGGTCGCATCAGAGACCGCTGCACTAGCATCGTTACCTACTCCGTCGACTGAGCTAGGGAGTGGCTCTATACTCACCTCCGCTCCGGATTCTTGTTTGCATGCACTGGTAGACACATTTTGCTTCGACGGCCGAGTTTCCAACTTTTTAGATGTCTGCTGTTGCGACGTCTGTGTGGTGAGTGTTTGTTTCCCGTCTCCACCGTGTTTTGGTTCTGCTCTTATTTGCTGTTGTTGCTTTTGTTTTTGTCGTATCATCAATTCATCACTCAACGCCGATTTTGGTTTCTCACATGGAGCCACCAAAGATGTTGTCATTGCAGGCGCACGCGGCGACACGCCACTGCAACTCATTGTTGCCCCAGTCAACGTGGCCGCGGCTGCGGCAAGCGTAGTTTGCGAGGATGAGTCACAATTTCGCTGCAGCTGTTGTTGTTGTTGTTGTTGCATGTAAAACGGACTATATTTAGTTGCAGCGCCAAAAACACTTGAACTCGACGAGCTCTTGAGTAAGCCACGGAGGGGATTCATCGATGTACCCGCTGCCGCTAATGTTATTGCTGAATTGGTCATCAACGCCGAGGGCTGACTAATTTGTTTTGATGTGACGTCGCGCGCTGATGGTGGATCTGTCGCCGTTGGAGACGCAGGCATGAGGATTGCTGTGTTTGAAGTGCTACGACTCAAGGCGGGCAGATGTTTCATGTAGCAAGGTATGTGTGTGCGACTTGTCGAACGCACAAGATTACTCGTTGATGGCGCATTGCCCGATGCGAGTGTTTGTGCGGGATTACCGTGATTCAAATGTGAAGATGTCAGCCCGGAAGGTACATGAGAGAGGGAAACACTTTTATTCAATGGCGCCAGCTGCGGTAGATGATACTGTTGTTGTACCTGCACCGCTGTTGGTTGTGCACTAATCTTCACTGGCACCTTACTCACGAAATTCGTAGGCGCTTGACTCGCTGTGGGCGAGTTCTCATTACACATTAGCTTGTAAAAATCTTCTTTGGTTACGGCCTGCCGAACCTTCATATCTAAATGAGAGAGCGATGCATTCTTTTGCAATTTATTGGGCTTCTGGAGTTCTTTCTGTGCCGCCTCGGCAACAGTCGGGTCGAAAATAGCTAGTTTCTTTGCTGTCTGCGCATCCACTTTAAGTGGTGCGCCCGCTGCACCTACGCTATTTACTGCTGGCGCGCAGATCTTTTCATAGTTCCATATAGAACGCTTCGGGGCTGGTCCTTTCTGAGAGGACATCAGATTCTCCGTCCAAAAATCGTTCATAAGCTGCTTATTGAGCGAGAGATTCGAGCCATTCGTTGCGGAATTTTTTTGGTGCGCCAATAATTGATTGGACTGTGGCAGGCCGTCGGGAGACGACAAACCAGCATATTGTGGCGTATTCGAATATGGCATACTGTTACTCGAAGTGCTTCGTTGTAATATAGAAGCTTGTTGTTGTTGCGGCTGGACGAGTGTAGAAAAGATGGACGGATATGCGAGTCTTGTGCGGTTTTGTGGACTCTGCATGGCTGTTAGCGAATTACCCATGTTTATGGATGAGGACTTCATTAAGTTATTGGGAGGTGGGACAAAAGGGTTATTACGCTGCTGCTCCGGTTGTGTGTGCGGTATAATACTTTGACGTGAATTGGATTTAGTGACCGGTGCTTGTCGACGCTTCAAGCGATCGTACAAATCCTCGCACTCTTGAAACTCTTTATGGAGCTTCTTGTCCAATTCGGTATAGTCTGGTAGACTCTTGAGATATTTGTTCATCATCTCGATCTCAGCATCATAGATATTCGCATCCATTTTCACAGCTGCTGTTTGTTTTTCCAGCTCCTTCTGCTGCGCAATCAATTTATCGAGATCGAACGCGGGCAGTGGTTTGGCGCAGGAGGTCGAAGTTGGGTCATCCTCTGCAAGCACGCCCATACCACTGCCACTAGCGCTGACGTATGTAGGATGTGTAGCATTTGTTATATTGCGTGTCGAGCCCGATATTGGTTTTTGCACTAGTCCATAACTTAAGCCTTTAATTGCTCCACTGTTATCTTTTGGACTAGCATTCAGCAGCCGTTGTACATTACCTGTAGAATTGTATTTGGGCGCACGCATGGGCACCGGTGGTGGTGGAGACGAGGAAGGTGACGATGTGGATGAGGACAACGATAATGATGAAGCCGGACTGGATGTCATGGCGGACATCATGTGCGGTGGTACTGCCGGTATGGAAATGGGCGATGATATCAAACCAGTAGCAGTGTTGTATGAAAGATGATAGTTTTTACGCGCGCCGGGCGGTGTCGACTTGGGACTTGCCGGCAAGTGTGGTCGATGATGTTTGCGACCGGCGCGAGGTGAAGAAACAGGCGAACGACTGTCTGCTTTACTGGCAGCTAAGACAGTGGCCATCTGCGGTGAAACAACATGGTACGACTGAGATACTGGCGTTCCGTGCGCACTGCTGGATGGCGATCTGCCATACGTGGCGATAGTAACAGGCACCATTGGGGGTGATGCACTCCCTTGAAGTTGCGGATGGGTGGTTTTTGGCAACGCGGTAACCACTTTCTTTGTTTCGTTGCTAGCTAAGCCGGATGACTGCTTATCACTAGTAGGCTTAATAGCTGTCTGAGACTCTTTAATTACACTTTCCGCCGGCGTTGTTGTTGTTGTAACGGCGGAAATAGGTGGTGATGGTGCATCATTGTTATTTATGAGTGTTGTTTTTGTTTTGTTTGTAGTTATTTTTGCAGTTGTTTTAGCGTTACTTTGTGCGGGAAGTCGATTAACATTGTCACTCATTTGTTTTGGGTCGCAAGAGAATTTGAGTTTTTCGAGTTTTTTTTTACCAAATGTAAGCTCTGTTATGAATTGATTGACTAGAAGGGTGCTGAAAATAAGGTTCGAACTTATTAAAAATCCTGTAAGCTCAGAGTGAGGGGATCTCATAGTAAGGGAACCTAGATAAGAAGAGACTCCAAAGTAATTAGAGATTAGAATACAAATAAGTGGGAACTGGGATTCTGGAGTACCGATCTGTGGGAACGTAGAGATTTCTGCCTCACTCCGTGCGCATATTCAACTTGGCATATTCAAGACTTCGCTATATATTACTTAAAACCGTTATTAATAATTTAGGAAACTATATGCAAAGTATAAATTCTTTCCCCGTCTTATGTACACGTACAATAGCTTGACAAATAAACACTTCGACATCACGAAAACATATGTACGTACACTTGAGACGTTCACGTGCGTGCACACAAACACTGCATTGACTGACACACACACACGCACGAACTTAAAAAGTCAACACATGGACATGAAACCAACACGAACGAAGGTACGACCAACCAACCTTCAGATACTGCTCCGGTATTTTACCGTTCTTTGGTATTATAAACTTCTTTATGATAATAATCTTATCGCCTTCGATCTTCTGAATAGTAATTGGCACACCGAGTTGCGGACGTTGATTTTGTGGTGGACGTTGAATCACCGGCTGTACGGGACGCCCACCACTGCCCTGTGGTCCCGTCAGAATGCCACCTGGATTTGGTTTTGGTGGCACGGCTGCTGTGGTTGCAGATTTCTGGAGCCCAATTGTAGGTTTCGGTTTCGGCTTGGGCGCTACTGTTGTTGTCGGCTTGTTGTCCTTCTTGTCGCGTACAATAGAAAAGTGATAGAGCGGCTTATCATCATCGAGTATGCTCTTCTGTGGTACAGTCTTCTTTTCAACGCGACGCAACACTACACCCAACATAGGCGCTTCATTCTTTTTAATACCGATAACCGTCTTTGGCGGCGAAACCTTCTTTAAATTCACGCCCAACTTGACACCGACGGGTGGTGGTGTTTTAGTACGATGCACCATTTTACCGGTTGGTATTTCACGTCTCAAAGAATCTTCAGCTCGTTTTTGTTCCTCCGCATCCGATGTATCCGCCTCCTTTGGCGAGAGTGGATTCGTATGCAAGATGGGCTCCGGTGCGACCAGCGGAGAGGGACCTGGGAAAAGTGCAGACAAACTGCTACGGCGACGCTCCATATTCGGCACTGATGTGGTTTTAGCAAGTGGAAATATTGATGGCGAGGCAAGAGCAGCCGTAACCAGCGGTATCGCAGGCAACTCAGCCTCTGCTGTGCTCGCGGCGCTGTCACGTCTGCTAGCGTTCTTGCTGACGCTTACGCTAGCTGAAACTGAAAGCCCCGATCCAGTACTACTCAAACTTGCACTGTGCAGACGGTCTGGTGCCGGGCTACGTCCACGATGTGCTTTGGTGGCTATGAGCAAAGATCGTGCACCAACTTCAAGTGACAGTGAGCGCTTCGGTTCACTTTCTCGTTCCACAGCATCTATATCACGCTGACGACGTTGCATACGCAGTAATTCGATAGAATCTGCTATCTGCTTTTTCTGTTGCTGGTGGTTCTGTGTTGTGGTTTCATACTCTTCAGTGGACGATTTGGATGTAGAATTTTTCTGCGGCGACGGCGATGTCGTCTCATTTTCGTAAGCATCCGCGACCACACCATGACCTTTCGACAAATTATCAACTGAATGTAGATCCAATTGTGGTTTTGGTGAATTCGTATGGGTTTTGGAGCGACGCAAAGTACCAGCATCAGCATTGGCTAACGATAAGAATTGCTCGCTGAGCATATTAGGGAGTAAAGCTATACGCTCCGGTGGTGCGGGTGAATGTGGTAAGTGATGTGCAGGTTGCATGGGCGATTGGCTGTGAACGTCATCGTAGGGGCTGCGTGAGTACGATGAGTTCACATCTATTATTGGCGGCGTGAACGGTTTGACGGCTTGTATGCCTTGCAAACATTGTAAGTCTGGTGTTGTTGGCACTGTTTTATTCGTGTTGCTCAACACCTCGCCGTTCGGTGTTGTGTTATCAATTGAGCTTTTGCTACTGGTTTTGAGCAACGATGTGGTTTTTGTTGTTGGCGCAGCCATTAAGCCGGTAGATGGTTGGTTGGTTGCAGCAGGCGTAGCGGGCGCCGACACTGATGAAGTGGCAGCCACATGGGTCAGCGCAGTTTTAATTTCAGCTGCGGCAGCAGCGCGTATAGTTGCGAACTCGGTGGCCGTCATCTGTTTTACACTCAAACGACGTTGTGTGTCGACAACATGAACTTGGCCGGTGCCATCGCCGTTGGCGTTGTTCGAGTGTAGGTCGGGGCAACTAAGGGCGACTAATTCGCTAAATTCTTTGGACATAGCGCTTGCGTGAAAAGTGTGTACGTGTGCGTGTGTGTAAGTGCTCTGCTGTGCTGCTGCTGCAATGACTTCGGTTACGTATGCTTTTATTGGCACTTAAAATTTTGTTGCAATTAAGGTCGTGCAGTGTGGTTTCTTCACGTATGTATCGCACTCAAGGTTAATATCTTTTCTTTTTTTATTATCTTGCGGTTAATATTTTCACAAAAACACTTTAAACTACAACTTCTTTTATTACACAAATTAAAATTTAATAATAAATAAATTTTTCGTAATGATAATATATAAAAATTAGCAAAATATCATTGATTTTCGACAGCTGTTGCTGCAATCTCGCTGCTTTGAATTGATTATTCAACACTAAATGGCGAATATATGTTTCGTTCCTTTGACATTTGCTCGTTCTTTGTCGTACGAATGTCGAGTAGTAAGACAAAATGGTCTGTCCGCCAAAAGAGCTTGTTAATTATTGAGAAATGCGTTTCAAGTGCAACGTGAAATTTATCGCACTACTCGAATTGTTACAGAGTCTATTTAATTATATTATATACACATACATATATATATATTTTAATTTTATTTCTATTTTCACGCACCTTCAAATGCGAGTCTGAGGTAAACTGCAATAAGGTGTAGAGTATATAAGTTTTTGGCAGGTACCACGTAGAATAAAGTAAGACATAACCTGTGGCATATGTATTTATAATTCGCACTGTTTACTATACCGTTATTTTAGCGACGAAAATTAAAAAAAAAATTTAATTTTTTTTTTCGATTTTTGGCGCCTTTTTTCTTGCCCTCTCGCGAGGTGAAATCAACAAAACAATTAGATTGAGTGGAATTTACAGTTATAGCCAAGTTTTGCTCATCAATCAGCATGCACACAGAGTCGATTCGATAAACAATGACGTATTTGTTAAGAGGTATTTATAGGATAAATAACGAATTAGATAAAAATCAAAGTAAATATTGTATATACGAGGTATGTTCAAAGGAAAAGTTGAATATTAATTTTTCGCGGGTTGTGTACATTCGATTATAGATATTTTGTTTTTGTTACAATCGGACACATAAGTTTATCATGTGCTTGTATTAGGAGCCAATTCCGATTAGTCGATTTTTGACGTTTGAAAGAAGTGGATCAAAGAAGTTAAACATGAAATAAGGCACTTGAAATGTGGACTGCGGCATTCGGTGAGTCCACTTTGCCTCAAAAAAGTGTTTATAAGTGGTACAAGCGCCTTAAAGAAGGCCAAGATGTTGATGACGATGAGCAAAGAAAACATCGAAACAGTGAGAAAATTGTTCTTCAAAATCGTGGAATCACTATTATTGAAGTTGCAGAGGATGTTGGCATATTAATCCGCTTATGCTATTCAATTTTCTCGAATGTTTTGGGCATGAAACGTGTGGCAGCGAAGTTCGATCCGAAATTGCTAAAAGCAATGTCGCATTAATATCGCTCAGGAGTTATTGAATGACGTCAACAACGCTCAAACGGATCATAACTGGTGACGAAACGTGGGTATATGGTTATGACGCCGAAATTAAGGACCAATTATCCCAATGGAAGCTGCCAGATGTGCCAAGACCAAAAAAGGCACGCCAAGTTCGATCAAATATGAATGTTTTGCTCACTTTTTTCTTTGATTACAATGGTGTGATGCATCATGAGTTTCTGCCGAAAGTTCGTACAGTTAATAAGGAATACTACAAAGAAGTAATGCAAAATTTGCGTGAAGCAATACAGCTCAAACGATCGGAATTGTGGAAAAACAAATCGTGGATTCTAAAATGCTATGCTATATATGCTTCTATATGCTAAAAACGGATTTGCTTATTAATTGGAAATTTCTTTAATCTATGCATAAGTATGTTAAAAACAAAATGCTGAAAGTGGCTTCTGATAACAATATTTTTTTTTGATGCTTGATGCCAATCTCCAAAACTATAGAAATAAATCTTTCTACTTGCAGTTGACACACACAGGGAATGTTAACCTAGCCGAGTGAATTTTTGAAATAAAATAAAAAATATCACATGGGCCGAAAAGTTACAGGCCCAACATATTGATGGCGCTGGCTTTAATAGCTTCACCGCTTTTTCCTTAACCTTCAAATGGAAGCTGTTAAAATTTCATTATTCGGCTGATAAGTTTGTGAGCTATTGTACTAAGAGTATTATCAAAACAATTTCGTTTTAGTTGCTCCCACATCCATATATTCATCACACTAGTTCTCAACGGCTAGTGCCTGGTTCAGACATCACAAAAAAAATTATTTTTGAAGCCCATTTGAATCTGGTAGTCAAATGTTAAAGCGGCGCTGGAATGATGGAGATTGTGTCGATGTGCCGCGTTAAAAAAACGTCCCAAAATTGCTTGAAAAGCAACAGAACGTACACCACATATATATATATATATATATATATATGTATATATAATAATTTTTTTTATTAAATTTTTAATTTTTTTTACATTGTTTTCAATTTTTTATTTTTTTATTGTTTCTTATTTATTTTTTTATTTTGTTTTTTATTTATTTTAATTTTATTTTCATTTCTTTTTTTTCCATTCATGTGTTTTTTTAATTTTCTTTTGTTTTGTTTTATGTTTATTTATAAATTTTTTATTTGTTATTTATTTATTAATTTTTTTAATTTTTTGTTAATTTTATAATTTTTTAATTTTTATTTTATTTTTATTTTTTTTATTACTGTTATAACTTTTTTTTTTTTGAAACGAATTTCACAAAAATTATCAAGCAATTTATTTTTATTATATTAATATCAATAAAATCTGCTTATGTACTGATTTTGTAGAATTTGTTGTCATTATTATTGACACTGCGGGGGAAGAATTTATACAAGCATAACGTTTCACTATTAGTAAATCATAATTAATTTTAAAACAATGACCACACTATTAAATTGAAGGAGTGGACGCTACGAGATATTTCCAATATAGGTTTTTAATGGATGTGTTAAGAGATTTTCGCCTTTTTTTCGAAGATATTTAAACGAAAAATATTTATATTTTTGCACTTTCCATGCTTTATTTGCTTTTGTTTATTTGTACGCGCCAACTTTTCTTTGACACTTCACTATTTGCTGTTTGATCTTATCCGCAGCCACACATTTTGTCACCGAGAGTTTATTGTGACTTTTCGAAGGCGAAGACAGCCAAACTCATCACAATTACAAATTGTATTGGTCTATATCTCGCGCAAAAAAGAAGCACACGATCAATAGATGAGAAATTGAAATTTTTTTTGGCACTTTCAATTGCTAATTAAATTTATTTCACTGTTCTAGTATTTTTTATTAGTTATTCGTGGTATTTGTTTTAATAAAAATAAAAATAAACACAAGATCAGACTACCAAATTTTTCTGCAAGGGATGTTATTTCCTGTTTTGGCCCATACTCGTACAAGCTACAAATCTATGCATTTACCTCACCCAACGAAGAGAGAAGCAAAACGCAAAACCTAAAGTGAACTGGAAAAACTGATTGTATCTGCTACAAATGGTTTTTTCTTAGATTTATTAAGTATTTTTGTATTTTTCTTTTTACAGGCGCATTTACTTAAAATAGATTATTTCTAAAAATAATTCAAACAACAACACGAGCACCGTCAATGTTGTAAGCAATGGCAAACAAGGCAATAACCACTCAATTGAGTTGCGGTTGTTGAGTACAAACTGCTAAAACTGTGACTTGCCCGTGCGAGAGTATTGTGATGTTGCCATGGTGATGGTGTTGATCATCACAACAACACCAAGACATAATACACGTAGCTAAACGACGTAGTGACACTGCAATGAATAGGGATTCTACTACAGGGCGATGGAGTTGAAGGGGTTATGTTGGTGTTGCACATAGAAATTTTGCATCCATGTGATCGCGCACACATATTTCATTAACATATTGTTATAATAAATTTGAACTTTAGAAATGATAATGAAATCCTTTAACATCCATTTTGACGAGACAACGCAGAGGCAAATGCAAAAGCTCTATGTGTATCTGCCTTTAAAATCCCAAATGTACTTATTTATATGTACATATATACAACGAAATACGAATATGTATGTATAACTACTCCCAAGGGAACAAAGTACAAAGAACGATCTTGAGAAAAATTGAGTAGCGGCGGTGTACTTGGTGTAGCAGCAACATGCCATAAGCGGAGGCGGAGGTGAAAGAATAGGTGGCGGCGACGACTTTGTGTATGTGCCAAAGTGCGAAAAAAATATACCAACAAATCGGAAATACAAAATAAATTTGCAGCTGTATGTGCGAAGTAAATAAAATCTATTTTATGTGGTACACAAGAAGAATAAGAAGAAGAACACAAAACGTGCGAGGCGATCGGTGGAGCGCAGAAAAAAATCGTTAAACGTGAAGAGGTGTGAAAAGTGAGAGGGAAGAAAAAAAAATTTGGGGGAAGACACCACGTCGAGACGTGTGACGAGTTAGAAATGCCGCATATGTCTTTTTAATTTAGTTTTGACTCTGTTACTTGCTAAATAGATCAACGAAAATTAGAAGAAAAAATTAAATAAAAAATTTGTTTGGCGTTTAGTCGTCGATCGCTTCTGGCACATAGCTAAATTAACTGCGAAAGTTATATAGAAAATCGCAATATTTTCTTGTATACCCGTACATACTTTTCTTTTTAATTTAGAAGCAAGCCGTTATGAGTTGTGAAAATTATTTTTGAAATAATTGTGAAGTTTCTATTTTTTTAATTTTAATTTTAGTTTAGTTTTTAGTTTTTCTATAACAAATTTTAAAATGTAATTTCACCTCTAATATTTTTTTAATTCTGTTTTTTAAGTTTTTCACAATTTGAAAAAATTTTATATTTGTTTTTAGTTTCTAATATATAGTTTTTTTTAATATTTTATTAGTAACTTCTTTTATGTTTTAACCTATATGTTTACGTTGTTTTTCATTATTTTATACAATATATATATATATATATCTTTTGTAATTTTATATATTTTTCTATTTCTTTTAATATTATATGCTTTTCCATTAATCCTATTTATTTTTTATTTTCCATAAATTTTATATGCATATAAATTTTTTATTTTGTATTTTTTATCTTTTAATTTCTTTAATTAATTTATTTTATTAAACATATTCTTTTTTATATTTTTTTTTATTATTTTTGTTTTAATATTTCCTTTTAAATTTAATTTTTTATTTTTTAAATTTATATTTATTTATTTTATTTTTCGTATCTTTTATTTAATATTTAAATTTTTTTAATTTTTATTTTATTTTTTTTATTTACTTTTTTTTATATGTTTATTTTATCTTTTATATTTGTTTTTCTAATTTTCTAATTTTTATTTTTTTGTATTAAATTTCTTATTGTAGCTTCTTTATTGTAATATCCTCTTTTTTATTTCATTTTTTATTTTTTTACTTTATATCAATCAATATTTAATATTTAAAAAATAAAATCTGATTTTTAATTCTGATAATTTAAAAAAACCTATGTATTTAATACGAGCAGAAAACACTTTTAAATAAAATTAAGCTTTCTTATTATGTTTTTCTAAATTTTATAATTGTTTATAGTTCATTATAGCATTATTTGTTTGCTTTTCCAATACATTTTGTATTTTAACTTACTTTTACTTTTTCAATAAATTTAAACGTCAGTGATTATGCTTTTATTTCTATTAAAGCTTTAATAAATTTTATATTTTTTATTTTCAAAAAAAAAAAAAAATATATATATATATATATATATATATATATATATATATATATATATATATTTAATCCTTTAATTTATACATATGTTCAAATTTCATGTTTTAAAAATAAAAGCTGTTTTTAATTAAAAAAAAATTATTTAATATTATTAAAAAAAACCATTATATAAAAAATTTAAGCGTAAGCTTTAAAATTTTAATTTCTATGCTCAATTTTATATACTTTTATATTTTTCATATATTTTATATTATTTTGTTTTCGTAAATTTTATAATTTTATGAACTTTTATTTTTCATAAATTTTTATATTTTTTATATCTTTCATTAATTACATATATATATAATTTTTATATTTTATTTTTATATGTTATTAAGTTATATTTTTTAATTTAATTTAATTTAATCTATATTTTTATTTAATTTTATAAACGTATTTTTTTAATTTCCTTATTTAATAATGAGAAAATATTTTATATTTTAAAATAAGAGTTTATTTTTAATTAAGGTTTCAATAGCTCAAGATAATCAGTAAATATGATTGTAGCCAAATTTAAATAACATTTCAAATATTCAACTTTTTAATTTACGTAAAAAATATTTAAGATTTTTAAAATCTAAAATTTTTTTTTTGTCTCATTTCCTACGCCAATTTTTTTGCCAGCTACTTTATGTTCTAGATTTTGCTTCTATGTTCGCACGAAAAATGGTCGTCTGTATGAAAAAACAAAACATTTGTGTTTTATGTCTTTTTTTTTCTTATTTTATTGTTCTTCGTCTCGTTTTTTTTTGTTGTTGCTGCCGTCTTTAAATTAAACAAGGAAAATTAAAAGAATATAGAGTCACTTTCATCCCGCACAGTATTTGTTAATGCTTTCATCTACACGGCAAAGTTATGTCACCACTTTTGGGATAACGAATGCAAATATATACGGTTTATTATGATTTTCATAGACAATTTTTGAGTTCAAAAATTGCTTTCATTGCTTCCACACACAGTAATTTTTCTATTTTAGGTGAATAATCGAAATTGTCTGCTTTTAAAATCGGTTTTTCTTTCCGTAACATATTTTTGTAGTTTCGTAAAAACTGTTCTAAACAAAAAGCAACACGCACGTAAATATATACACGAATTGTATATATTTTTTATTTAAATAACACACGCACTCGCTGTTTTGCCGTCGCCGTACCGTCGGCGCTATAGTACACGCAAGAGCTCCCGTAAGTTTCAAAGCACAGCAAGTACTTACAAATAACAGCAGAAAAAAAGAAAAAATATATATACAATATATATTTTTAATTTTTCAAAATGTTTTCTACTTCAAGTAGCGAACGCACCACGACACAACCGTCTAATGAAGATTTTGATCTTCTTCTGATTTAGTTTTTCGAACTTGAAACGAGCACAAGCAGCGCTAGCAGCACATATAAGAGAAAAATAATTTTGAAAATGAAAAAGCTCACCTATGCATAATTCAATTCGCATGAATGTGTAAAGAAGAGATCGTAAAGTTACAATAGAAAATTTTCAAACAAAAAAACTGTCTTCTTCGTTTTCGAAAATTTTCGAAATCTGCAATTGCTGTGTTGGTATTCGAGAATGAGTTGCGCGCGCAATGGTTTTCAAATTAGCGGAGAGTGTTGAAGTGGGCAGAGTAAAAGAGAAATACACAAAAATTACAGTCAGAATTTTCACTATGACGTCAACTTTAATATGGTTTTCGAACCATGAAGTATAAGAGAGTGATATTTAAAAAAAACTATTTAATTAGTTTTGTGTGTAAAAAAATTGAAAATAAAGCTTCCTTTAAAATAAATAAACAATATAAAAATTAAAACTATTTAAACACTTTGCATTTTCAAGATGAGAGATAAAGCTTTTGGCGAGCGTGCGAGCTACGAAAAACCGAACAAAAGAATTATTTAAATGGAGCACAGCTGAGTTTTTTTTTTGCTAGAGTATATATATATGTTATCATTTAAAACATATTAAGCATGTTATCAAACATAAGCAAAATTTCGAAAAAAGAATGCTTTGTTAGAAGGCAAGTTTTTATATTTTGTTATTTGTCACGAATCATTAATTTTTTACAGGTCATTTTTTAATAAGGATTTTGGCAGGCAATTTAATAAACACAAACAAACAAATTCAAAATTTCATGCCATATACATACATACATACATACATACATATATTTATGTATGTACAAGAAAAACTCACAAGATAATCATCATCATGATTAAGAAAATACTCATCAGTTATCCAATCGCCTAAAAACTGATCAAACAATATATCGCACTCTATAACCAAATCGAAATTGTTGCGGCAACGCTTTTTGATGACTCGGCGTGACGCGCTATTGTTATTGGCATTCGTTTCCGATAGCGAACGCGACGATGGCTTGAAAACATAACGCTGTCGTAGAACAGCTACTTTTTCGAGTTGCCGAAAGAAATCAATTTTGCCGGTGATAAAAAAAAAAAAAACTAATCAAATGGCAATGCGCAGTATAGATGTGGCAGCGGCACGCTATCAACGACGTCAGCGAGACAACTACTCGTCGCGTTAAATAATTAGTGCAGTGAGTGACAATTCCACCCAATTGAAACAGCAATTGGCTGCCAAGTTAAATAAACGCAAATAAAATTAAATAAAACTTATTAAAATAAAATAAATATAAAAATAAAATAAAATAGAATAAATAAAAAATAACCAAATAAATTAATTTAAAATAATAAAATTTAACAATAAAATTAAATAACTTAATTTAAAATTATAAAAATTTTATTAAACAATAATATAATCACATAAAAAAAAATAAAAGTAAATAAATATAAATAAAATTAATACAAGAAAGAAATTAAGATTTAATAATAATAATTAATAAAATAAAATAAAAATTTAATAAAATAAAGAAAATAATAATAATAAATTACATAATAATAAAATAATATAAAAAATAAAAACTAAATCAAAATAAAATAATATATAAATAAAATAAAAATGAATTTAAACAAGAAATAAAAAGTTGATATAAGAATAAGCGAAAAAAATAATAATAATAAAATATAATAAAAAGAAATAAAAAATAAAATCTAATAAAATAAAAATAAATTAAAGAAACAGAAATATAAAATTAAAAAAATTAAAACTTCTTGAAAAAATTAATTTAAAATAATAAAATATTATAATAATATTAAAAATAAAAAATTTAATTAAAACAAAATGTAATGTATATAAAATAACAGTAAAACTAATACAAAAAAAAAATCTAATAAAATAAAAGAAAACGAAAAATAAAATAAAAGAAAATAAATTAAACTAATATTAAACATTATATAAAATTACGATAAATTAAAAATAAAAAAAATAGTTTAAAATAATAATAATATTAAATGTGAAAAGCTAAATCAAAATAAAATATAATAAAACTAATGTAAGAAAAACAAATTTAATAAAATAAAAGGAAATGAAAAATAAAATGAAACTATATAAATTAAATTAAAATTAACAATAATAAAAAGATATGAAAATAAAATAAAATAGAAAAACTAATAAAATAAATTAATTTAAAACGACCAAAGTATAATAATAATGTAAGAATAAAAACCTTAATCAAAGTAAAATATATATATATATATATATATAAATTAAATAAATATAAATCACTAAAATAAATTAAATAAAAAAAATAACTAAAGTAAATTTTTTCAAAAAAAAACTATAATAAAAATAATAAGCAAAATGAATATCTAATTTAATCTAATCTATTAAACTTAATTAAAATAATATAAAACGAATTCAAATGAAATAAATTAATAAAAAAAAATACATATTATGAATATAAAATAAAAGTGAGCATACAAAGTAACTGATAAAAAATTTAATTAAATCAATAAAACAAACAAAAAATAGTATACAAAAAAAATTAATATAAAATAAAAAAAGGAAAATAAAATAAAATAAACTAAAAAATTAAAAATAAATTAATTACTCCAATAATATAAGCTAAATTTTTTGTAGCTGTAGGTGTGCATAAGTATTGCAAGAGATACCATCAGAAATACTGCCGACAAAATATTAAAAAACATTTTAAAAAAATTTTAAGTTAAAATATATCGATTAAAGCTAACACGTACTGAGAAAAAAAAACTAATTAAAAATGCCATTGAGTAATAAAGCAATTACGCTTATTAAACTCTTTCGAAATTGTCTAATTGCTTAGATGATCTAAGTACGCATACAGCAGCAACCAATACAAATTAATCGCCACGCTTTTTCACGTCCGAGACGGTAGATAGACACACACGAGCGATGGACCAAATTGTTTTTATTTTTTATTTACAAATGAGTCAAGTGCACACATACATACATATGTGTACACTACTGCTGTGCTGCTGTATTCTATTGGCAAGTGTTGCAAAATTTCTATTTTTTCCTTTTTTTTAATCATCCCAACTACATGCCACACTTAAACACAACACACACAGTGACGAATGCGCGCGCTTACAAGGTAATCACTGTCGTGATCCATGAAATACTCATCCACAATCCAGTCGCAGGTGTACATGGTGAAAGGCATTGCACATAGTGCTACTAAATCGTGCACTCGTTCGAGTTTCCTGGGTGCTGGTAATTCACGCATTTTCACATAACATGGCACCGAACTATTATTGGCTTCAATGAAGTTTTGCGCAACCAATTGTGACTTCTCCAGATAACGTTTGAAGAATAACATGCTCATTGCTTTATGTATGTACTTATATGTATAATGTAAGAGTAAATAGAGCCAGTGCAATGAGATACACCACCACTTTACTTATCAAAAACGTTTCAATTGTTTAAATGCAAAATTTATACTGATCGAATAGACGATAGAAAAAATTTATAAACAAGGGCAGGATGTGGAAGTAACAACATCAAAGGCACGTTCTATGGTCAAGTGCGAGATTTACTCAATCACAATCACTTCGCAGGCACCGTGAGTGAATTTGGCATATGCTTTGTATTTATTTACATTTATTGTAAACGCTTTTTTGTTGTAGTATTTACATGAGTTGTTCAAATCAATTAGTAATTAATTCGTTTCCGTATGAGCTATGTATGTGTGAGCAATCGCCGTACAGGTGTGAGACAATATCTATTGAAGGCGTGTGAATAAAGACGAAAGAAGCAAGCATATGACGCTTGATTAGGACTGTGCTGATTTATTGGGCTGGTGGTATACAGGGTGTTACATTATTGCGAGAACATGTACGATAATTCTGATAGAGCAATGCTGCTTTCTTGAAATTTTCTGTAAGTGAAACAAAGCTTTCGTTGATTCATTGCATAACGTAAAAAGAATAAAATAATATAAATTCTGACCATTTTTTTTTTGTACTTACAAAACGTAAAGAGAAATATTAAAAAAATATAAATTCTGTGCATTCAACCAGAATTTTTATTTATATTCTTATGGAAGAAGGAACTTTTCGAACCTTTAGCTCCAATAATTTTTATTAAAGCAAGAAAAAGAGACAAATAAGACTTTGGAAAAGCTTTTAATGCATCAACAATGCAACTTTAAACTTTCGGTTGAGAGATTTTTACTATTAAAAAGAAACTTCATGAATGCAAAATTACTAAAATTAGTAATTGTGAACCCAAATTTATATCTTGGTTAAAATATCAAAAAAAAAAAAAGTTTTCCGTGGTGTAGTCGAAAATACTTTTTTTTAAGAAAGCTTTATTTGGAGTTTTATATGTAAAAAAAAAGTTGCCGAAACTTGTTTTTGGAAAATTATGTGAAAGATTTTAAAGCTTTCACCAGCATTTTAGGTGTGCTTTTTAATATGAAGTTTTAAAACCATAATGTGGAAATGTTAAAGCTATTATCTTGAAGTAATTTCGGCTGAAATCATTCCAGTAGTGTTGAATAAAAAGAGCGCAAAGCTGAGTGCATCACTATACTACTCCGCAAAAAAAAAAAAAAAAAAAAAAAATCCTACATGGCTAATTGCGAACTTCTATAGCGAAAAAAGCTTCCAAAGCGTTTTCAAAGTACAGCAATTATTGTTAAAAAAAAGTTTGTGAAGTATTTCAAAGCTTTCTCCATCTTTTCTCAGCGTCTTGTGGTCACAGGGAATAAAAAATTTAGGCTAATTTAAATATGCTTACACCCTAAAAAATGTATATAATAATACTAAATACTTTTATAAATATATTTATGTATATGCTAAGAATCAATAATATGTACTCTAAATATATTATGCGAATTTAATAATATTTCGTACCTGAAATTTACTACTTTTTTTCTGGAAAACAACTCTATAAGTATTTCATATTAATTTTGACGATAACAACAAATTAACACATTCATGTCAAAAATGTGTGCATTTACTTTGCATTTAACTTTTAAAAATAAAATTAATTTTTACTTTTTTTCTGACTAAAAATGTACCAACAAAATATTTAGATAAATTATATAATGTGCATTTACTATTTATTTTAATTTAATTTGAAAAAAGTTTTGCGTTGCTTTCGATTATGATTAGTAATTTTACTATTTTTTTTTGTTTCTTATTTATTTATTTAATTTATTGGTTTATTTATTTCAAGTTCCTGCATATAAAATGAAAAGTTTTTACCTTAGACGGTGAACGCCGAATATTAGCACGTCCAGAATCTCGCTCATCAGCCACCTTGGCACGATCCCTATGGCGTCGTCGTGAACTCGAATTGGACGTCTCATCTCTGTAACGATATTTATGGGCACGCCTACCCGATGTTGGTGACTTACGGTGTGAACGTTTGGAGCGTTCCTTACGCCGACGTGACGAACGATCAAAGCTGAGGAAGATTCGAATAAAAATGTTTGTTGTTATTATTAATACTTCAGTGTAGTTGTAATAAAAAAACAAACGATGCACAATATGACCTAAAATCATTAAAACGTATTATGCTGAAAAACTTTAGCATCGGCCAGTTCCAACGAGGTACGCGTGGTGTTTAACAAAAAAGGACGAGTTGTTAATGCGTTGCTCAGCGTTGTTTGCGGCGACTAGTTTGCAGTAAGAAGTTGACAGCGAACTTCTTTTCGGGATATTTTATTTTGCAACAATTTAAATTGTATTAAATTGGCAGGCATTTGCAATTAAATGTTTTATTCTTTTGTTGATTTTTATTATAAGTTTCTTTGGGCAGAGAGTTTCCTGTAGATGAGCTGCATCACTAGCGCTGAATAGCTGAATACTCTCTTTTATAATTTGCTGCTTCTCTTATTCTCCTTCTTTTACGCTCTTTCCACTGTCTTTTTATTGTGCTGCTGTTCTCCGCTCTCTGCCTCGTTGTGTTTTCTTTTGAATTCGTATATATTTTGAAAAAATAAAATGAAAAGTTTTCATTTTTTGAAGGAAACACAATAACTCAAATGCCAAACACAAATTTCTAGGCATGAAATAATTGAACAATTCAAAAACACTCGAAATTGCTTTCTGCCAGCTGTTTTGAGTGTTTCAAAAGTGCCTAGAGACGCGTTGAAGGGTAGGGAAAGTGAAGTAGCTATTTTTGCAATTTACATGTTTTGCATTTGTTTTGTTTACATTCTTACAATATGAAATGTCTGCAAAGCAAAATAACAAATTAAAGCGGTTGTAAGTATTTCGGGGGCATAAACTTGTGTAATTGGTCTATTGTGGTGGTTCGTACATATGTGAGATGTACGCAGAGCGAAGAATATTTATTTCAACATGCCAGCTGTGGACTTGAAAATCTACGTTCGTTCTAGAGAAATGGAAGGATTTGCAACAGATTGTGAGGCTAAGGTTCAGATCATCCTCGTTCATGTCCTGAAATATGATTTTTTGTTGACACTACAGTCATTTCTTATGTTTCCCACCAACGATAAGCAAAATGATAATGTAAAAATTACAACAAAGATTTACTAGCTAGGTGTCGCTGTGACGAATATATAACTGAATATTGCATTTACTATCCGATATGGTTAATATTTAGAACATTTGTATATTAAGCAACCAAGAAGAAATATTTTAACTGAAAACTTTCAGCTCAAGCCGAGATATTTAAAAAAAATTTACACTGAGATATATGAAGATAAAGAGACAAGGTTTAGTACCTGTATGAATCAACGAGAAATTTAAAATAACTGATATTAAAAAGTGGGTATAAAATAAAATAAAATAAAGATTATAACGGAAACCTTTTTGAAGAGAGTTACCACCTAAATAAATTTTCAATTCAATAAATGTGTATGATAAAAGTAATTTTACAATGTGGATACTAAAATGAATTGAATTAAGATGGTGGAAAAAATATTATTGAATAGCGTGTCACCTAAAAAATGGCAAAAAAAAACATTAAATATTGCAATATACACAGGTAACGTGGTAAGAATGATTGCACGGGAAAATATTTCTAAGGAGTTAAATTTTTTTAATGAAGAAGATAAAAATATATATTTTTAATGTGTGCATAAATTTGTACGGGGAGAGTTGCCACCTGTTTAAGGTTTTTAATAAAAAGATAAATAAATAAAATATTGAAATTTAGACATTCCACGGAAAATAATTTAAGCGATACTTTAGTGGATAATATCTTTCAAAATCATTTCGAAAATGTTAATTAAATGAAATTACTAAGGAGAAATATACATTAAAATTAACTTCTCCCTGGTGTGCTATCTACCGTTTACTTTTTGAACTATTATTTACTATTTGAGCTTTGACAACTTCAATGATACTACCCATGTGATAAATATTCAGTACAAGGTTTGCGGTTTAACGAAATGGTTAAGTTAAAGAAGAATGGGAAATTCTGAAAATACACTTCCAAAATGAAGAGAACTCAACCACTCTGCAAAAAATTAGCATTAGCTAAGCCGGTTACTTGTGCTCGTGCAGTGCGTTCAGAGGAAAATATTGCTGCTTTAGCTCAAAGTACACTTGACATCAACCTCAACAACTCGACAACTTTAGCAGGAATTAAACATTAAACGCACTTCTTTGAGCAAGATTTTTCATAAATAAATTAGTATGAAAGCTTAGTCGAACTCCTCCAAGAACAGAAGCCTTATGATTATTCGATGCGTTTTCCTTTCATTAAGTTCCAAAATCGATTAAAAATATAATGAATTATTTAATTAACTATGCAATTGTTTTAACATTATATAATTTTAGGGAAAGAAGCCAACTTTAGACATTAGTGGAAGTTAGCTCTTCTATAAAAATTTAGACAACTTGTTAAAAAGCTTTTCTCTTTGTCCCAAGAATACTCACGAAATTAGTAGATTAGCAAGGCATGATTTTAAATTCATAACAACACTTGTTTGACGTCCCTTATTGTATGAATATTTCCAGCACATTTTCAACCTTTGCTTAATTCGGTTTTTAGAAGTATGTACGTGACTCACGATTTTGAGAATATCTGTGCAGATAAGATTAACTAAAATATTTACACAAATATTTGAATTTTTTTTTAGATTTTCTCTGTTTTTAGTGACATTTCAGAGCTACTTTTATGTGTCACTTGTGTAAAATACTTTGCAACGAAAGATATGTATGAAACCAATACGCCGAAAACTTGCCCCACTACACTTCATTGTTAATAAGTACAACAGTCGCACTTTAAGGCCCGATTCATACTGAATGAATATGCCGAGCTATAAGAGAAATATGCTAATGAGCACATATATATAAAATTATAATATTACAGTATTGCAGAAAAAATGTAAAAAAAATTAATAAAAAAAAAACTGACAAAAAATTATAATGAAAAATTAGCGACAGACAGACAGACCATAAAATTGCTGACAGCGAGTAGAGCGATCAGACGAATGTAGCGAATGGACGCCGACAACAATTTAAGTGGACAATTGAAAGGGACGCTACTATGTGTAGTAAAGACAGAAGATAGGGTGAGAGGTGGTGGTCAAAACGAACGTGTTTGCGGCAAATGTCTAGAAGCTTTCTGCTTATTCGGCAAATTAATATTAGATTCTTTGTTTTCGCTTTTGCAAAGCGATTGGCGTGCAGCAAAATAGTAGAGACATGCAAACGTACAGTGGCATAGACAGCTCGGCAGACATGTGTTGCGAGTGAGCGAGTGAGTAAACAGACGAGAAGAACGAGTTGGCAGGCAGACAGATAGATAGGATACATGGTTGGTGCACAAAACATGTGCCATGTAACGAGACGAGTTAAATATTATTTAGTAGCTAAACTATAGGAGCGTCTTAGTGTAAATGAGTACTTCTTTTTTTTAAACAGTACTCTTTAGAGACAGATGCTCAAGTTGGGTGGTACTGCAATGCTCTTACGCATTTAGTCACATCTCAATATTTTGCTATAAATTTAGTAAATTTAAATGAATGCCTATCCTTTCAGTGATAAGAGCAATAATTAAGAGGATGCTGCAATTAAGCAACTTTGATATTAATTTATGCCCGCGCAAAAGCATGCATAGGGAAAACGTGAGCAGTAAATGAAATTCAATAGCTGAATAAGGAAGTGGAAGTCACATGCTTGAGTCGGTTTTTTTTACTTGTACGAAATTTATTTGGTTGACATTTCGTGAATAGAGAATAGCAATATAATATATCGATTTCTTTAGTTATCGATACTAACGGTAGTACTGATAGTTTTACAAAACTAATTTTTATCCACAAAAAGTAAAAACTGTGTATTTTGTACCTAAAAAAAGAAAAATATCAAGTTCGTTTAGAGAGAACAGCTTACTCACTGTATGATTACACAAATTTATACGAGTACATTGAGTGAGATGAAAAATTTACATATACATAAGTAATATGTACTTATCGCGGCAAACGATGACCCAATTACAACAGGGAGGTGATGAAAGAAATCAGTCAACTTTCATGTATAATATTTAAGCAACAACAAAAATAATACAACCATTTTAATTGTCACTCTCTTTCTATATACAGTACTCGTAAATCATCAAAAGATTCACCGCCAGTGACAATTTTTAGCGTCGTCAGTTAGCGATGAAACCGTTGCCCAATTTGGTAAGATGCGAAACATTAAAGAATACTTAATTACGTATATATAAATAAAATAAATGGTATTTTTATTTCAAATTCTCACTTAAAAATATATACAATGATGCGGCGTGTTTTTTACTTGGAGAGCATCTTATATAAAGGGTGATCCCAGTAGAGGTACTTTTTTCAATAGCCAACGAAAGTCAGATCACGCGTGAGTCGTGTCAAGCTGTCATGCTATTTTTGTTAAGTATTGTTTGGCATTTCATCATGGAAAGACTTACGCCTGAACAACGTTTACCAATCATTGAACTTTATTACGAAAATTCACGTTCTGTACAGAATGCGTTTCACGCGCTTCGCTGAACTTATGGTCAACATAGTCGGCCTACTGAGCGCATTATTCGCAACACCATCACCCATATTGAGACCCAGCATTTATTATTAGATAATATTCGACCGAATAGACCACGTCCAGCACGCAGTGAAGAAAATATAGCGGCTGTAGCTCAGAGTGTACACGAAGACCATGGAGAGTCGATTCGGCGCCGTTCGTAGCAACTCGGACTGACGTATGGAATCGCTTCGCTTTAGGGGCTTTTGAAAAGTTCCAAGAAGATCCGACGTTTTCGAGCCAAATTTTGTTCAGCGATGAGGCCCATTTCTGACTCAATGAGTATGTAAACAAGCAAAATTGCCAGATTTGGGACGAAGAGCAACCTGAAGAGATTCAAGGGCTGCCATTTCATCCATAAAAACAAATGTTTGGTGTGCTTTGTGGGCCGGTGGAATCATCGGTCCATATCTCTTCAAAAAATGATGCCGCTGTGAACGTAACCGACTATTTGAAGATGATGAAATTGAAGCTCCTAATCTGCGACATTTGGTTTCAACAAGACGGCGCCACTTCCCACACATCGCATCATTCAATGGATTTATTGAGAGAACACTTCGGTGAGCAGATAATTTCACGTTTTGGGCCGGTCGATTGCCCACCAAGA
Source organism: Neoceratitis asiatica (assembly GCA_030068015.2). Taxonomy (NCBI): domain Eukaryota; kingdom Metazoa; phylum Arthropoda; class Insecta; order Diptera; family Tephritidae; genus Neoceratitis; species Neoceratitis asiatica. The sequence goes on along the minus strand of CM061528.1, from coordinate 51,283,370 downwards.
TCGTGTGATAGCACACCGTTAGACTTTTTCCTGTGGGGATATGTAAAGTCTAGTCTATACGGACAATCCCGCTGCGATTCAGGAATTGAAGAAAAACAATTGGACTCAACGGATGGACCATCTGAGACATAGTCGCGGCCAACATTTGAAAGAGATAATATTTAAAAAGTAAATGCCGAATAATGTTCTTTCGAATGATAATAAACATTCCCCATTAAATTTGAATTTTCTGCTTTTTTCTTTAAAAAAGTAGGGAACCTCGAAATGGATCACCCTTTATGTATATACTTATATATTTGCATATGTAAGAATTTTTGTTGTTGTTGATAATTTTAATAAATATTTCAATAAAGAGAAATGCTGCTTATTAAAATTCAAATATTAAAATTGTGTATAGCAGAAAAATTTATATCTAATTCTGTGTGTATTTTTGCATATGTATATGATCGTACAACATGTTGCTGAGTTCTCTCACTCGAACTTGAAGTGTTGCTCGTTTTAAATTAGTATAAGCGCACACTTATAAGCCCAACGATTAGGAAAACAATATTCAAAAACAATCAATCCTACTTATATACATGCATACGACAGGCAATCCTACTTATATACATTTCTCAGACTATTCATGCCTGAATGTATGCAGGATTGCAAAATACTCGCTAACCCAACATTAAGTAAAAATAGCGGCTAAATATAAGCGCACTTAATAGTTGTTGGTTAGTAAAAAATTTAATAATACAACTACAGATTACGTGGCAGGCGTTGGCTCAGTTGGTAGAGCACTGCCTGTGATGCCAGAATCCGTCGGTTCGAATCCTGGCAAAATAAGTCTGATGAGGAGATGTGGTGATCTCCGAAACAGCTGTCGCTTCTACCATTTTTTCTTTGTTGTATAACAATATTCAATGAAAAAATAATGTTTCTAATAAAAATAGGCCTTTGAATACAGCTCATTACTTATAACAAAAAAAAAAAAAAAAAAAAAAAAAAAATTGTAAACAAAAGTTGAACAACAAAAAGTTTGAACGCCCAAACGCTCAACGTGTAAAAACCAAACAAATGATTAATAAAAATTGTTTATTATTATTTTTATGTTAATATTTGTCATCAGCAAATGCGCATACACACACAAGTGACTATGGTATAAACAAAATTTCCCTAAATGTTAATAAACTTTGTAAAAAAAAAAAGGTTACTGAGCATTTTTTTATTTCACTCTTTTCACTCTCTTCTGGTGAGTACAAAATAGCAAACACAAACACGTATTTTAATAAAATTACCAACATTTAATTACATACAACGTTCAAAATGCAGCTGGGCAGCAGTGATAATTTGCAATAGACAAATATGAATTAATAGCTTTGATATTTATGTTTCGACATTGAAATGCAGCACTAGGCGCCGCTGTCAGCCAATATTTGCCAATTGCTTTATATGGCTTGCCTTTTTTTCTGTTAAGATGTGTGATGTATGTACATACACATGTTTGGTGTAGTATGGTAGACAAATTGCATATGGAGGGCTTAATTTGTGTGCATATTAAATTAGCTATCAACAAATTGGCATCGCTCGTTTGTTTATTTATAGCAAATATTTGACAGCAACTGACCTTTGGACAGGAACGAGACTTTTGTTTTTATTTAAATTTTTGACTATTAAATAGTAAACAAACAAGGTCAGTAGTGCTGTAGTAAATTTTGTATGTCAAATATTTAAATGGTGTATATTAAATATTTACAGTTATCGAGAATTAAATAAAAGAAAAAAATATTATTGATTTATTTTATCAAAAGTTTTGTATCATTTCATTCAATTCGGCCTCAATATATTGATTTCTGAAGCGATCGTTTCATCTCTGAAATTTAGCGTCTACGTTGCACTCAAAGGCACATAAACACATTTTAAATAAAACTTGGTGTGCGGGAAAATTTCCAAGTAAAAAATGATATTGATGACTTCAGCTAACATTAAATTTATTGACAACTTAATTGGCATATACAGTGCATTTAAGGCAATGCAAAACGTTAATAATTTGGCTAACAGGCAACGTGACTTTGAGTAGAACTCAGACTACTTCCAGAAAAATATTATACCAAAAATAAACAAAAAAAAAGTATAAATAGAATAAAAAAAAATAACAAAAAATAAAAGGTTAATAAAAAATATAAATTTAAACAAGTACAAATACTATGGAATATAAAATAAAAAAATAAAATAAAAATAAAATAATAATACTTGTATATTAAAAATAAAAGTATCCAAAAATAAAAGATTAATAAAAAATTCAAAAAAATAAATATAATATAATATTCAATAAAACCGAACTATATAGAATATAATATAAAAAATTAAAAATTAAAAAAAAATTAAATATTAAAAATAAAAAACAAAAAATAAAAGATTAATAAAAAATTCAAAAAAAAAACTAAATATAATGTAAATGTAAATAAATACGAAAAATATAGAAAGAAATCGAACTGTAATAAATATAAATTTGATAAAAATAAATATATAATTGTTCGAAAATTAAAAACAAAAAGTTTTACTAAAACTCGGTATGAGCCCAACTGTGGCTACTTAAAAAAGGACAGAAATTCAAAAAAAAAAAAAAATGGACAAAATTAATTTAAAATTTTTAGAAAAAAATAAATAAAAGGTGTAAGAAAAAATATTAAATTCAATAAGTTAGATAGATTTTCAATCTAACTGTACTACTAAAAAATAAATAAATAAAAATAAATAAATATAAACAATAAGAGTAAAAAATAATATAAAATATAAATAATATTTCAATATTAGTAAAAAAATAAATAAAGAAAAATTATAAAAACTATTAAAAGCAAATTAAAAAACTAAATTAAGTTTAAAAAGATATAAAAAATAAGGTAAATTAATTTAGGAAAGTAGTTCGACACTTAAAAATAGGCAAATTAAAAAAAAAACCTGATTTTTTATTACTTAAATGATAAAAAGCAACAATTACACAATAACAAGTAATAACAAAAAAAAAAAATTGTTTAAATTAAATTCTAATTTTAAAATAAAAAATTATTTTTGGTTAAAAGGCAATTTGGGTCGGACTATAACTGAATAAAAATATATATATACGGGTATATAAAACATAATAAGCAATATATGAAAAAGTAAAAACCTACTTACAATAAAATAAAATATAAATAACAAATAAAAAACAAACAAAATAAATGCAATATGGTATTGCAACGAACCGTTGTTATTTGATAGGATTTTAAAAAAGTTAAGAAAACATTTAAAAAATAAATTAAAAAATACATTTAAAACAGTAAAGAAATAAATAAAAATTTATAAAAAAGAATAAAAATAAAAAATTAAATTAAAATAAAACCAAAAAAGAATAAATGTTAAAATAAATATAAATACAAAATTTATAAAATAAATAAATCTTTATAAATAAATACTTTTAAAACTTAGAATTTAAAATTTAAGTGATATACCAAAGACTTGGCGATCGAACAAGCCCACGTACATTAGTATGTATGTATATATGTATCAACAAGCGCTCCAATGCTGTTTGCAGTCAACCATCAAGCAAAATGTCAACAGCGCGGACCAACGCCTCAACAGAGTTGCATTACGCATACACCTATGTAATCAAGTCGTGGGCTGGCTGCTTGCTAGTTAATGCTTGTAGCGTATTGTTAAGACAATTAAACTTTATTGCAAAGAATATATCTGTATGTATGTTTGTGCGCAAATCAAATAGATATAATTAATAAAAGAAAAAATTATATAAGTACATACATATTTATAAATGGATTAGAATGTGTGAATATCTAAATAAAATAAATAAATATAAACAACAACTCAACTCACTAATTGACAACTACACTTCACATTGACACAATTTCAGCGTACAAAATATATGTTTGTTTGTTACAATTGATGCAGAAATGTAAATAATAGTATATATTTGTATTTAAACTTTCATATGAGAACCTACATACATATACAAGATGTTAATGATTGTGATTATTAGTGTGAAAATTGCCTATTTGCTGCCATAACCAAGAATGAATTAACGCCCATTTGCAATAGTTTCTTACAAATATAAACATATTTACAACCGTATAATGTCGAATGCTTTACAAGTTAATTAAAAGCAAGCGGTCAGAGAATCAGTAAAACTTTCACCTTTCCACCGCTCCAGACTGAAATCGTATCTTTGTTTGTATGTGCATAAAAACTTAACCCAACTTTCGGTTACATATTTACTCATGTGTTTATCTGACACGCACAGCACGTGCTTGTTTCGACGCAGCAAGTTGTTTGCATAGCAAGTAACAACACATTAACGAAAGGTAAAACTGTGAAATGTGAGCACTCGCCCAACTGTCCAAAGACCAGCGAGAGGGCGAGCAAACTAGCGTGTGTGTCCCACGTGGTTATATAACATGATATCGCTGTTAAAGCTGTTAAAAAATTTTTAAATATGTAGGTATGAATGTAATTATACAAGTAGTATGCTTTTGAATTGATTGTACCACCAGCTGCGCGGCTGTAAGATTTTGGTGATTAAATTAAGACTAGCAAACAACAAAAATACCCAGACAGGGTGATTGATTCGGTGTGTGTTCGCTGATTTTCGGAAGTTTTTTTTTTTCGTTCGAATCGTCGAATTTCAAGTTTCACTGCCGGAATTTCTTCTTATCGATTTTTAGTTTTAGTTCGAGCAAAGTGAGTGACAGGTGAATGAAGAAGTAAAAGATTGTTCATGTTAATAATTAAAAATATAAACCATACATGATACTATACATACATATGTGTTTTCGTGTAGTTGGAAGCCTAAATAGTTATTCGGCATTTCGTTGAACTCTTTGTTATCGTGCATCTGCTTTTAATGACACTAATAAAATGTTTTTTTTTTTTTTCAAATAATAAATTGTATCTAAATCATTATTGATGAGCTCATGTCAAAGTTTTTACATATTTCTAAAAGCTTAACTAAGATTGATGTCGAAGGAGGTAAGGTAAAACTTGTTAAACTGTCGAGAGAATTAGCATAAGTCATAGTTATTGCTGTCATATCCACGCAAACAAACGAACGAATTAACCGAATTTTTATTTTACATAAACGCTTGCAGCGCAAAAAGTTGAATATACAACTTTTTCATTATGAAAGGATATAAATATTTGTTAGAAAAAAAGATTCAGAACCGAGGACCACCAACAACTCTGATATGCTAGTTTGTCAAATGACACGTTTTAAATTTACGAGTTGATACAAAAAAAAAAAAAAAAAAAACTGATTTTTAATTGTATGCTTTTTTTACTAAAGTCTTCTTCACTAATATGCGATTGAAATAGTAAATATTTAGATAATCGATGATTTATATTGGTAGGATAGCTTTTTGCCCTATGGTGTTATAGAAAGATAGATGTATTTATTGATATTATATTTACTAAATATTAAAATTTATAGTAAAATTAAATTATATATTCGATATCTGTGCATTGAAGAATAGTAGCAGGTTTTGCTCTGGCATAAAGGATTATATTACTATATATTATTTTTATTGTTTTAAATATTTTTATTTTATATTATTTAATTTCTTGTTTCTTTAAATTTCTTTATTTTATTCTTTATTATTTTTTATTGTTTATTTAATTTATTTTTAATTATACTAAATTTTAATTTTTTTTATTATATTTTATTGTACTTCATTTTTTTTTTATTATACTTTATTTGTTTAAAATTTTTTTATTTTTAGTTTTATTTGTTATTGCATTTTTTATTTCTTTTTTTATTTTATTTTTAATTTTTAATTTTTTATTTTTATTATTATTTATAATTTATTATTTATTTATTTTATATTATTTTCAGTTTTAAATATATATTCGATATCTGTGCGTTGAAGAATAGTAGGGGCTGTTGCTCTGTCATAAAGGGTTATATTACTATATATTATTTTTATTGCTTTAAATATTTTTATTTTATATTAATTTCTTATTTCTTTTAAATTTCATTATTTTATTCTTTTTTATTGTTTATTTAATTTATTTTTAGTTATACCAAATTTAATTCTTTTTATTATATTTTATTGTACTTCATTCTAATTTTTTTGTTATACTTTATTTGTTTAAACAATTTTATTTGTAGTTTTATTTGTTATTGTATTTTTTATTTCTTTTTAATTTTATTTTTAATTTTTAATTTTTATTTTTATTTATAATTTTTTATTTTTTTATTTTTTATTATTTTCAGTTTTAATTTATTAGTTGTATTTATTAATTTGATTTTTAGTTTTCAGGATTATTGTTTTTATTTATTTAATTTTTTTATTTAATTTTATTTTTAGTTTTAGTAATTTTTTTAAACTTTTTAATTTAATTTAATTTTTTTTTAATTTTTTCTTTAGTTTCATTGATTATTGTATTTTTTGCCTTTTTAATATGAATGTTATTTTTATTTTTAGTTTATTTATTTTAATTTTTTTTCTATTTTTATTTTAATTTTTAGTTTTATTGATTATTGTATTTTTTATATTATTATTTTTATTTTTTTTATTATTAGTTTTGTTGACTATTATATTTTATATTTGTTTACTTAATTTTTATTTTTATTTTTATTGTTTATTTTTATTTTTTCTTTTTTAATTTTTTTTTTTGCTTTTTTGTTTTTTATTTTTTACATTTTATTTATTCTTAGTTTCATTGATATTGTATTTTTTACTTTTTAATATTAATTTTATTTTATATAAATTTTTTTGTTTCATTTATTATTTTTGTTTTTATTTTTAGTCTTATTATTATTTTTATATTTAGTTCTATTTATTATAATATTTATTTATTTTTTATTTTTGTTTTATTTATTATTGTCTTTTTAATTTTAATATTATTTTAATTTCATTACTCTTTAAATTTAGATTTAAATTTTAATTATACTTTTAAATTAAATTTTAATTTAACTTTTAATTTAAATTTTAATCTATCTTTTAATTTTAATCTTAGTTCCAACTTTAATTTTACCTTAAATTTAACTTTAACTTTAGCTTAATTTTTTTTTAATTTGACTTTCTTTCTTCTTTTATATTTTATTCTATTTAATTTAACTAATTTTTTTTAGCTTCATTTTATATATATATATATATATATATTTTAACTTTATTTTTTGTTTAATTTTGCTTTTTTAATTTTTAGTATTTCTTATTTTTTCCTTTTCCAAATGAAAAATTCTATTTATTATGGTATTTTTTACTTTTATTTTATGTGTTATTTATAATTGTCTTTCTAATTATAATTATAATTATAATTAGAATTTTAATTTTAATTAAAAATACAATTATAAATAACACATAATATAAAAGTAAAAAATACCATAATAAATAGAATTTTTTATTTGGAAATTATAATTATAATTATAATTATAATTTTAATTTGAATTATAATTTTAATTATAATTTTAATTTTAATGTTAATTTTAATTTGAATTTTAATTTTAATTTTATTCTAGTTTTTATTTTAATTTTAATTATAATCTAATTTTTAATTTTAATTTAATTTTAAATTTGTATTTTAACTCGAACTTTAATCTTCTTACCTTAAATTTAACTTTAACTTAAAGTTATTTTTTTTTAATTTGCATTTTTTCATTCTATTAAAAAAATTATTTATTAATAAGCATTTTTTATTTTTTATTTTATTTTAATTTTTTTTTTAACTTTAATCTTTTACTTTTTTAGCATTTTATTTTTTAGTTTTTTTTAATTTTATTTTACTCTATTATATATATTTTTTTCTTATTTTCTTCTTTCCCTAAATCATTTTCCCTGCTCTCTTTCTATTTTGTAAAAAAAAAATCCATAAAAGGAAATAAAATAAACCATCAAGCGAACTAGCTATTTAAATTTATAACAACTGAACAATTATAATGAGAATAATGAAAATATGACAATCAATTTTCATTATTCTCATTATAATTAGTTAGTTATAGTTATAGTTTTAGAATTCAACGAGGTATGTATTTTGACAGCGAAAATTGTTCATTTGCCGAAGTAAACTGATCTGGCGTCACATTACTTCCATGTGAAACACATGTACACACAAACAAACTGTCATTCGCAGTACGACAAATTACAGTTGCAGCTACTGTTATTTTCGTGCGTCTAGCAAACCAAATTTGGTATATTCGACAAAACAAGGTATTCAAATTTTATCTATTGAAAGTAAAAAAAAAAGTAATAGTGAATACAATGGAAACACACGCAGCATTCATGAATAGATGAAAAATTAATAAAAATGAAGTATATTCATTCAAACAACAACACACATATACATATGTAATAATAATAATATTAACATTTGCTATTTAAGTTATTTAGTTGAGTTAACATTGAAAATTATGAGCTCAGCTGGGCGAGCGTAGACATTGGGGCGCAGTTGTGCGAAAAAAATATAACTGAATGTGTACTGAAAATAAACAACCTAAAATATTTCTTTTTTAAATTTACTGTAATTGCAATACACATTTTACAAAAAATAAATAAAGCAAAAAAAAAAAGTTACTAAATAATTGTTGCGTGCGTTTGAGAAAATCAGTTAAATACAATATGTATTTATATTTTTATATTTTTTGTTCAGTCACCGCACACAAAACTCAGTAAATAACCAACTTATTTTGTTTGTTGTAAATATTGCAATCTTTTTGTTGTTGTATTACTTACCATCAAAAATGCTTTTTTAAGCGTGTACCATTAATAAAAAATATATGCTATGTGCTCTTATATAGAAATTGCCTTTTATGTTTTGCCTAACTCATTCAACTGTTTCTGCGGAAGTGTTTACTTTTGCTTTGTTTCGTGAAAATTAATTGCATTTAAAAAATGTTTTAAAAGACAAATAAAACATTTTTTTACTAGAGTTTGGTGTTTGATATTTTATTTTTACTCTCATAAAAAAAAAACTTTTAGTAATTAGTGCGTATTAAGAGTGCAAGTATTTTAAATTTTTAAATTATTATTATTATTTCTGAACCACTTGTAAAACCAAGTTTATTTGACAAATTTTTTTATTTTTTTTTTAATAAAATACAAAAAATTTTTCAAACATAATAAAAATGTATTTAAAAAAGAATAAAATTACAAGTTGAAAAAAAATTCAATTTGAAATGAAAAATATGTAAAAATATTAAAAAAAAAAAAAAAACGTATAAATAAAAAAATTTTAAATAAAAGATATCGATGTCAAAAACTTTTTAACTAAAAATCTTCTGGATCTCAAGTAGGAAAATGCTTTAACCAATATGAAAATCTTTTAATAAATGCTTTGAATTTTTTTTTTTTATTAATTAAAATAATTATGAGATAAAAACATAAAATATAAAAATAAAATTATTTGTCTTTGAATAAGAGCTTTTATTTGCCTTTAAATATTTGCATTGGAATATAGCAGTTATTTTTTAATCAATGTTTTTATTAATTTTTTTTAATAATTTAAATTAAATAAAAATTTGTATTTTCGACTACAATATTTTACTTTATATTTATTTTTTATTCGTTTTTTTTTTAGTGATATTATTTTCAATCTTTTATTACCTTTATTTTTTATATAAATTTCTCACATTTTTTATATTTTTTTATATTTATTTAATTTTTATATTATTTATGTTTTAAACTTTAAATTTTTTAGATTTTTATTTTTTTAATTTTTTTACATATTTTTTTATTTAATTTCTTTTTTGTTTTTTTTTTCTTTTTTAATTTTATATTTTTTTATATTTTTATATTATATTTATTTTATTTATATATTTTTTATTTTTTTATTTTATTTCTTTCCTATTTATCTTTACCTTTTTTATTTCATTTATTCTTTTTTTTTGTATTTTCTTTTTAATTTTTAATTTTTTATTTTTTTATTCTTTACATTATTTATTTTTCATTATATTCATTTGGTTCGAGCCCAGGTTCGAGCAACATCCAAAATTATAGAAAATAAATTTTTCTAATTGCGGTCGCCCCTCGGCAGGGAATGTCAAGCCCTCCGAGTGTATTTCTGACACGAAATAAAAGCTCCTCATAAAAACCCATTAGCCGTTCGGAGGCGGCTTAGAATAAACTGTAGGTTTCATTTGTTGCTAAAAACATCAAGACGCAAAACCACGAATTGGAGGAGCTCGGCCGAAAATCGCCTCAGTGGTTACAAAGCGCCAAATATATATATATATATATATATATATATATTCACTTGTTAATATTTATTGGTTTTATTTTTATATTTGATATATTTAATATTTTGATATCCTTATTGAAGAAAATATACTTGTTTATGTATTTATCATTTTTGTTATAATTGTATTTAATTTTTTAATTCTTAATTTTTCATGCATGTTTTTTAATTTAATTCTTTTTTTTACTTTTTTGATAGTTATTTTTTACTTTTCATTAAATTTTTAGTTTTCATTAAATTAATTTTTAATTATTTATGTTATACTTCTTGTTTTTAATAATTTAATGGTTTAGTTTTTTAATCTATGTTTTTCTTAATTTGTTTTTTTAATTTTTACTATTTATTTTGACTGTATTATATTCATTTTAATTGCACGTTTTAAAAGAAGGATTTTATTAGTTTTAGTTTTTTGCGATTTTGAAATTTTTACAATTTTTTAACTACGTTATTGTTTTTTTTAATTTTGTTGTTCTTGTATTTATCAAAAGAAAAAAAAGACTAGTAACAGTTACTTACAATCTCTGATTTAATTTAAAGCTTATGACCAAATTGCAATAATTTCCCTTTAAAAATGTTGCTCATACGTAACGGACACCTGTGCTTGACATTTGCACTCACATCAATCAACATTAAACATTTCAAGCATTCCACTTACAACTGTCTTTGGGTAATTGTAATTTACAATAGTAAGTATGCAAATACTTTGTTCAGTCGTCAATAGAAACAACAAATATTTGCATAATGAGTGTTGAGCGAGATGTAAGTTATGAAAACATATGTAGGAATACAAGAACAAAAAAAAAACACTAACGGCATCAGTGTTGCGACACTTTATGCAGTTGTATGTATATATGTATGTAGATTCGATAAAAAATATGGCAAGAGATGCCTAGAAGTCATGGAAATGACTTCATAACTGAAACTAAGTTGCAACGGAAATCTGCAAATCCAACTGTATAAAATTGTGTATATGTGGGCTGTGTAAAATAGAAAAATTAAAAAAAAATTAGCAGTTCACCGTATAACGTGGAAAACAAGCATAAGCCAAATTTATACAAAAAGGGTGTTTTTTTTGTAGAGGTACAGAATTTTAAGTTGGCATTACTTTTCAAGATGGCGATCGATTTAACAGCTGTCAAGTGATTTATTCTCAGTTTGGTATATCGCGATATTTCGTATCGCGCGTTACGTCCAATGATACGAACCAATGATTCCACCAGCCCATAAAGCGCACCAAACAGTTTTTCCGGATGTAACGGTGTTTCAACATACACTTGAGGATTACCTTCACTCCAAAGGCGGCAGTTTTGTTTGTTGACGTAGCTATTCAACCAGAAGTGCGCTTCAGCGCTAAACATCGCTAAAATGGACGTAGTGCGCGATACGTTTTCCGCACAGAACCATTATTTTCGAAATAAAATTGCACTATTTGCAAGCATTGTTCAGGCATGAGTCTATTCATGATGAATTGCCAAACCAAACTGAGAATAAATCACTTGACAGCTGTTAAATCGGTCGCCATCTTGAAAAGTAATGCCAACTTAAAGTTCTATACTTCTATAAAAAAAACACCCTATATGATGCTTGCCTACCACGCGCACACTGCAACCAACGAGTGACGAACGGTCGCTGCCAAATTGTCCAACTGCTTGCCAAATAAGCCAATTCGCGTGGTTTAAGCGCGTTAAAAAGCAATGAATACCATTGCGACTATTTGCCGACGACCATTACAATTGGCATAGCTGGATTAAGAATGGTTTGATGAATTTTTTTTTATGCACGTTTTAGCATGAATCGCATATTACTCATTAAGCAAAAGAATTTCTTTCATGCATTGTATCATACTTGTAAAGCAAAACCAACAAAACAATTTAAAAAAAAAAACCTACAAAAAGCAAAGAAATCAATTTTAAATAGCAATCAAAGCGTAAAAACTGCTATACAAACAGCATTTCAATCGCCCATACAAGCAACAATCGCCAACTATTTAACTATTTGGCCAGAAAATTGTGAGAAAGAGTGAGAAAAAACTAAACCCGTAAAGACGGAATTGATTTTGGGTGTTACGGCAAGGTCGGCCGTTTATCTTTGAGTGGCTTGAGTTTATTTTCTGCCAAATAAAAAGTCCAAAAGCATTCAATTCAGTAGACATACTTAAGAAAATAAAATGAAAAGCAAACAAAAATTTGGTTCAACAACGATGGTGAGCGTTGATAACACAAACAAGCATAATACAATTGTGCAAATATGATTTCAATCTGCTTACTCATTTTTTAACGCTCACCAAAAACTAGTTAAGACAACATGACCGACTACTTTTTAAGATATTGTTATTTCGGTTCTTATATTTTATTCTGTTGTATTTTTTTTTAATTCTAATGTACTTTTGTTTCATTTCTAAGAATGTTTTTGCCCTGTATGTGTCGGATTATTGTCAGATTTTTATCGTGCTTTCAAGAAGTTTAATAAGTCGTATGCGCGCAGGCGTAGACAGCACATGATGACGCCGTGTTTGAACAAGGAGTCATTCACTGTGGGAGAAGATATATGTGTGGCTGACATTGAGTTTAATTTTGACTGTTTTTTTTTACTGTATATGTATATACGAGGTATGTTCAAAGGACATGGTGAAGGTTTTGCTCACTGCTTTCTTTGATTACAATGGTGTGGTACATCATAAGTTCCTGCCAAGAGGTCGTACAGTTAATAAGGAATACTACAAGGAAGTTATGCAACGTTTGTGTGAAGCAATATGGCTCAAACGATCGGAATTGCGGAAAAACAAATCGTGGATTCTGCATCACGATAATGCGCCAGCTCACACGTCAATGCTTATTCGTGATTTTTTTGGCAACAAACAAAATCGTAATCATGCCCCAACCACCGTATTCGCCAGATTTGGCTCCCTGTGAGTTTATCCTATTCCCAAAACTAAAGAAACCAATGAAAGGAAAGCGTTTTGCCTCAATTGATGAGATCAAGTCAGAATCGAAGAAAGATCCGATGGCCATACCGAAAATCGCATTTCAGAAGTGCTTCGAGGATTGGAAAAATCGTTGGCTTAAATGTATTATATCCGAGGGAGATTACTTTGAAGGGAACCAAATAGATATTGATAAATAATTTTCAAAAAAAAAAAAAAATTTACCTTTTTCTTTGAAAACTCCCCGTATTCAGATATATTTATATAATAATAAAATATTTTGGAAATAATCGATAACTGGAAAAACAATGACCGTCAAGATTAATAACTGTTAAGAGCTTAAATAAAATAATAACTGGAAATAATCGATAAATGGACAATTTAATAAGAGTCGAAAACTGCTAGAAATCGATAACTTAAAAATCGATAAAACAGGTGATGACTGAAAAAATTTATAACTGTCGATAACTTCAAAGCTGATTAGAAATAATTGATAACAGTCGAAAACTGAATTTAATCGATATCTGTAAAAAGATCGATAGTTGCAAAGAATTGATAACTGGAAATAATAGATAAAAGGAGAACTTAATAACAGTCGAAAACTTATACAAACAAACGATAACTGGAAAAATTGCTAACTGTCGATAACTTGGAAAATTATTGGAAATAATTGATAACAGTCGAAAACTGGAATAAATCGATATTTGTAAAAAGATCGATAATTGGAAAGAATTGATAGCTTAAATAAAAGAATAACTGGAAATAATCGATAAATGGACAATTTAATAAGAGTCGAAAACTGCTAGAAATCGATAACTTAAAAATCGATAAATAACAACAGGTGATGACTGAAAAAATTTATAACTGTCGATAACTTCAAATCTGATTAGAAATAATTGATAACAGTCGAAAACTGAATTTAATCGATATCTGTAAAAAGATCGATAGTTGCAAAGAATTGATAACTGGAAATAATAGATAAAAGGAGAACTTAATAACAGTCGAAAACTTATACAAACAAACGATAACTGGAAAAATTGCTAACTGTCGATAACTTGGAAAATTATTGGAAATAATTGATAACAGTCGAAAACTGGAATAAATCGATATTTGTAAAAAGATCGATAATTGGAAAGAATTGATAACTAAAAAAATCGATAACTGAAAAAAGGCAATCAATCCTTTTCTAAACTATATTAAATACATTATTAAAGGGATTAACTTCTGGAAATTCTGGGTATCCATTAACACAATCATGTTCATCTGAAACTACGATTTCAGAACTTTTGTCATGTGATAGGATCATTATCCTGTGGAAAGATCCATTCACAGACTTAGCAGTTTATATTAGGCATATGACAGCATTACTGTTTCTATATATTTTTATGTACGCGTAATGGTCCATTGTTCCGGTATTTGATGAAGTAGCCCCATACCAACATACGAACAACATCCTCAGCTCAAAATATAACAATGTTTATTATGGTTTGATTTGATCTTGACCGCAATATTTTTCATTTTCTTAAATTCGAAATAGTTCGCGAAATTGACGTTTTGTAGATATTTTATTTTACAGATTATATTTTTTTTTCAGAAATCCTCTACTTACAAGTCGACAATATACCTATATTCCTTATAACGCGCATGCTTTCGATCAACTACTGGACTCGAATGGCTTAAAACGACTAATTTCATTCAAAATCGTTTGAAAGGTTTTTAAATGCAAACAAATTAGTAATATTTTTACAATTAAAAAGCAACGTACTATTACCCAGTTGCAAATGTTTTATCCTGTAATGTATTACAAACATACCTTGATTTTATGAAATTTTGAAATTTTCATAACCTTTTATTTTATTTTTTAAGATTTGACTACTTTAGTTTAGATGTATAGTGTAGGTTAGGTTTGTTGTGTCCCAGTAGTTTTAGTTTACTCTGTTTTTTATTTCTTTTAGTTAGGAGATGATATTCTGATATTACATTATTTGTTATTAAATATAATTATTTTTTCTCTTTTAATAATCGAAATTGTTCATATTTATTTATAATTATATATTTCTCTTTAAATTTATTTTTATATCATTTTTTACATCATTTAAATTATGTATATATATTTATATTACTATTTAGACAGAGTCACCACATTAGATATTTCGATTATTTTTTTAAGTCTCCTTTCCCAGTTAATTTCGTATCTCTTCCGATTACATTACATCATTTGTAATATATTTTTTGCCTTTATTATATTTTTACAATTTATGCATAAACTTATGCAATTTGGCTTAATTTATTCTATACTTCTTCCACATTTTTATGCCCACTTGCGCAACGAAAACTCGCTCAAAATTGTTATACTTATATATTAGCGTTGTACAACAAATTAACATTGCATAAATTTAATATGCACATTAAAAGGATTGAAAAAAATTAAGAATATGAATAAATTGCCACATGGATGCAATTCAGTCTCTTTGCCTGCCGCCTCTTTGTTGGCTGCCAACCCACCAACAAATTGCTCAATCCAACTCAGTTGTCAATAGACAGTTGTCACTTGCCATATATGGTGGTACTTGTATGTAAAACTTCTCAATATTTTTATTTTGTTACATTATGCACAAAATCAAATCAAATGTTCCGCAATTAATGACAGCCATGGTTTGTGGGCAACACTAACGCCAGTGACATTATAGTCTGAAACGTAACGCCAGCACAAGCAAAGCGTCTTAATTTAACAGTATACAGGTATGCACACAATGAACAATAGTACTGAAACTCTAATATGTATTGTTTGCTCATTTTTATTCAATTCAATTTTATTTTTTGCATGCGTGTCAGCTTCTTTTTCTTCTCCCCAAATGATGATATTATATTTGACTTATACATACATATATATGTATATGTCGATTTACTCGCAAGTTTATTTGACTGACACTCGATGCCGCTGCTGGTTGCAGCGGCGAGTGCAATTGTAGCGGTGCTCGCTGCTATCGCCATTGTCAACAGCTGTTTTTCATTCGCTTGTTTAGCTTTCAGTTGTTTCTCTCTGCTGTCTGTCAGCTAACTTTTCTTACTATTTACTAACTCGATTGTGCAGTTACACGTCAGTGATGTGCGTAGGCTTTTCCCTCTTCTCATCACTGTCATGCAAATGACGGAAATATTAGCGGTAGTATTTTTAATTAATTTGAATATTACATACATTTGTGCGCTATCGTACGCAGCGTGACAAAGTTATTTGAAGTTGATTTGTTGCAATTGTACCAGTACCACTTGCAAAAAAAAAATCAGTGTTTAATTTACAATGAAATTTCTTCTGCAGGACATATTAAAAAAAAATATTGTAATTTTAATGTTAAATCTTAATACAATTAAATATTCGATGGTTTTTCAATAAAATATTATACTAAAATTGCAATTAAAGACGTTTGTGGTATTACTTGCTCCTAATAAAATACCCAAAATTCCTCTGAAAATCAAAAAACGTTGTTTTCCTATCACAGGGATACTGTTCGGAAATGTTATAAAAATTCGGGTTTTTGAGCGTTCTCATGGAAAAAAAGAGTTTCGTATATAGTCATCTTTGACCCTGAAGTAATCGTTATTACTTAATTACTAAACGCTCGCCTCATTCAAGCAAAAATAAAAACTAAAGATATTAAAATTGTCTCGAAAAACAGTTATGAAATATGCGCGGCAAAGTTATTTATGTAAGTAGATTAGAAGTAATTAACGTGTGAAAAAAAGTATTCAGCGTTTGAAATAAAGTGAGCGACAAACAAAAATGAAAGTTCAACTAATCGATTTAAATGAACACATTACTGGCTTTTAGCACGTGTACACAAACATGCTGAGTATACAGATATCAATACATGGCATAATTATGGGGGCAAACAAAGAGGCAAAAAAAAAAAACAAGCAAAGAAAAAGCAGTCAACTATGAAATGAAGAAGTTGAAAATGTGGAAAACAGCAATGAAGAACAGAGAAAAGAGAAAAAGAAATGCGGCTTAAGACAATACTAATTATGTTAGCGGCGTTTGGAATGCGAACAACAAACAAAACAAAGTAGCTGAAGTGGCAAGTAAATCACGTTTTATGCTGACAGAAGACTCGTGCGAGCGAGTTAAACCTAAATATGTATAAACATACAATCATACGTAAAGTACATATGTATGCATATGCTATGTACAGCATATGCTTGATTGCATGTTAAAGGCATGGCATGATGCAGCGCTTACCAAGTACAAAATGTTACTACAGTAAAAGCAAACAACAACAAACTTGTTTAAAACTTTCGTTTTTATTTCCACTACATGTGATTTTTGAAATTGTTTTTCTTTTGATTTGCTCCGAGTAGTTTTCTTGATTTTTTAAATTAATTGTTGCCCTAAGCTTTTTGTAGTAAAGTAGAAATTTTCTCTTCCGCCGAACATGACAAATGAGTGCACACGAAACGATTAGAGCATGCAAATAGCGGGCAGACAAAGCAAAGCATAAGAAATCAAAATTCAATTTGTTTCTTTATTCGTAAAGAGTACGATTTTCTGCATCACAATGAAGAAAATCTTGTTTGGCTTAAAATAAGACACTGAAAAAAGATATGAAAAATATTGAAAAAATATATATGGAATATATATATATATTCTAAAATTATATTAAAACAAAAAACGAAGAAAATTAAAAAAATTCAAAAATTCAAAAAAATTTTAAAAAAGTATGAATAAAAAACTAAAAAAAAACAATACATGAAATAAAAAAAATTGAAAATTATATAAAGCAGAATTAAAAATTAAAACAAAAATCAACAATTAAAAAAAAAAAGTATATAAATGCTATTAAAATTTTGTTTAATTTTTAAAAAGTATTTTTATTTTAAATAATTAAAAAACATAAATCAAAAAATTAAAAAATTAATTAATTAAATGCTAAGAATTTATTATTAAAGAAAAAAACCAAAAAAATAAAAATTAATATTTTTAATTATTAAAAAAAAATTTAAATCAAAAAGTTTACATATCTATTTATATCTATAGTTTAAAAGCATTTTTCGTAAGCCGCTTTGCGCTTCCTTATAGCGACACAGCATAGTTTAAATAAATATTTGTTTTGCTCGCTTTATTCTTACCTTAAGACGAGTATGCGAAAATAATATAAACAAAATCAGAAATAAATAAAAACTTTTATCGCATACGAATGAAATACAAATATTTTTGTTAAAAATTAATGGAAGTGTGAATTGTTCTTCGTCTACAAAGCAACGAATTAAAAGTGAAGCGTCAAAGTAACGAGCTAAACGACAGCAGTGCCAAAGGCGATTGTACGATCTCAAGGGTATTGGTGCGACTTAAATTTTTTTTTACTGTTTCTACAACACATCGTTCGACTTTTTCTTTAATTGCGGTGTAAAATACTTTTTTTATTTATTCATTTTTTTTTCGAATTATTTTTTTTTTTTTTTTCAAAAAACGTCACACTTGTCTTTCCTTCGATAAAAAATATTTGTTAATTTATAAGTCATAAAAAGTTTAATGCAAACAAGCAAAGATAAGGAGACTATAAAGAAAACTGCCTCCACTCAACATAACGGCGAGTAAACCCACTCGTTCACACCAACTGACTTAAGTCAAGTGTAACAACGAGTTAAATGAAAAAAAGATAAGTAAAAAAATTATATAAACTAATATAAAAATATAAATAATAATAATAATTATGCAAAATAAAAAAAAAATAAAAAAAATAAAAAAATAAATAAAATAATAATAAAAAATAGCAAAAAGTAGTAAAAAAATATACAAATATGGAGAAGAAAATTACAAAAAAGAAAAAAAATAAATAAAAAATATTCAATATTTATAAATAGCAAAATGTACTACAATTAGCCATAATATTGCAAGAAAACTGCTGCTGCTGATACCAGAGGCATTTAATATAACAACAGCAACAACAAAACTATAAAAAATTTACTACTACGACTTCAATACGCAATGAATCATAGAATTGCATTGGCTGATTAATAACCTAAAGCAAATATGTATGTAGTATGTGGTGTGGGGTTTCGCCTTTTGCTCTGCCAAGTGAGCATTTCAACAGAATTATGGTTTTAAGGGCACATACGTACATGGATACATATATACATACATATGTATATGCGCACTTGAAAGCAAATATGTATGAATAAAAAAAGTGGCTGCAAGCGCCTTTTATATTGAGGTGGTCTCAGAGGTGTCATAATTGCACGACGATTAGATATTGTAAAAACGTAAATTAACAAGTGTTGTTGTATGAGGAGTGCTCAGCAATGCATTGCAGGCAGGCAGGTAGCAGTAGTTTCATGCTGTAATTGGTATGTTATAATTTCAAAAGTGAAACATATTGTCGCTTCTAAATACCAAATCAATTACAACAACAAGCGTTACTTAAGAATGAAATGAAATGATGAATTATCGCGACAATAGTCTGTGAAACAATACCATTTATGTTTGTACATATAAATATATTTATAAAATAGTGCAGAAATAGAGTAATTACGCCTAAACTCAATGCATGCAAGTAACGTTACTCGCACTCGCTGCTTTGACGTCTGTTGTGCTAGTTTGACAAATGTGGATTGATTGTCTGTCGTATTATAGCCCGTTTACACTTTTTTGGCATTTGCATGGAATATTAAAATGATATAAATCAAAAATTAGCCATAAAAAGTGTGCAAAAGTATAGAAAATAAAATTAATAATAACAAAAAATTGCTCAAGTACGTAGTTTTGTATGAGAGTTTGTGTCGAATGTATAAAGTTTAACGCCCAAGTAGCTAAATTATATCAAATTTAAATAGTACTAAGTGTATACATGCACAATTTTTCTTCTTTTCAAATAAGCAGCACAAAATATGCCACTGTTTGACAGCTGAAAACTCACAAATGATTTCTATTTATTTATTTTAAATTAATGATTGAATTGTTGACTGATTTTACATACATATGTAAATATTCCATTAACCAGTTTTTATATATATATATTGTTCACTGCTCGGCTACTGGCTGCCATAACAAGTAGAAATAGACTATAGCGATAATGTATCAAAAAGTTTTGGTTTGCCTTTTATAATAAAAATTCTTTAAGAGTGTCATTAATAAAAATTAAGAAAATATATAAATAAATACATACATGTATATCAATTACAAACTTGCGCAATATTATCGTAGATTTCTAATCTAAAGATTATTATTAATTGATCTTTTCTACCAATGCGTTGGTTGGTTTTTTATTTTATGTTGATTTTTTTCCTTTGTTTCTAATTACAAATACACATAATTTCTTGCATTATGTATAGCATTGCGAAGTTATTAAATACGTGTCTACATTCATACATGCATAGCTAAATTAAAAAAAAAAATTATTTGCTTAAATTAATGTGGTTATGCAGAAGTTGTGTGGACTCATCCATGCACACTCGCATGTAAATTTATAATTGCTCGTAGCACACTTTTCGTGCCAAAGCACAGAGTGTCAGGAGGTGAAAAGTAGTATTACGTGTTTGGTCAATGTTCAAATAAAATTGAAACTACTCTTTTTTAATAAATGTAATAACCAATATTTATATTTGAAAAATAAAAATATATAAATAAATAAATAAAAAATTAATAATACTAACAAAAAATTGCTCAAATAGGTAGTTTTGTATGAGAGATCGTGCCCAATGTATAAAGTTCAACGCCAAAAAAAAAAATAATAATTTACTTGTGGAGTTCTTTTAATTTTTTTATTATAAGTATTCGAGGGACTGAGCTTTTACGGGTGAAGTAACTTATTTTTTCAAAAAGTTAATAAAAGTTCAAAGTTAACTGTGTTGGCAAACTCTGTATGAAAACATATTTATCACCATTAAATTATACTTCATTAAATTCAATTAAATTACAAAAACTAAGTGGCAATAGCGGAGTGGTTAGCATTGCGTACTAAAATTCGGAAGGCCTGGGTTCGAGTTTAGGGTCGAGCAACATCTAAAATTATAGAAAATCGATTTTTCTAATTGCGGTTGCCACTCGGCATGGAATTTCAAACCGAATGTATTTCTGACATGAAATAAAATCTACTCATAAAGGACCATCTCCCATTTGGAGGTGGCTTAGAATAAAATATAGGTCCCCCCTACATTTGTTTGTGAAAATATCAAGACGAAAAACCAGAAATTGGAGGAAGAGCTCGTCTAAAAGTTCCTTCAGAGCCACATATATATATGTAAGTGTCAACCCTATTCTCAAATATCCTATAAATAAAGGCATTTCAATTACGAATCATTTGATGCCGATATTGAGTTATTTTTATTGAACTTCTAAGTAATTTCTATTAGGTGGCAAGCATGCGCGACTGTTAGCAAGAAGAAGAAACTACGTTGGGAGCCATCACCGAACTGTTAATGAATTTTTATGGGAATTTATAATTTTCAGGTCAGATAAACACTTTTAGCTGTAGATAATTAGAAAAAGGGGAAATTAGTCTGATTAGACTTGTGTCCATGGTTCCCTAATCTTCTACGATGAATCGGTTGTGTCGTGTGGGCACAAATCGCATGTTGGCTATATAATTGGGACACTATTACTCGGTTCTCAAGGAGCAGCGACGAAAAGCTTGACTACAATAGGAGGTTGTCGGGTTTCAACAAAGCGGAAAGATCGGATATAAGTCCGTGCACCTTCGAATGAAAATTATCAATATCCTAGCCCGACGCTCACACTGAGAGCGCAGAAACACCCCTAATTAATTAATAAGGGAAGAGGAGACCGTCCTATGGAACCTCTTATTTAATTTTATTGACTTTGGAAGCTTGATCACTAATGACAACCGATGCTAACCGGCTGCTTATGGTCCACCTCTTTAAGCCTGAAGGTAATGAGAATCCCTTAATATTTGAATGTACCATTACATGGTAACAAGTGTAGAAGGCTTACGATGATTATAGTGTTACCAAGCCATGTATGCACGCAGAGTTAAGGCAGCAGAAAAGAAATTTAGTGTATTCACTATTGAAGAAAGGCGATATTTCGGAAGATGGCTGCCTTTCGCAGACAGAGTTTTCTCGTTTCAGCATCCCCCACTCTGCATGTCTGTATCGTTAGAGTTATGAAGGAGAACATAGGTAAGGTAGTCTGCTTCAGCTAAAGTCAAATATTTTAGCAACAGCATACTTATTAAGTATCAGGATCAATAAATATGGAGACATTTGCACTTCTATTATCACCCCGCACCTTTTCTCTGGAGAAATCAAGCACCGTGCTGATGTTCCGGAGTTTCCAGGCGGGTCACTTTCTATCTAACGAAGGGAGCAGTGTAAAAGGACGCATAAAATAGCTCGTACGCTTCTTGGGATCCGACTAGACGCGGTTACCGAATGAAAATTTCACCTGGTAAAGAAGGTCGTTTGGGACAGACAGATATGGCACTATGGTTGAAAGTTTGAATGCACCAGAGGAATAAATGATTGTAACAGATGCTTGTCTTTGCCCCAGCATATTCCAAAAATTAATGAACACTTGGGTTTTTATGAAAGAAGTATTTAATTTGCTTTCTTCGCCAAAATATGTAAACATAACCAACAAAAACATTAAAAATCACTTTTTTACTTACAACGACATTGTTTGCATCGATTAATGTTGGGATTAAAATAAAAAATTCGTCAAACACTTACCTAAAAAGAGAGAGAAGAAATAGATGATTAGTTGAACTGTTTTATAAAAGAAAAAATATTTAGACTAGATTTCATTGAATAATAATAGCTTAATCGTAAATTAGAAAAAACAAAGGATCAACATATTATTATTGATAACCTGCAGCTAAATATAGTCGTTACTGACGTCAACAGACAGCCGAGTCGGATGGTAAGTGAAGAAAATTATGCCAATTTGCAAATTTTTAGCAAGCTGATCAAGCGCAGTAGTGAGAAAATTTTATTTCATTTTTGTATTGAATCGCAAAAAATATATATATAAATAAAATTGAAAAAAAAAAATTTAATAAACATAACTCGCCCGGCTGCTCTCATTGCGAATGCGCAAATTAGCGAGTCACATTATTAGCAACTAATTACCGCCTTACTTACTAGTGGTTTATTCCAAAAGCAATATTAAAGCGTGCGGAGTGTTTTGCATATACAATTATTCAAAAGCGCTTGGTACGACTTGCTCGCTCGTGTGCACCGCTTTGCGATTTTGCATACAAAATGCGTCTCCTGATGGCAAAAGGAAAAAAAAAATATCACAAATAATTTGCATGCAAACTACATATAATCGTATTGGCGTGTATATGCATACATACATACATATATATACGCGTATAAGCCGACGAGTATTTTGTTGTTTGTTGTTAGCGGAAAGCAAGGCGTTGCAAGCAATTGCCATACAAAATATGCAAACACCATAAATATGAGCATATAAATACTACTTTTATATGAAACTGAAAACCAGAAACTAAAATAAAAAAACAAACTGAGTGTATAATTGCATTGGAATAAAAAATGATTGAAGACAAGTCAATGCCTTCCAGTTTAAAGTGAAATGAATTTATGAAGCAAAAATAACAAACAAAGAAATTAATATAAAAACAAAAAATGGAGGAAAAATAAAAAAAAATGTGTTATGAAGTTGTTGAAATAAGAAAAGCAACAACAACTATTCGTGTTGTGCGCCGCGCAGTGTAGCGTATCGTAAAATTGCAATTAACCGCGCGGTCAGACTCAGACCACACAATCTTCAATTCGCCTAGCCTGTTGCAGTAACGCTTGATGGTTGCATCTGCGGTTGTGGCTGTGGCTGCTGTGGCTGCGTCTTGCAATTGCAACCAGATCAATAGTGACAAAATATTTCTCTCGATTGTGCGACATGCGTCAACAAAAACTGTCGTGCGTCGAACCCCAATTAATGCGTAAACAATAAATAAAGTTTGTTGTGCTTTCCCGGTTTTGCAGAAAGTGAGTGAAGAGTAAGATGTAGTAGCAAGACAAATAAGTTATGTTGATGGCTCAGCTAGTTGAATATATTTATGTATGTAATTGATTTACAATTCAATCGATGCAAAAGTTCACTGACACACGACTGAATTGTGGCAGGTAGAGGGGAGCAAATTTAGATTTTAGAAACTGAAATTAATAAACAAAACAAAAGCCAAAATATTACAAAACATAAATTTGTATACGAGGTGAAAGAAAAAGAACCTAAAATTTTACCATAAATTTCGATAAACATATGGCTAAACATAAACAAAGGCTGAACATAAAATATGCCGAAATATGAAAAATGTTTTGCTATTTTAAAATATGGTTGAACATGAAAAATAGCAAAACATACAATATGTTTGAACATGAAAAATAGCAAAACATAAAATATGTTTGAACATGAAAAATAGCTAAACATAAAAAATTGCTAGATATAAAACCTAACCAAATATAAAATATGACTAACCATAAAAATGTACTTAACATGGATATAAAAGAAGTTGTTAAGCATTGAGGAGTTAGGCCACTGTGATTTTTGACAGAAGAAATTTATTATATATATAATTAACTGCTTATAACTATTTTTGGAGCGTTCCCCTAGGATGTCTCCATTTTTTCAGGAACCACGGCCGAACACACAGTTCCTGTAATTTTTTTATTTTAATAAGTTGTTGAACGGTTTCCGCTTGCAAATAGCAATAGCTACATAAGTACTTAGGATATTTTAAATATATGCATTTGTAACGAAATGGTGGGTCTCTAAAGGAAAAAGTAACGATTTGGCCTAAAAAATTGTTCGAAATATGTTAATAAAAAAAAAACTACCTTACGTACTTTTGTAGATAATGTATTTCTGAAGATGTGAAAATTTCAAGTGAATGGATTGTAAATTATTTGAGTTATGTTCCCGGCCAACTTGAAAAAAGCAGTTTTGCGATAAACGCGTTTGAAGTTTTGAGTTTGCCTTATTCACTGAAATAGACGCTTCAACTAGGGAACGAAAATGGGGCATTTAGAAATTTTTATCTGTCTTAATCTTTCGGGATAACATTTTTGAGACTATAATGTATCATTTGAAAGAAAAAAATCCATTTTCCGAAAATTCTGGACTGGCCAAACCCCTTAAATGTTACTAAACATAAATCGTTGATAAACAAAAAATGTTGAAAACGACGAATGTTACTAAACATAAATTTTGGCCAAACATTAAATGTGCTAAGCATAAAATGTTCCTGAACATATAATGCAGCTGAATATAAAACCTTGCCAAGCATAAAAGGTAGCTAAAATATAAAATGTTGATAAGCATAAATTTGCTAAATGGTATGGCTTAACATAAAATGTTGATTAAAAAAAATAACATAAAATGATGCTGTATATGAAATTAAAAAGAAAAATCCTTTACAAACACAAAATGCTGATATGCATAAAAGGATTAAGATCACCAGAACTAAGATCAAGAATTTGTATAAAGTTATCTTGTTCTTATTGGGTCTCACTCAGATTACGTTTTTACAAAGTGCCATATATATTTTCTGTTCTAAATTTATTGCAGATAGACTAAAATTATTTTCACACATTTTCACATCATGTCATATGCAAGTACATAGATTTTTTTAATTTATTACAAAATACAAAATTTCGGCGTTGGCATTCATGCATTGAATATTGAACACAACACAACTACAGCAGTGTTCGCATGCAAACTTGTAAGCATAAAATAAGAGAAAAAACTGCAAGTTCTATATTTATTTATGTTTTTTATACAAACATATTTACATAAAAGTTATAAAAATATAACATGCAGTTCAGTTCAGTTGAGTTCGGTTCAAGTGGCCTTGCTGCACCGAGATACCGATGTTCTTACAATGCAATGTAAATAATGCTAAGTAATGTAGCCCCACTAAGCCGTTGTCGCCGCCGTACTGAATCACTTTTAAACAGTCCGTCAATTGATCCGCAATTGTTGTTGTTTATTTAGGTAGAGAAAACACTTGCAAGACATACATACAATGCAATAACGTGCTGACATTTATTTTTATATTTATTTTCTGCTCTTCAAATATGCCAACAAAACACAACTGGCGAGTTAACCACACCACCAGCAGAGCCCACATAACCGAACTTCTGCTTCAAGTATCATTTATTCGTTGATCACATCGAGTGTGTTTTGCCCCTACTTCACTACTACAGCAAACCAACGAATTAACAGTTGTGAAGTACAGTGAGGACAGAGACAACGACGAGTTGATGGCTGATGGCGATGGCGTTGTGAAAAGGCGTTAAATGCAACAAGTTGTTGGTTTGTTGGAGTAGAGTTATTTTTTGGTTATAGCTGCTACCGTTGCCTTTTTTCTTTGTATAGTAACAAGGTCTGCAAGCGGCTGTTCTTATGGAGTTCGATGGTGAGAAAAAAATTGAGTATATGCAAATGAAAAACACTTAAGAGCTAAAAATTGAAGCTTTCATTGCTTATGTAGCGCTTTATTTTTTTTACCACAGCTGAAGTCTTGTATGCAGAGTTGCGCTCGCCTAGCCTTTGGCCAGATATATGTATTTGATTGAATGCGCAGCACGTGGGTTGAAAATGAAATTTACTTTTATTTGCGTGTTTGGTGGGAGAAAAAGGTATTAAGCGACACGCCGAATACGGTGTTTACTCAATTTGTGTAGCGTTATATGGCGTTTTTTTTATTTATTTTTGGCACTTTATTGTTGATTTACGTTAGGGATTGCGGAAATGGTGTATGATTGGATTTTAATGATAAACGTGTGTTCAGAACTTCTAGTTAAAAAAAATTACACAAAAGTTAAAAATAAATAAATAAATAAATAAATAAATAAATAAATAAATAAATAAATAAATAAATAAATAAATAAATAAATAAATAAATAAATAAATAAATAAATAAATAAATAAATAAATAAATAAATAAATAAATAAATAAATAAATAAATAAATAAATAAATAAGTAAATAAATAAATATTTATAATAAAATTGAAATTTTGCACGCAATAATTCATGAATAAAAAGTTTCCTTTATTTTTAAATTAATTCGAACACACTATTAAATACTCTCTATGAGAAATATCATTATAACGTTATTTTAAAATCGCGCTTATACCGGTAATTTTCTTCTGTTTTGCTGTTTACAATTCAACTGCTCCAGAACTGCATAAAAATTATTTTTCCCCCGGTTTCAACTTAACTTTTCAGTTAACATCACACTAATAATATTTTGTGTTGTTGTCCTTAACATCAGGCTATAAGACTTACTCTAAACTACACGAAAAACAAAAGAAAGCAAAAAAATACACAAAAAATAATTTTAATGCCTCTATGGTTAATACTTTTAACACGCCATGTAAAATACAAATGTTGATTATGAGATTATAATCAATTTCAACGAAAAAAACGGTCCCATAATTTGCGGATATTAAAAAACAGAGCAATATGATAACTCTCATAAAATATGCAACCAAGGGAAAAAGAATAATAATAACTATAGTATTCATACTCCAATTCCTCGTAAGAAAAAATTATTCATATGCTAATATTTTTATCACTACACTACACTAGCCTACAACATAAAAGATATATATATATATGCTCATCACTAGATCGCAAAGAAATCAAAACATGTTAAAAAAGTTTTATTTCATTTTAATTTTTTTATTAATTTACTAATTTATTAATTTATGCGTACGTACGTAGCGCTAAGCGATGTGATTGTAAATCATTTCCCATCTTGCTTCGTTTAATTTTTTCCTTATTTTATATACGTATGTATTATTTTTTATATTTTTTTTCGTGTATTTCCATTTAATCTTAAAGTTTGAGCTGATCTTTTCTCTTTCTTCTTTCTTTCCCTCATCATTATTTTATATATATATATATATATATATATATATATATTTTACAAAATCTTTATATAGTTTTTATCATATCTTATTGTTTGTCAACAGACTTTGTGGCTGCTCTTTCTTTTAACGGTAGTCACTCGTGCGCCCGAAATGTACTATAATTCAGATTTTATAACCTCTTATCACGTTTGCGGGCATTCCGCAAGCCATTAGTTGTTTCTTTTTTTTTTTAAGGTAGCTGTGTTATTTTTGTTTTGGTTTGATAACTTTTATTTGAATTTTTTCGTTTTAAACAGTGGCGCCATATAGTAAAAAAAAACCTGTCGCAAACTCGAATGATAACTTATGACACGTTGTTATTAAATTAATAAATTTTTTTAAATATATTTTGTTATTGTTCCTTCTTCTTTTTTGTTGATAACAATAACTTACCTGTCGATTTTAAAAGTTCAATGCTATTAACGCCGTCAAACTGAGTCATGGCGTGTGAGATATTAAGGAAATTAATTTAATATATGGCGATTATTGGAATAAATTATAACAAAAAAAAAATATTAATATGCATTTTAAAAGCACAATATCAAATTTGCTTCCCAATTTTTTATCATTCATCATATAGAAAAAAAAATGGAGGAAAGTACAGGGTGTGGTGAGACATGAATTTCAAATTAAATAACAATTTTGATCTTTTTACACTTAAAAGTGTAATTAATTAACTTTTAAAATCTATTTCCATTATATTTAATTGAAAATTAAAGCTTTCTTCTTTTTATTAATCTTTTATCCCAAAAAAAAATTTTTTTTTCGTCCAACAAAAATAGCTCTTAATACAACAATAATGATAATGACTTATTTACTCACTTCTCCTTCATCATAAGCAATTGCTATTTAATGATTTTTTTACATGTAACAATTACAACAAATTAACAACCAAATTTGGTAACGAAATAAGAAATAGTACTCACTAACGAGCGTGTATTTAAAATGAAATTGAAAGTGATTTTGTAAAAAAGAAAAAACATTAAACAACACTGAATATAACTAGTATTTATAATTGAACGCCCACTAAACAATTGAAATTACAAATAAAGACAAAAATGTATTTTTACTTAAACCAGTGTTTTTTTATTGCCAGTGATATTTCAGCACGTGGGTTCGTTGAGTTCATTTCTAAAACTCAAGTGCAATCAATAAGATGGCATTTAAGATCAGAGAAAAAAAGGAACAGAAAGAAAAACGAGCAATTTTAACGCTTTAAAAAATAAATTTGCTTATTTTTCACTTTTTTTTAATTATTTAATCTTTTTTAATCTTTTCTTTACTTATATATTTTAATTTTTTTATTTTTATTTACTTTTTGACTTCTTTTTTTATTTAATTTAATTTTTTACATTTTTTATATTCTTTATGAAATTGATTTATTTTTTGAATATTTTTTTTAATATTTTTAATAGTTTTTTATTTTTCCTATTTTTTATGTTCTGTAATTTTACATTATTTCATTTTTTCCTTCTTTATTTTTATTTTTTATTTTTTATTTTTTATTTTTTATTTCTTGAATTATTTTATATCTTTTTTTGAATTTCTTTAATTTTTATTTTTAATTAATTTTTTTTATTTTTATTTTTATTTTTTTTTTTTTTTAAATTAATTTCTTTATTGCTATTTTTATTTTCTTGGTACAATTTTTGGTGGTTAATTTTTTTTGGTATATTTTTTTTTATTAATTTTTTTTGGTTACTTTTTTTATTTTTTGACTTATTTTACTTCATATATTATTATTACTTTTTTTAATTGTTTTATTTTATTTATTTCTTTTTTAATATTTTATCTATTTAATTTGGAATATAAATTTGATATTTTCGGTTTCAGTTTTTTAATTTGAAATGAATTTTTTCTATTCTCTTAATTTGAAAATTAAAATTTTTGATTAGCAAGTTTAAATTTTATTTTTCAATTATAAACTAAATTTTTTTAAGCACATCTTTTTTTTTCAATTGGTTTGGAGTTTTTTTATTTGATTTGGTTTATTATTATTATTATAATTTTTTTTTAACTATTTAATTATAGCTGATAGAGCGTACATAATACATATGCAATGCTGGACTCATAACACAGCTAGATACACCTATAAATTCCACCAGCTGTTAGTTATTAGTTATATTTAAACGAATAAAACAAACGAGCTGCAACCACTTGCTTGGGCATACACAACAATTCATTATAACCTATAACTTAGGCATCAACTATACGCTGCGGCTGGCATTATGTATTAATTGAAATTTCAAATCAGATTAGAAATGAATTGCAAAAAATAAAATTACAAAATACAAATAAAGTAAATTGTGCAGTACAATTAGCGAATTGACATATTTCAGTAGTATCAAATGGTTAACGAGTAGAGTGTAGCATAATATAGCGATATAAATAGAAAAACTTAAAAAAAAAGAAGAAATAAAAACAATTAAATATATAAAAAAAAATTAATAAATAAAAATATAAAATAAAATACAAAACAAATAAATACAAAAATAAAATAATAAATAAGAATAAAGCAAACAAAGTTAAAAATAATAATAAAAGTAAAATTAAAAATAAATAGAATTAATATATAATAATTAAAAAATATATATACGAGGAAAAATTAATATTTATATATAAAAAAGAACATTTTTCAGCAAAATATCCGGTTTTTATCATTGAAAAGTAGGTTAAGTGCGTATGTATGCACTCTCTGTGCATAAGCTATATAATTAGTGTATTAATGCGAAAAACTTTCAACGCCAGACCTTATACACTGTGAACGCTGACATGAAATTCTAGATAGCAAGTACGAGAAGTATTCGACATAAAGAAATAAACTGGACACGATAAAGTACTTAACTACATACTATTAACTACTATTAAATATAACTTCAAACATTCTACAACACAACAACTTTCCATAACACCGCCTCTTTCCTCTTCAGCTGCTGAGTCATTACTACTTACGAGTGTTACTCTGACTTTTACTTGTTGCATGTTTATTTCTACTGTTGTATTATAAAAGTGAAAATTATGGCAGATGATTTTTATTTTTACATTCTTCATTTCACAAACTATTCTCATTGAAATTTTATTCATATTTTCTACATATATATGTGTACTGCGATGTATGATTTTTCATATTTGCATTTATGTTTCCTTTTTCCCATCGTCATGGATTTTTTTAGCTTTTAATTTAATTGGTAGTTTTCGCCACCGCCACCGCCGCCGACAAGTTTAACTGTAAATAACACCAACTTACTAATTTCTACAGCAAATTGTCAGTCGGCAAAAAAAACTGACACACTGACTCTGTTGATCCGCTTAAAATCATATGGTTGGCATATGTAAAATAGAGCATAAAAATTGTGGGCGATCTCGTTTTCAAAAGTGCGTTTTCTTTCCCTTTAGGGTGTTTTTTTTTTTTGAGGTGGCTAGTTGTTACTTGTGTCATGAAGGAGAAATTAATTTTGGAAACAAAATCCTCCTTTTTAATGATATATGTGTATGTATAGGGTTTTCCAACAAGAGTGATATGATTTCTTATAAAAAAAGACACACACTAATTGTCAAGGAAATTCAAATTTTTTTATTTAATGTGAAGAACAATCGATACAATTAAGCTCTGAATATAACATCGATCAAATGGCCTCCACAACTTCTTTTGCAGGAACGAGTTCGATGAACCCAATTTTTTAGCACTTTTCCCACTAAATCACGTGGTATGTCATGAATAGCACGTTCAATATTGACCCTTAAAGCTTGAAGAGAGTCTGGTTTATTGCTAAAGACCAATGACTTCAAATAACCCCACAAGAAGTAGTCTAATGGTGTTAAATCACGACTTCTTGTAGGCCATTCAATGTTACCATTTCTTGAAATAATCGAATCTCCAAAACCTTTCTCGCTATAATTCGGTTATTGCACGTGCACGTGACACGTAGCACCGTCTCGTTGGAACCAGATGTTGTTAAGATCAACTTCTTCCAATTTTGGCCATAAAAAGTTGTTATCACTGATCTATACCGCTCTCCATTGACGGTGCTACCAGCTTCATTTCGAAAGAAATACGGACCGATGATTCCACCAGACCAAAAACCACACCAAACTGTCAATTCAGGTGAATGAAATGGTTGTTCATGAATAATTTGTGGATTTTCTTCGCACCAGAATCGACAGGTTTGTTTATTTACCGCACCACTCAGATGAAAGTGAGCCTAATCGGAGATGTTTTTCTTAAAAAAAAATTGTTATCGTTTATTGTGGTCCAATGGCTTCAGTTCTTGAGTTAGAATAATTTTATACGAATGCAAGCCCAAATCCTTTCTCAAATCCGCCAGGTTGTGGTTTGAGACAGTCCCAATTCTTGAGAGCACTTGCCTGAACGGCAGAAATATATTCTTTACTTCGACCGGTTCTTTGTCTTATTGGAACTTGAACAGTATGTAAAGAAAATCTACGCTCGAAATTTTCAACAATTCGACGAATAGCGAGTACAGGTGGACGATTATTACGACGATTATTTTGATAATAATATTGAATAATTTGTAAATGTTGTTCTTGCGTATATCTTGCCGTGATGAAATTGTAAACATTATTGAATACGATGAAGAAAAAAAATCAAGACATATTAAAAATGGCCTATTGGAAAACCCTTTGTATGTTTTCTTCAGGTTCAATAATGTGACAAAAGTGTATGCATATATTTATTGCATAAATAAATATAAATACAAATATAAATAAAATAAAAAATTAATATATATATTTATATATAATTAAAAAATATAAAAATATAGAATAAATAAATAAAGATATAAGATATAAATAAAAAATAATGAATAAATTAAAAAAATAAATTTTAAATCGATTTAAGTATTAATTAATATTAGTATCATTTGAAATATTATTTTAATATTATATCATTTGCAGACAACCCCTTTGCAGTTAATAAATATTATATTGCTTTCGACAACTGTGTACAAATTAGAGCGAAAATTCGGGTTAAAACTCTCAAGGTTAAGCGCCATTCATACATTCCTGTTTGGTGAGCGATGACATCAAAGTGATGCCATAAAAAATTCAAATGCCTCACTATACACTAAATACCCGAATTGTTAATTTTTCTTGGCATCTACCAGTACCTTCAGACTAATTAAAATTAATAATAATTTCTCCAACAGTAGCTAGACCTAAAGATCTGAGATTAAAAAACTAGCAGGGGAAGAGTAAATTCCGTCTACTAATGAGCTAGTAAATTTTTTTCAATAAATTTTTTAAATAAATTATTTAATAAATATCACTTACGTATAACGAAATTATTAGAATAAAAATAAATAAATTTTTGTCGAAGTGACTCAAGAAATTCATAGTTCAATATGGTTTGTTGGGAAACTTATTTATATTTTTTTTTTATTCTCATTTAATAATTTTTTCCACAAATTTTTCACTTTAATTACAACGTTAAACATTTTTCTCTGCTTTTAAAGGTTAATTTGGCTTAAACTCAGTAAATAAGTGGGCAGCACATGTACAACAAGGTAGACGCACATTCCTCATAAGCAGTTAATGTTGGAGTTAAACGTGATTTGAATATAACTTTTAGCCCAAATCCAAAAAACAGGTTCTTGACCAAATTCTTTTGAAAACAGTAAGAATCAAATCAAACAACATACAGGCATACGCACATACAAACATACATATGACTAGAGAATCCACGCAATTTTTAACATAAAATTCAAATGCATGTCAAAGTTTTATTAATTATTGCAATTCTAAAAGGTTTTTTTTTAATATTTTTTGTTTTAATTTATTATTATTATTATTTCTTTTTTAGAGTTGTTCATTACAAATCGGTTGGCCACACAACAGCAATAAAATATATTGCCTTGCGGAATAAAAAGTAATAAATAGAGGAAGAAGCGCCGAAAGCGATTCTCAAGTTAAAAAAATTGTTGGCGGATCAGCATTTAATATGACATTCCACGAAATGTTTTTTTGGCAAAAAAAAATTTGACTGAAAGTTACATCCTAAAAGGAGTTATTTCGAAATATCATTAAGTTATTCGTTTTTGCATATTTATGTTCTCGCATCTGAAAGCGGTATGCAGGGCATTTAAAAATTTGCAAATATTTCAAAATATTATGCATTTATTATTATTATATATATATTTTTTTTTTTCAAATTACGTTTGTTTTTACTATTCCACAGACAACTGGCACATATGAACCAAAACGAGTTGTTTGAGAGATTAAAAACAAGCACAGGGTGACCCTGGGTGCTTTTTCTAGCTCACAAATAATTGCAGATATTGAAAATTAAGCATAATTCCCTTAAAATTTTAGTGGTAATTTAAGTTAAATCAAAATATTTTCAACAAACGATTTTATAGTTAATTAAAGAAATCAAAACAATTCTCGTAGACACAGTAAAGCGTATTTTGACCTTAAATTATGCTCGCAACAAAACATAAATTAAGTATTTAAATAAGTGAGAAAAATTGAACGAATTAAAATTAAAGGTCTTGTGGTAATTGAAGCATGTCATGTAAATGTGAAAAAAGGGGAGCTTCATGAACGTATCAAATTGTATTGATCATTATTACAGTATTTCAAATTTTATTGATCATTTTCAGTGTAAATTTTAAGCTGAATCACTCTCTGTAGAATACCAAATTTCACGCTCTTTTATCCTCTTTTTGCCGGATTTTTGACGCTGAACCACATATCTGAACAAATCGGTTGTATGGGGATTATATGATGTAGTATGGGGATTATGTGATGTAGTATTGAATGATTTTCAATACGAATGTGAAGTTTATAATATATGTGTAGAATACAGAATTTCACGCTGCTAGACTGAGTTTTCACCAAAGCCTCACATCTGAACAAATCGATATTTATGACGGATTAAAACCCAAAAATTTAAAATCTAAAAATTCGAACGCATATACGCTATAGTGGTCCGATCTAACCGGTTGCGACAAATGATGGTCAACTCAACTGAAAAGCCAAATCAAACTCAGCGATTGCCGTACTACAGCATTAAATGTATTTTGAAACACTATACCAATACCATAGTATGAAGGTACACCCTTCAAAAAAAAAAAAAAAAAAAATAATAATAATAATAATAATTATAATAATAATAAATAAATAAATTAAAATAAAAAATTAGAAAATTAGAAAAGTTAAAAAAAAAAAATTTTTTTAAATTTATAGTGAAGAAAAAATTAAAATCAACAAACGTAAAATCTTAGCACGATAAACAACGAAAAACTCGAACGGCATCGAACGCTATGAACGTTCAATCGCTTTTTCGTTGCGGCGTTTCGTCGGCGCTAATCGAATTTCAGGGTCAAAATGTATGTTAACAATTTAGTTAAAAACAGCAAAGAAAATTAAAAGTCAACATTTGTAGTTATGTATGTGTAAAAAATATCATAGTTTTAGTGTAGTGTTAAATATTTTTATTAAAATGGTGTAATAAACTGGTCTTGAAAATGGAAATTTGATTTGGTTTTCAAATTGCACTTTTAATTTTTCATTTCGCTTTTATTTATTTCTTATACTATAGGGGTATTCTCTTTGTCTAGGAAATGCATACTATGCAAATATTTCCTATGGAATTGTGCTAGAGATAGAGAGCAACTCCGTTGCAAAATTTTGACATATTCAAGTAAAACAACAACAACCACAAAGGCACAGGGTTACTTTTCCTTCACAGGGTTGCATTTCCCTTCTTGCTAGCTGTGGGAAATAAATATACATAGGTTTCGGTATAGGATATTTTTCCTATCGTAGCATATGTTTTTTGCATGTGTTTTGTTGTTGTGCCATTGCACGGATAGGAAAAATTTCCTATGTGGATAAGAAAAATTTCCTTTCCGTGCACCGTAGCATGCATTTCCCAGATAAAGAGAATACCCCTTATGTTTGTTCTTTTTTTTTTTTAATTTTCTTTATTATACAATTTTTTTTTTGTATTCCCTATTATGCTATGTTGAATTTTTGTTTTGTTGTGATATGTTAATTTTTTTTTTTATTATGCTAAGCTAGTTTTTTTTTGCCCTTTTATATTATTTAATTATTAAATTAATTCTTTCTAGCTGTAAAAGCATACATTTTCTATGTCTAGCGTGCGAGCTGCTCCCTTTTTTGATACGAATATGAATTACTCGCTATTTGCTTAACATGCAACTCACAATTTGTTACACAGAAGTGCCAACGTTTAATTTGACATATTGACAGCTGATTTGTTGTACGAGGCGCGTGTTGTTATTAGGCAAATTCACTCAGGAAAGCGACAATATAGAACATTTAAAAACTATTAAAAATTTAATTCAATAATAGTAAGCGGTGTTTAAAAGTAGTAGATCCCAGATCAATGACGAAATAATTTTTCCCATAAATTATAGAAAATAATTTCAAAGATTTTTCATTTAAAATTTTTTACACTCAACTATTTGAGGAAAAAAAGTAGCTTATTAAATTTTTATAATTTTCCAATTTCACCTTAAGCGGAAGTTAAAAGTTCGTTTCTGTTTATTCCGTTAATTGGTGAGATAATTTTCAACTAATCACATATTTATCCTCTTGATTCATCAATCTTGGGAAACAATACGCTGCTTTCTAAATATCATATCCACAAGCATACAATACGTATTTGCATGTATTGTGATGAAATTGTACGGCACACAATTGAAAGCAGTACAACAAAAAATTAACTTGTCATAAACTCGCACTAAAAGTTCAATGACTGAAGGAAGTGCACATACGAGTATCTATATATTTATTTGCCTGATTTCATAACTGGACAAATTAACGCAATCAAAACATTTATTTTCTTACTCAACAAAGAAGTCAAAATATACAAAAATTGAGAAACTCTCACATGTACAACGGTATTCCAGCTAATTGTTTGACATTTCACACGAAACTGTAAGCGCTTACTGGTCAATGGGCTCCATAAAATGGCAAAACTTGTATGGTTGAATGATTTTTATGACGCATACTTGATGGATAACCCCATCAAAGTATTAGGGTATAATAAAATATTATTCAAAATTAAAAAAAAATGTATCTTTGTCGAAGGAAGGTGTATAAATGAATATCGTTGGGTGCCAATTTGTTTGACTTCGGAAGTGAAATTTCTTTCTAATTACAGAGATCACGCGATATATTAATACACATGCATATTTAAAATTATTGTAGTATTTTTAATATAATTTTAATAATTGGGAATATAGAACGTGAGAAAATTGCTGTTGGCCAAATCAATTCATATCACGCAATAAACATACATTTTTCCCCAATATTTAAGAAAACATTTCTCAAGTTGAAAGCCAACATTGTTTTCAAATGTTTCTCTAATCTGTTTTCAAGTGCAGGTTGGGTACTTTCAATCAACAAAAGTTTATTAAAAAAAAAGAAGCTTATTGCCATACAAAATGAATACACATTTTAGATTATTATTAATTTCAGTTCAGAGTTCAGAAGTAATTTATATATAAGTTATAAAATATATTTGTGGAAGTCAAAATTTATTGTTGCGTAATGGTCAACGATATGACGAAAAACTGACTAATTGACATACCAAAAACCGTTGTATTCAAATTGAAAATGAGAATTTATTCATTGTTCATCAAAAGCACGTACCCACAGAGAGAAGCATAATAATTTTTATTCATACGTGAATGAGTATGCGTGAGGGTGAGTGAAGAATGACTGTTTCCTTCGCCTTCTTGGTAATTAAGAAATGAAATAAAACAAAATAAAAGAATAACTTCTAAAAAGACTCCTTAGCAAACATACTTATATAAAACTCGTAGACATTTTAAGCTCATGTGAAGGTAATTACACACCGATCTCCCAACAGC
The DNA here is from genome assembly GCA_030068015.2 of Neoceratitis asiatica. Taxonomy (NCBI): domain Eukaryota; kingdom Metazoa; phylum Arthropoda; class Insecta; order Diptera; family Tephritidae; genus Neoceratitis; species Neoceratitis asiatica. The sequence continues at coordinate 51,245,500 of CM061528.1, read as the reverse complement.
AGGCAGCCAGATTTAGCCAGAAACAACAGCTGGTGCTGCTTACTAAGTAAGTACATCGGTTAAACATCAAAAGCCAGATTTAAATTACTCGTGACTAAGAATATGTGAATTACGAAATTTAAAAAAAAAAAATAACAATAATAAACAAAAGGAAACAAAAATAAAAAGGTCTCAAAACAACCAAACCAATACTTTTTATGAAAGACAAGGTCGTTTACACTTTTTGAATGTTTATTAGCCATACTGGGAGTATGCCCCACAAGGCATGCAGAAATTTATTAAATTCTGTGTTTATTATTTTACGTAAGTTCATTTTATTTTAATTTAGTTATACTTTATTTTAGTTTTTTTTTAGTTTTTATTCTGTTAAATTTATGATATTTTTTCCTTCATTTAATTTTATTTTAATTTATTTATTTTTTTATTTTTTTTTAATTTACTTTTTTTTTGCTTTCTTTATTTAAGTTTTTTTGGTTTTGTTTTATTTTATTTTATATGATTTTTTATTTTTATTTTTCTTTTTTTCTTTTTATTTATTTACTTTCTTTAAATTTTTTTATATTTTATTAACTTTATTTTTATTTTTTATTAATTTTATTTTTATTTTTTGTTAATCTTTTTTTTCATTTTATTTCATTTTATTTCATCTTCACTTTGTTTTCTTATTTTTTTTATTTTTTGTTTTTTATTTTTTTAATTTTTATTTTTATTTTTTTGGTTTTGTTTTATTTTATTTATTTTTTAATTTAAAAAAAATTTAAATTATTTTTAAATTTTTTATTTTTTCATTTCATTTCATTTCATTTCATTTTACTTTATATTAATTTATGGTATGTTATGTTATGTTATGTTATGTTATGTTATGTTATGTTATGTTATGTTATGTTATGTTATGTTATTTTATTTTTTTATTTTTTTATTTTTTTTATGTTATTGTATTTTTTATTTTATTTTTTTTTATTTTTTTATTTTTTATTATATATGTTATTGGTTATATATATTATTTATTATATATATAATTTTATTATTTATATTATTTAATTTTTGTTTGATTTAATTATATTTAAAATAATTTAATTTCATTTCATATTAAATTATTTTTTTTGATTTTATTTTTATATATTTTACCTTTATTTATGTTTTTAATTTTACTATAAGATATGTTTTAATTTTATTTCTATAATTTTTTTAATTAAATTTAGATATATTTTATTTATTTTATTTTTCTATTTATTCATTTCAACTTTATTATTTTATTTCTTTTAATTATTTTTTATTTTGCCTTATATATGTATATATCTTTTTTTAGCTAAAAATATAATTAGTATTGAAATTGATAGAGAAAGAAAGGAACAATTAAATTGCAAACGAAATTAAGTAATTACTGGAACTTGGTTCCAGAACGCCTTACTAATTCATTCGTTTCGGTAGAAAAATGGGTGATTAATAAAAAAAATAATTAAATAACAGATGTGTGGTAGTTCACTCACCTAACCAATATATGCAAAAAATAAAAACAAAAACAAACTATTTAAATAAATATTTAGGTAATTTTTCCCTTTTAAAAGCGTGCAATATTTATTAGTAGGATTTATAGTAGTTGATTGCCCACTAATGTTGAAAGCTCTCAATGCTCAATTAAGTTTATGCAAGGAAAATGTAACGAAGGAATGTAATTCATACTCGTTATTTACCAACCAATTAGGGTCGTCATCAGTTTACAAACGAGCAAGTAACTCGTCAAGCATTTGCACAAAGCGGTTTATTTAACCCTTGAGTTGAACTTTATTATTATTTGTAAAAAAAATAAATAAATAAAATAAAAAATAAAAATTTAAAAAAATATTAAAAAAATATATATATATAACATATTTTTTAAAACAATAAATAAAAATTATTTCTAAAAATTGGAACATTTAAAGTAACAAATAAAAAGGAAATACAAAGTTTAGTGAACTTTTAGGCGATTACATGTTTTGTAAAAAGGCTGAGCTCGATGTGAAGCACGTAACGAAACTGTAGTTGAGTGAAGAGTAAAGAACTTCTACTAAATATTGTTAGGAAGTCTCTCGATATTTGTACTTCGTTTGCCAATAAAACACATGACTTCCACCAAAACGTTTTTCGTTCGTTGGGTTATAAGGCAGAGCGAAATTAATAATATTTCCATACAGTATATTTCACGCAATAAAACAATAAAAAAATTTACAAAGAAAATTTGTCAAACAAACCAGAAAAGTTCATTGAACGCGACTGAACTGAACTGAACTATGATCGTCAGTAGCAGTAAGAAGTTGCAAACTCAACTACTAATAATAACAACAACAACAAAAGAGTAGCGAAATAGAACAATAAAAAATGAACTACTATGACGACGATAAACAATCAACTTGAAGCTATAGGCAATTTAGTTATTACAGTTATACACGTTGTGATAAAATCACACACACACACATAAATAAAAATGTATGTAACATATATAGAGAGCGAACATCAACAAAACGTGCTTACCGCAATGAAATTGTGTGAATTTGTAGTTGATCAAAAATTATAGAATAAGGAAATGAGCGAGCGACTCAAGCGAATAGAAAATTAGTTTGTAACTTAGCATTAGTAGCTGAAAATTTGTGTTTGTAAAATAATTTAATCACTTTGTTCTAATTTTCCTAGGGACAGAGATAGGAAATTATTAGGCAATAGATAGCAACAGAGTGTTGAAAGTAGCAGTTAAGCAGCTGCAATTATTATTTTATGAAATATAGGTCGAAAATATTATGTCAAAATTATGTCAAGTGGTGAGGATAATTATGATAATTAAACTGTCATGAAAGTAGTTTTAAGAATTATTTTAGTAAAGTAATAAAAATTTATTAGCAATTTATGCAAATTGGGGCGCTAGAGGAAGCCATGACAATTAGGTCAAATATAATAGCTTTAATTAATAAAACATACAATGTATAATATATACTGCAAAAGAATTGCAGAAAAGAGCACGTTCTATGTAAAGAACTCAAAAATTCAAAGAAAACTTGAAAATGTGTGCTGTAATCCAATCCATATAAATGGCATATTTAAAATTAATACCAGAAGAACAGCAAAAATTTTTATTTATTTTTAGACAAAAAAAGAACAAATATATTTATATTCAATCCATTGTTAAAGTGGATTATGTCCAAAAGAGGCACAATTTTTAATTTAATTTTTAAATTTGCTAAGCTGTTTAGCCGTGGATATATACAAAATTCCACGCAACTAAAATACAAAATTATAGCAAAAATCGAACAGAATTATGTATAAAAAATGCGAATTTATATAACTTAATAACAAATGCAGATTACGAAAAAAATATGTTTTTAAAAAATATGCATATATTAGATAGATTATATGTGACACGCACCTATAATATATACAGTATTATTGTTATATATATATATATATATATATATTTATATATATATATATATATATATAAATATATATATATAAATATATATATATAAATATATATATATAAATATATATATATTTATATATTTGTTATATATATTTGGCGCTTGTAAACGCTGAAGCGATTTTCGGTCGATATATATATTATTACACAAAAAATATATTTATATATATATATATGTAAAATAATATTAAAACAAAAAAAATTATAAAAATTTAAAATAAAATAAAAGAAAATTGCTCAAGTGAACACATCTGGCTTAATTCTTGATTTAGAATTTGAATTTAAGAAGAAAAAAGTTGGGCTGCAAAGGACCTTGACCTTTTCAGAGACCACAACATTGATATTATTTCTGGAACAACGAATAAATTAAAGTTTTTGTTATTGTTTATTATTTACGTAAAAATATTACACAAAAGAGAATTTTGTAACAAATATATACATACATATATTATATTATGTTTACATAAATAATTTTAACAGCTATACACGCCGCTATTGAATATAAGCACACACATATCCACAATATAAACCGCTTTAGACAAAACAAAATCACTGGCTCACTTCCCACCAAATAAGCCAAAGATTTAAAATCAACAATTTCCAATACTCGGTCGTTCTGCCGCCTGCCTGCCTGCCAGTTTGACTCGGCTGATTTACCTCCAGTTTGTTGTTGTCATATAGCTGCTCGTGCGCGACTGCGCATACGAATTAATCTGTTGTATTCACTATTAGTTGTGGGCAGCATTGGCATTCACTGGCGGGCGTTTGGCCAGAGTTTGTTTGGTGGTGACGAGGAGAGTGATTTTTTGCGGTAGTTATAAGCTACTACCGTAACTCTGACACATTTGGCACAACATGTATGTTTGTCGTTTGCTATCAACAATTCACATAAAACAACATACACAAAATGCTGACATAATCTTTATTCTCGTCTGCTCTGCCACGCAAACGCAGCTTCCGTAGTCACTTGAATGTTTTGTGTGCGTGCCGAAAATTTGATGTTGTGTTGTATTTGTTGTTAAAACAATGCCTTGCTTTTACTATTTATGTTATTTTATACTTTTTTATTTTTATATTTGTTTGTTGATTGAACTACTGAAGATAGTCAGCGAGTAACAGCTGTTAGTGAGCAAAGTTAAAATGGCTATAAGCGCCAGCTGGCTTGTTGCTATTATATTCTAAGTTGTTGTTTTATTATTATGAATAGCAATGTTTACGAGCATTTAATAGATGTGTTTACCATTAGAGCGTTTTTTCTTTATAATTATAATTTTTAATTTTATTATTATTATTATTATTATTATTATTATTATTATTATTATTATTATTATTATTATTATTATTATTATTATTATTATAATTATTATTATTATTATTATTATTATTATTATTATTATTATTATTATTATTATTATTATTATTATTATTATTATTATTATTATTATTATTATTATTATTATTATTATTATTATTATTATTATTATTATAATTATTATTATTATTATTATTATTATTATTATTATTATTATTATTATTATTATTATTATTTATTTTATTTATTTATTTTGTTTATTTTTTTTCATTTTATTTATTTTATTAAAATTTTTTTTATTCAATTTTATTTATTTTATTAATTTTTTATTTTATTAATTTTTTATTTTTTAATTTTTTACTTGATTTATTAATTTTTTAATTGATTTATTAATTTTTTAATTGATTTATTAAGTAATTTCTTAATTTTAATTTTTTATTTGTTTTTTAATTTTAATTTTATATATTTATTTTTTATTTTTTATTTTTTCTTTAATTTTAATTTTTTTATTTACTTTTCTTTTATTTTTTATTTATTTTTTTATTTCAGTTTTTTATTTTTATATTATTGTTTTAGTTTTATATTAATATTTTATTATTAATTTTATTTGTCTTTTTTTTACTTATTTTCAAGCTTTTGTTTTTTATTATTTAGTGTTATTACTTTTTATAATTTTTTATTTACTAGTTTTTTTATATAAATATTTAACTTTATTTATTTATATTTTATAATTTTTTATAGTTTTATTTATTTTTAATACAAATTTTTATAATTTTTTAAATTATTTGTTGTTTATTAATTTATTTTTGTTTTATTTGTTGTAAATTTATTATCTTTAATTATTAAATTATGTATTTAAATTTTTATGATTTATTTTATATTTTTTATTTGTTTTTTTTTTTCCTTTTTTTTTAATTCATTAATTTTTATTTGTTTATTTCTTCTCTCCTTTATTTTTGTTTTATTTTTTCTTAATTTTTTTAATTTTTTATTTTTTTATATTTTTTTATATTTTTATATTTTTTTCTTTATATTTTTAGTTTTTTTTTGTATTTTAATTTTTTTACTTTTGTAATTTTTTTTAAATTATTTTAATTTTTTTTTAATTTAAAGAAACTTTAATTTTTTTAATGCAATGATTAAGTTTTTTTGTTTGACTGATTTATTTATTTATTTTTTATTCAATAAATAAATTAATTTTTTTATTCGACAATTTTTTTTTATTCACTAATTTATTTGCCTTATTTTATATTTATTTATGTAGTTTTTATTTTTTATTATTTTGTTTATGTATTTTGCCTTTATTTAATTTTTTATTTAATTTTATTTTTATCCAATTTTATTTTGGTTTAATTTTATTTGTTTTTAATTCTTTTCTTTAAATTAAAAAAAAAATTATTTCATTTTATTTATTTTTATTTTTTTTTTAATTAATTTAATTTAATTTTTTTTTTTAAATATAATTTCTATTTTTTATATTTATTTTTTAACAAACAATTGCAAATTAAATTCTAAAGTATACATGTATGAATACATGTATGCATAATTTAACAAGAATTTGCACTTATTAACGACCTTCGAAAATGTTTACCATTTTCAGCCAATACTAATTTATGAACTTTCCGCCTTGCCAAACTGTGACAGGTATTTGATTTAGAATTTTTAACCAAAATCAGAAAGAAAAAAATAATAAACAAATTAACTAATTAAAAAGTAGTCAAAAATATTTTAAGAATATATATTTAGAAAATCAGTCAATTAAGAGGATAACATAATAAAAAAAAAACTTATTACCAAAATTTTATATTAATCTGAAATCATTAATTTCAGAATCACGAGAAAATTCAAAAGTTGGCAATGCACTTGACTAAGTTTTATTTTTAAATTATATTAACGCAAAAGTAATAATTAATCAAATAATATTTTCTGCAACTCAACAAATAGCTCATAAACAGATTTCTAACTGCTAATTGGAGTGTCGTCTTGTGTAGGCGTTTCAACAACCTTGCGTACGTTCTACGTCTCTACTTCATGTTGCTAGTAAAGTGCCTTAAAAAGCTAAACATACGCGTCGGAAATACCGGCCTACGAAATACCATAAAGAGGGGAGGAAAACAATAATATACTTAAGACACAGACCTCAGACCATATTGGGATACAACCAACCGGTTTGTGTTTTACGTAATTAGCGTGTGTTGATGACGCAGCTTTGGTGATGAAGATTATTATAAACCGCGCACACCGCGAAATCTACATACACGTACAAAGATGAAGTGAAGACTATTAAGTAGTAGTAACAAAAGAGTTATGGAAATATTAAATAATAAATAAAGCAGTGGGTAAAGCATTTGCAATCGACCGGAGAAGACTAAAAATTAGAGATAATACTTATCACAAGACAGTAATAAGTACTAAAACCTTTATACTCTGATAACCTTAATAAAAGTGATACATGTGACAGATAGTATTAAGAATATGCATCGCTAAACAAACTAATTCTTGTACTGTTAAAAAATATTAAAAATAAATATCATTAGATTCTGAAGCCGTTGAAAATAAAACACGATTCATATACTCGCACATATAGCGTTAAAAAATAAAAATAAAATAAATTAAAAACTATTTAAATCGACAATCAAGTAAACCAAGTGTGGCAGTTAAAAAATTTCTGTATCGTCATAAGTACTTCAAAGCATACAAAGAAATATTCTTACCAAAAAAAACATATATCCCACACCTTTACAAAAATTATAAATGCCTTTATTATTCTGCAAAGTTTCATAAGACTTTGCACGATTGAAATCGAATTTTTCTCGGCGCTTTTTATTTGATTTCAATTTTTTATTTCTAATCGGTTTTAATAAATAAATTTGAATAAGAGCAAATTAGCAAGTTACCATTTATGGTAAAAACTAGAAAATATTTCTTTCATTTATTTGTTTTGATTGTATTGCGAATAAATACATATTTACTTTCATTCGTTTTTATTTATTTAATTTTTTCTATTCAAGTATTTTCTGTAATTTCAAGTAATTCTTATCTGCTCTTGTGCTCTTGGTATAATAATAACATTTCAAAACTGCAAGAGAGTTTGCGGGTTCTGGCCTGGTTGTGTATGCCGAACGCTTCAGCCGTTAGTTGACTGGCTTATGTGCCACTGGTTGACAGAGTATCTGCCACACTTATTTATTATTAGACAATAATATTATTAAAATGCTTAATATTGTCTAATGTTTGTTAACACTCGCATTTGTACTAATAAATCTCGATTAACTTGAATTGTTACTTGTATTTGTTAGCTACACAGGTGTTAGCAAAGTTGAGCGGTTTTTTTTTTTTGCAGGGTACTACACGAAGCTGTAAGATTTGCTTTTCTTTTAGGTTGAAATTAAAAATGAAACAAAGAGTTCACTTCAAATATGCAAGCAATTTTCTTGTAGAATATTCAATAACCGGCCGTTGAGATATTGGTGGTTAAAACCAAAAGGATTATTTTGCATTCAAAACAGGATACCCTTCCTGGGAACAAATCATCGTAGAGGAAAATTAAACGTAAATAAGCAGGTTATTTAGGTTGTACAATAGTAAAACGAGAAAAAAATCAGTTTACTGAGAAAATCACACGAAAAATGTTCAATTTTTTCTTTCCGAGTTGTTTCTTAGAATTTTACGATAACGGTGACTCCAAAAAAATTTTAATTGAAACAAAATCTGAAATCTAGAATCCTAAAGCTTCAAATTGATATTTTTATAATCTGTATTCGATTATTTTAGGAATTTTTATTTTTTTATTTTTTGATATAGATTTATTTTTTATTCATTCATTTATTTATTTTTATATTTTCATATTTATTCTTTATTTTATTTCGCAGTTTTTTATTCTTTTTTTTATTATTTTCTTTTATTTTTTTTTAACTTTTTTTACTTCTTATTATATTAAAGTTCTTTTATTTATTTTTTTATTTATTTATTTTTATTAATATTTTTAACTGTTATTATTTTTTTATTATTCTTTTATTATTATTTTTTATCATTCTTTTGTAATTATTTTTTATCATCCTTTTATTTATTTTTATTCTTACATTTTTTTATTCCTTCATTTTTTATTTTTATTTTTATGTTTATATTATATTTTTTTATATTTTGATTTCAATTTTTTTAATTTTTTATTTATTTATTTATTTATTTATTATTTTTTCTTCTTGTATTTTTTTTTTAATTTCATTATTTGCTATTATTATTATTTAATATTATTTAATATTATTTAATATTATTTAATATTTTTTTAATTTTTTTACTTTATTATTTTTTATTGTTTATTTTATTGTTTATTTTTTTGTTCTATTATTGCTTATATTTTATTTTTTTGTTCTATTATTGCTTATTTTTTATTTTTTCATTGTTTATTTTTCTTCATTATTTTTATTTAATTGTTTTTTACCCCTTTTTATTTTAATTTTATTTTATAATTTTTTTTTTTTCTTTTTATTTTTACTCTTTAATATTTTTTATTCTTTAATTATTCTTTTATTCTTCATTATTATTCTTATTATTTTACATTGCTTTATTACTTTATTGTTTTCTTATATTATTTAATTTATTTAATATATTTATTTTAATTTAATTAGGTTTAATTAATTTTTTTAAATCAAATTTAGGGTTTCTTATTTAGTTTTAATTTTTATTTATTTAATTTTTAATTTAATTTTAATATATATTTTTTAAATAATTTTTTTTTTCACTTAATTTTTTAACCATTCGAAACCAGCGGAAAGCAAGAATTTAAATTACAAAATATTAAATAATTTAGAAAAACATTAATGAGTATCTATTTTCGTCCAACGAAGTTGCGGTCGAAAATGCTTCAAGTTAAAATCATGAACTTAACTAAAACAAAAACAACAAATACACGCGTCTGCAATTGCCTTAAAATATAGTCCGCCGCCCAACAAGTCTTTGCGTGGTGATGCTAATGAGTCATAAGTATTTGGATTCGAAAAAAAAGAATATAAATACATAGAAATTTATTTGGCAAGAGTTCAAAAAATCATAATTTTTCTTACCGTGTCGGGGATTAAGCAGTTTTCAATAAACGAATAGTTAACTTGCTACAAAAACTATAAATCTTGTCAGAAAAAAGTGATTGAAGATGCATAAATTGTGCTTAACTTATTTTAGAAAAAAATATTAGGTATATGAGAGACTTTCGATTTAGCACCCACACGTGGAAACACCACAAGATCGCCGATACTTCGCATAAGCCTGAAGGGATGTATATGAGCCGTGCCTCACGAGTTGCATAAACTTTCCATCCACCATAATTTATTGCTTCCGCAACGCAGACAAAAATCATAAAACACCACGCAGTGCTGCAGCACGCCGGATTATCGCAGTAAACTGCAGTTTCATGCAACTCTTCCACCCACGACACATACAGTTACAAATTTATGAGCGTCTACACGCTGGATTTATGAATTTCTTTAGTAAATACCCCTTTAACCGAGCCATTTGCTATGAAAAACTAACAACACTTACTTCGATTCGCTTGTCGTGGGCTCCAAAGAGTCTCCGTTGGTCGTCATCGTCGTCACCATTGTCGCTAATGTCTTACCATAATACTGACGATGATCGTAGCCGTTCATCATTGTATACGTAGTAGTTGGATTATTATTTCTATCTGCAAATCTTGCAGCGGAGGAGTAGGATGTAGCCGCCGGTATATTCACTTTGGTCGGGTGTGAACACTTTGGAGCCCACGACGCCACAGCCAGGTAGATATCCGTTTGTGGTGGTGGTTCGGGTGAGGTGTGTTGTGCATAGTAACCGTCCTCTTCAGGTTCGTCTGTTGGCAATAATTTGCCATTTGTTTTATTCGTTGTCGTCGATGATGTTGTTGTAACACCGCTACTAGTATACAGATAATCGTTGATTGAATGTGAAATTTTCGATTTCGTTGTACGTCGTAAATGTGGCGAGCCAAGAGCGCCGCCAATTGATATAGACGCAGACACTGCTGCTGCGGAGGCTGCAGCTGCTGCATAAGCATCCAAGCGGACAGTTTCATCAGTGAGTGCTGGTGAATGTGTAGTCCTTGTTGTTGTTGTGCCGATCCACGTGGTCGACGGCACAATGGTAGTAGTCGTTGTTGCGCCCGAAGATGAGGACGAATTGCTATAATGTGCACCACCACCCGCGTTGCGATGGTCATAGGTGTAGTCGTTGCTGCAGTCCGCACCTCGCTGAGGCTGCATTACTTTAGAGAAATTCACATATAATGGTTCATCACTTGCTGGCTTACGCTGGAACTCATCATCCTCATCGATGACAGCACTGTCGTTATCGTGTACGCCATCATTGTGTCGCTCCAGCTCATCAAAATCACGCGGCGTATGCGTTGTGGCAGGCGCGCCAACAGAGCTGTAGAAACTGTAATTGCTAGAGGAGGATTGTGAATAGGAACGAGGCCGATAGTTATGGCGATAGAATTCATCTTCGAAAGGTAGGCCTTGTGGAAATTTATTCGAGAAAACTTTCTTAGTCTTTGGTGAACCATGTGAACCGCTCGAACCAGAAGCAGTGGATTCATTGCTACCGGTGCTGCCATTCTTCGAGGCCGCAATCGCCGCCGCACAATTATGCTGTGCGCCATTGAAGGGCACATAATTTTTGCGACGTTGACTTGCGGATAACCCCTTGCCCAGTTCACCACCAACACCAGCATTAGCGTTGCCACAACCGCTGACAAAACGACGATTATTTAACTTTGGCGAAGCCGAAACGGATGCCAACTTCAAATCTTCTCTGTACTTCTTCTTAGTCACAGCCTTTGGTGTGGTCGGTGGAGGCGGTAATGGTGCTGGATAATTTTTCACCGAACGTAGCGGCATATTTTCCTTATGCATCTTTTGGCCGGCATTGCAATAAGCACGCTTCTGAGATCCTGAACCAGCACCGGCGCCTAATGCACGGCTATTATTATTGTATGTGGAGCAGCCACCAGTATATTTGGGGTTTGGTGATGACAGTGGTGCATCATGCGCATCGGCGCAGCAATGTTGCACTACTGCTTTAGCACCGCTATCAGCATGGCAAGTACCAAAGTTTTTCTGTCGAAAACTCAGATTGCTATTGTGGAACCGCTCAAAGTTGGACTGATTACGTGCGGGTGGTAAAGGTGGTGGCGCTGCTGCTGGCTGATTACGTGAGCGCAGGTACTGTTTGTTGTTGGCAGTTGGCGGTTGCTGATGGTTGCTGGGCGGTTGAGGTGCACGCGATTTATTATGCGTGACACCGTTAGCAACGTTCGTCGACGAACAGGTCGTCTCTATGCGTCGTACTAATTTCGGTGTGAGCGGTTTTATGGTGCTTGTAGTGACAATGCTGGTGGTGTAACGTTTGTCGGCGAGGTTACCATTCGGTTCAGCTGTGCAACTGTTGTTGTTATTGCTATTGCCGCTGTTGCTGTTTTTGTTGTTGTTGTTGTTATGATAACGCGTACCATAAAAACTACTGCGAATGGGTTGTTGACGCAAAAAATTTGAATTGCTGTTGTTGTTGTTGTTATTTACCAGCAAGATATTTTCATTACGTTTGTTGTTGTTATTGTTATTAGTGTAGTTAACATTATTACTAAAATTATTTGAGTGACTTGAGTATGTTGACGTAGAACCATTATGATTACTATTACTGTTATGATTGCTACTGCTACTGTTGATGTTGTTGTTATTGTTGCCGTTGCAATATTGCATACTGCAAGTGTTGCGTGACGCTCGGAAAGAGCTATACGGCCGAGATGTGAATTGATGTCCCACAGGCATTTTTTTTCCTAATTTCTCCAATGGACTTTTAAGCGGTTGAGTGTGGAGGTTTTGTCAGGCAATAGCTTATGCCTGTTAATTCTAGAGTTTGTTTTTTATTCTAGCGCATCGATGATCACCATAAGCGTCAAGCAAAGCGCTCACATTGACTTTACATTTAATAATTTTTTTATTTTATATATATTTTTTTGTTATTTTCCTAGTATGCACTTATGAGAAATGACGGAACCACGACGATGAATTATTTATTGGTTATTGTTGTAGCTTATCACATTCCAAATTTATCACTAGTCAATAAATAAATTCGTTGTTTTGTTTGTTGGGGAGAGAGTGAAAGTCTCTCTAATCGTTGATGCACCAAAGAGCACACATGTATATGCATTTGCATGAAAAAACGCGCAGTATATGCTTAACTTTTTAGTTTATTTTGAATATTTTACTGAGCAATCGATTGCTTGTTGTATTTGCAGACACTTGTCGGTAAATAGAATATAATTTTTTTGTTGTAATCTTCTGTTTACTCTTCCTTTTACTTGGCACCAAACACTTGTATTTTTATTTCTTCACATTTATAAATTTATTAGTCCCCACTCTGCACCATTATTTAATCATCATTTAATAGATTTTCATAAGTTTTCGTTTTGTTGATTCGAAAGCGATTTTTTACGATTATTAGTCGACCTTTGCTGCTGCTGCTGCATACTTTGCGTTCCATTTGTATGACTCGTTACAATATTTACTCTCCGTTTTAATCGACTTGCTTAAAATTCTCTTTGTTCATTAGTTTTCTTTCAGCTTCGTCATGTGTTTGTTTGTATTAATTTTTGCAACTTGCTTTCGAGTTAAACATTATTTGTTATTTTAACTGAAACAAGCCGATGCTAAGCATAATTACTTTTATTTCCTTTTATTTAAATTGTTAGAAGCGACGCACTTTTTATTTTAATCAAAATAAATAAATTAGTTAGAAAAAAATTAGGAATCCTTTTATTAAATGTTGGATCTTCTTTTTTTATTATATCCGAATCTAAATTGCAAAATGAGATATTTTAAAATAAAATTATTGTGGATTTTTGCTATAAACTCAGCGAGTGGCGAGTTTGGATGTTGTTGCCTCAAATGCCGCACTTTTGCAATTGACAGTTGATAATTGAAAATGTCTGCCATGAACAGTACAACTAAAATTCATGTGTGTCAAGCCGCGTGCCGTACATGTGCTCACATGTTTCACCTAATCCGCTACTACAATCGCCCACCAACAAATAATGCTTGAACAGCAGTAGTCGGGGGCAATCATTTGTTGGTCTTCATATTGGCCGCATTCTTTGCGAAAAGGTCAGTGGAGACGCGACGCCCCAACGCAAGGAAAGCAAAGAAAAGTAAAAGCATATATATATAGATATATATATAAAGCTTCAAATAAATAAAATAAAATAAAAACTAAGTAACGCTGTGACGGTTGCCCGCCACTTAATGCACTTGTTTGAGGACAAACACACCAGTGCCTGGATAAAAAGAATTAAATTCGCACATTGTCAGCTAAACGAAAAACCAATATTACTCGCGTGACGAATGACGAGGATAGCGAGCAAATTTTAAATATTTGTAAAATCAGGTAACCCCAGAATTTAGGTATATAAAATTAAATTAAATTAAATTAATTTAAATTATATAAAATAATTGGCGGCCGCGATAGCCGATTGGTTAGCATTGCGTACTGCCATTCGTAAGCCTGGGTTCGAGCTCAGGTTCGATCAACATCCAAAATTATAGAAAATAAATTTTTCTAATTGCGGTCGCCGATCGGCAGAGAGTGTCAAACTCTCCGAGTGTATTTCTGGCATAAAAAAAAAGCTCCTCATAAAAATCCAGCGGCCGTTCGGAGGCGGCTTAGAATAAACTGTAGGCCCCTTCATTTGTTGTTAAAAACATCAAGGCGCAAAACAACAAATTGGAGGAGGAGCTCAGCCGAAAATCGTTTCAGCGGTTACAAAGCGCCAAATATATATATATATATATATATATATATATATATATATATAATAGGTGACGGATTATGAATTTATTGATATGATATGATGTCAAAACCATAGTATATAAATTAAAATAAAATTAAATAGATCAAAAATAAAATGCAATTAGAAAAACAAAATAAAATTAAATAAAATAATTTTAAAAATAAAAAATAAATATATAAAAAAAAATAAATAATAGAATAAAATAAAAAAATAAAAAATAAATTAAAATAAAATAAAATAACATAAAACAATGCAAAATATATTGAAATAAAACATAATAAAATTATATAATTTAAAAATATTTTAAACAAAATTTAAAATGAAATAAAACAGAGAAAGGAAAAAAAAATTAAATTTAATTAAAATGAAATACACGCAATTTGAGTAGCGATTGAAGTAAATTAGAATAAAATAAAACAAAATAATATAAATAAAACGAAATAAAGTAAAATAAAAACTAAACTATACAAAATAAAATACGTACAGCAAAATAAAATAAAATAAAAGTTGAAAAATAATTTAAACTAAATAATATCAAACAAAAATTAAATAAAAGAATAAATTTAAAAAATAAATTAAATTAAAAATATAATACAAAAAAATTTGACGCTTTATAAATAATAATAATTATAATAATAATAATAATAATAAATAAACTAGAGTAGGAAGAAATAAAACAAAAATCGAAGAATAAAAGAAATAAAACTAGGTTAAATAAAATAAAATAAATAAATAAACAAATTTTATTAAAAGAAAATAAATTAATATTAATATAAAATAACATAAAATTATAAAAAGCAAAATGAAAAAATTAAAACAATGTAAAAAATTAAAATTAAAATTTGTAAAATAAAATAAAGTAAAATAAAATGAGTTCGAAAATAACAACAAATAAAACATAATAACATAAATATATAAAATATAAATAATTTAAATGAAATAAAATGGTGAAGCTTTGAATATTTGCAAAAACAGAGCTTTCCAAACTTTGGGTAAGCAAAATAAAATAAAAATATTTTAATTAAAAGAAAATAATATAAATTGAAATTAAAAAAAAAGTTTGAATCAAAAATATAATTAAAATAATCAAAATAAAATAACGTAACAGAAAAAAAATAAAATAAAAACAAATAAGATTTTATCTATTTGTATATTTCCGGCCGAGCTCCTCCTTAAATTCGTGGTTTTTGCGTCTTGATGTTTTACCAACAAATGGAGGGACCTACAGTTTATTTTAAGCCGCCTCCGAATGGCTGATGGATCTTATGAAGAGCTTTATTTCATGTCAGAAATACACCCGGGGGGCTTGATATTCCCTGTCGAGTTGCAACTGCAATTAGAAAAATTAATTTTCTATAATTTTAGATGTTGCTCGAACCTGGACTCGCAGCCAGGCCTTTCGAATTGTAGTACGTAATCCACTCGGCTATTGCGGCCAACATAAGATTATAGTAACGTAAAAACAAAAAAAAAACGAAAATTCAAAGTACAAAGGACAAATAAACTTAGTTGCTGCTTATTGTTGCGTCAAATATTATTTTAAATTTTCTGATATCTATTTATATGTATTTATGTATGTTATCTACGCCCGATAAGTCCGACCGCTCCAATACATATCACTTTTTTTTGTATCAGTTTCACTAACAACTTTATCCTTGTCCATCATCATTATCATCAACTCTATGACTTCTAAGACTTAAACAAAAACAAAAACAATAACTTTCACTTGCTAAAGCGGTCAATAACTCCGAGGCGTATACATAGAATATTTCTATTTCTATGTTCTTGAGTGATCATTTAGGACATAAAAAAGATGAAAAAAAATACATAATAGAACATTAACATTAATTAAAAATAATAAATTTTAATTATTCGCACAATTAACAGCAAATATGTGCACAAAAACAAACAAACAAATATATGTACAAGAGCTATGCACAACTGAATGTATTGTACGAACATATGTGTTGAATGCGCATGCGCATTATAGCAAAATATGTGTTAAATGAATTATAGAAAATTACATTTTTGTACAATGTTAAAGTTTAATATGCACATTTTTGATGGACAATGTACAAGTACATATGTTATATGTATAAGAATACATACATACATATATACGTTTATACCAGCACACACTACTAAACAAGTAGTAGACCTAAATTGACTGACGAATACAGCCGGTTCTTTGCGGGGGCAACATATTGCCCACTTGTCTATGAATATGAATATCCATTGGTTGTCTATATTTTTATTGGCGTGTATGTCTAATTGTTGGCATGTCTGCCTATAAGTGTTTGTACACAAGTTTTTTAATATTTTATATACATATATTTATATGTTTGCGGCTGCATAATACATGCAAGTTTAAATTAAGTGGCTTTTATGGCTTATGATTATAAGCAAAGTACAAACAACATACAACCTTGAAAGAAGACAAATGACAGCAAGAAACAGTGTGGCGACCTAATGATGACATCTTGTTCATTTTTTTATTCAATTAAGAGGAAGAAGTTCTACAAGTATAGACATAAACATGTAAGAATATTAAAATAAAAAAAATTAGCATAAGAAAATAAAACATTAAAATAATAATAATTTTAAAAGCGATTAATTTAAGAAATTGTTGTTATCACAAAGAACATAAAATACATTAAAAACATAAAGAACAGTAAAAATAATATTAAAAAAAAAAAAATTTTATAAATATTTTAATAAAATAATAAAATTTAAAAAACTAAAGGAAGTTTTAGCCAGCTACCTGTGACGAAAGTTCAGTCTTCAACGTGAGACTATTTGAACCCTAATATGAACTAAATGAGAAAGCATAATAAACTTTTTTTAATATAAATATCTAAATTTTTTTTTTTTTTTTTTTCATTTTAATTTTTTGTTCTCATCAAATAGCGTCAAAGCTGAGAAACTCAGAAGCAGATATTCAACATTTGTTATTAATTTCTTAAGAATTAGAAATTATTTAAAACGAAATTGTGATTATTTGACTTTGTGAGAAAAATATCCATGTGCAACACAAAATACATATTTGCGCAAATGAATAGTGATCTGTTTAAAAAAAATTAAATTGTAGCAAAAAATACAAATATATAAAATGGAAACGAAAAGTAAAATAAAAATTAAATTAAATTAGAAGAAAAAAACTTTGAAAAAAATAAAAAAAAAATAAAAAGTAAAACATAAAAGTAATTAATAAAATATATACAAAATTAATAAAAAATCAACAAAATTGAAAGATAAAAATTAAATTTTTTTAACAAAATTAAAAAGTAAAATAGAAATAATAAACGAAATAAATCCGCTTAGTATACAAAAATTGTATTAACGATAATAAGAAGAAAATAGCTTTAAAAAATATAGAACGCTAATTCGTTTAGAACAAAAGCGGCAAGGGTCACGTACGTGCCTTAAAAAGTGTCATATTATACAGAAAGACAGACAGACGAGTGAATATCATCGAACGAGTACTTAACGATGACCACATTTGAAGTAATTTTATTTTATTTTATTTTATTTTATTTGGAGATATTACAGATAGATATACATATGTAAATTATGAAGTTATGCCAATACAAATATATAAATGTATGTGCTATTGTAATATTTGCGATGAAGAGACTGGAGTTGAAAAAATTAATTTTGATAAATGGCTAAAGATCATGGCACGCCGGTAATTCAAAAATGATATTACTGTCCTCGAACAAAAAACGCAAAAAAAAATAATAAAAATGAAATTAAAAAAAATAAAAAATAAAAATAATATTAAAAATTTTAAATAAAATTAAAATATAAAATTAACAAAATTAATATATAATTAACAAAAAAGAACGGTTGTATTCGGGCATGCCCAAGTTTTTATACCTGTCATATACATATAAAATTTATTGCAAATTGCCAAAACCGATTTTGATAATATTCAGTGTGAATATAAACATGAATTTACAACTGTAGAATACAACATTTCACGCTCTTGGATTAGATTTTTGGCGGATTTTCGACCCAAAACCTCATATCTGAACAAATCGGCTATAGGGGGAATATACAATAGAGTTTCCGATTACGATTATTTTCACTACCAATATGCAGTTCATGACATGTGTATATTATACCAAATTTCAGGCTTCTAGACGCATTTATGGAGGAGTTTTGACCCAAAACCTCATATCTGAACAAATCGATTGTATGGGGCTATATGTTATAGACGTCCGATTTACTATTTGTTACGTATGTAATTTCACACGTAGGTACTATTTTGACAGATTTATGACCTAAAATTTCAAATCTGAAAAATCAGTAATATAATAATCGGATTCGGACGATTCCGACAAATGATCGTTTAAACGTACAGATGCATCTTCGTACCACGTTTGGTTGAAAACTAAAAAATTGAGGGACTATTTTGCGCCCAAACAGACAGACGGACAGACGGACATGGCTAAATCAACTCAGCTCGTGATTCTGATTCGATCGGTATAAATTTCCGTGAGTCTCCCTCTTCTCTTTCTGGTACTTTCATACTTCGGACCAAAGTTAATATACCATTTCATGTACATGAAAGGTATAAAAATAAAAATGCAATGAAAAAAATTAATAACAATTAAAAAAATTAAATTTAAAAAAAGTACAGAAAACCGGTTAACTAATAAATAATATCAAAAATAACTTTATTTAAAGAGAAAAAATTGCAAGAAAAATAAAAGGCAACGCTAGCCATCGCTACATTTTGTGCAATGAGTTGTGATGTATTTGGTTTTGTGCGTGTGTTTTTTTTTGTTCAGAAGAAAAAAGTTTATTACACTTTTTGCGTTTTTGTTTTTATCGTTAATGCATACGCTAATTTTAAAATATATAAAAATCAAAATTTAACAGCTGTGCAGTACGTAATGCAACAGCTCTAGCAAAAAAAATAAAAGCAATAACAAAACAGTAAAAATAAATTTCGATTTCATTTTGGTACTAAACTAGTTTCGTATATGAAACGCAAGACATATTTCATAATCACGCAAATATTAGCTAATAAATTGCACATTTAAACGAACCAGCGAAAAATATGTTTCAGAAATTTAAATTTAATATTTGCATTTATGTGCAGTATCAGTAAGATAGTGGAGTCGGCACAAGAATTAACGAATCAACTTGATGCTTTGTGATATTAAATCTCAGCTCTCCACAGTAGTACCGAAGTAAGTAATTTGCGATCATCAAGGAAGCTCAATTAATTTTACTAGTATTTACATAAATTAAAAGTAAAAGTGCCACCGGCGACAAACAGCAGTGAGCTACATATAAGAGAGAGAAAGAGAGTGAGCAACAGGCAGTTAGCGAAACTATCGTCGGCCGCCGTATGGTTCACACAAGGAAATCCCAGCGCAACGTGCAAGCAACTCTAATGCAGCAAATAATTTTAGTTATTATTTTTATTTTTTATTTTTGTTAAAGTTCATTGCTATCATAAATCGATAGCAATTTCCGCTGTTCATGTGCACAAACAATAACAATAGCCAATAAAAAAACAACAAAGATACGCAAATCCTGTTTTTGCCACTACTTTTGTTGGTTGAAGTAGATGCTTCGAGCCGTTTGTGCTTTGTGGTTTGACAAATGTGCAACAGCCAACGACCGCCAACTGACAACTGGCAAAAGGAAAGGAAAAAAATTAAACCGAAAAAATACCTTAGGTGTGGCGAAAGGAAGTCTAGTGCCGCTTTCGACTCGGCGGTAGTAGGTTCGCTAGACCTACGCAGCAACAACAACAACAAAAACAAGATAAGTAAAAGCAAATACAATGCTTATGTGGGCCAGACATGCAAAACCCTTGTAGTTTTGATTTATTTCTTAATCATGACTTAAAGTGAATAAAATACGATTTACTCCTCCTATGCCCTTTTAAACAAGTCTAAACTGGACTAAATTTGTAAAATATATGCAACAAAGGTGGCTGCTCGCAGTCGTGGACACTCAGCAGCTTACAAACTTGAGCTATTGCCAACATTTAACCTAATTTTTTCTTAGATGGTCTACTCTTTGAAGGGATATAATTAATTAACTAATTGATCATTTTAAAATACTGAGTAAGCCGCTAATTGATTTCAATTAGCTTTATAAATCCTTAATAGCAATTGACAGTGAATTTGAGTAAAAATTGACCTTGTATTAATTCTCCGTATGTGAACACCAAACTCTGGTTTAGATTTTAAGCTCAATTACACTTTTCGAACATATACCATATAGACTGAGCAGACGGACTGCTACTAAACTCCTTTTTCTGAGTCATCAGCCTAATAGCTTTTGATTCAGGAAACCATAGAGCTCTCGCAAAAAAAAACTCGAGGCGCTGTTGAGAATAAATACCAACGAGCTATGAGCTCCGAATTTTCCTTCATAGTATAAAATGCTGACTTTTTTGCAATATTTTGAACATCCACATAACCCAACCAGGGTTTTCAGTTTCATGGGTACCAGGTTCTTAAGTGAGAAACTGTACTCATCATAAAACTGCATCCCAATGTGAGTCACAATGCTTAAAGAGTGCAGTCCATGTTTTGCAATTTTACTTTTCAAGCGCGCACTCACTGAACCACTTGCGACAAATGCAAACGAAAGAAGAGGATGTTGTATTGGCCACACAGTGGCATGACATCGTATGTGGTGCAGCCAGTCAGTCACCCGGCTCTATTATTATCGTCGACCAGCAACACTTGTTCGGCCAGTTTTCTTTTGCAAGTGTACCAACACATCACATCATTTGGCTTAATGAGTTTACTGGAAAAGGAAAACCAAAACATTCCAGCGTGTTTATGGCTTTGACTTTTAGAGATATTAAAAGATGGTGATGAAGAGTTAAATAAGCATGTTGGAGCTATCAGCTAACGCAGTCATACAAGTCGCATGCAGCAAGCCATGTTGCTCAATTGGGGTTATTAGCCCTGTGTTGCAGTGTTCGATTTAAGAAAGAAAAAAACCAATATAAATTTAAAATTATTATCTATATATTGGTAATCGGGATTTTTATTTATTATTCCCTCCCCACTAAGTGTTGAAGAATTGTAATAAATTCTTAAACGCTTCACTGATGATCATCAGCAAATAAGCTTCATCAGTGGTACTTGAATATATTGACAACACAACAGCGGCGTAAAATAAAATATCAATAACAACGTCCCAGCCGGTTCGTTCTACAGTTACTAATAATATCTAAGAATCATTGCACCAAAGTTCCTACGTTTACTACTTCATCGTCTTCAGCAGCATACCACTTGCTTTTAGCAATCTATCTCTCTGTCTGTCTCTGTGCCTCTGACCTGTTTTCCTGTTGTTGATGCTCCTTTCTCTGCTTCTGTGCCAACAATAAAAAATCAGTGAGTTCGGACATGTGATCTTGGCTGAGCCGACTGGCTAAACTTTTCAACTTCTTGGCTGGCAGACAGGCAGAGGCAGAAACATTCGTGGCATTACAAAATGTTGTCAAGTTCTTGACAAACGACGTTTTTTGGGTCAATAGCAATTTTCCCGTACCACGGCTTTACTGCTACTGTCGTCGACGCTCTTCGCTTGTTGCTATATTTTATGCGAATCACGTAGAGCTGCAGTTTATGTGCATAAGAAAAATACGGCCGTTCGGTATTGATAGAAATGGAAAACATTCTCGAGTGTTTGGCTGTTAAAGTGGCACAGCGAAAAAATGTGCAATGGAGGAAGAAAATTGAAGTATTGCTGGTGAAGTTTTGTATATTATATATGTGGTAAAAGCAATAAAAAATTGTTTTTGAGTTTAAATATTGCCTGAAATTATTCTATTTTATTTATTTACTTTCTTACAGAACAATGCACACACATATGTATGCCATTAAGCCTGAGAATATCAATTGCAGTCGGATCTCAGCAATGATCACCTTAGATGTGCAAGGTGAGTACGTGATTTCCACTTAGTCTCTACTGCAAATTTTAACTTAAAAAAAAATTAATCCTCAGATAGTAAAGTAGAATTTACTTAATGAACAATATGCTTAATCCAGTAAACGGTGCACCTTATCAAGCTGCCACTAAATTTGAAATTCGGTAGAATGGAAATTAGTTAGAGAAGAGTTCGACGCTCGGTGAGAGCATTATAGTTTTCTCGTTCATTTGAAAAAAGAAGTTTGTCCTAAATTTAATTATATAATCAATAACTCATTGCCTAAAATGTACGTGTAAGACAACTCCGATAAGAGAGATTCTACTCCCATACCTGGTATGGGTACCAGGTTACGAGATGGCGGACGAGCTTGCAATAACTGCGTTTCCCTTCGAGTGTGAACATCACGAACCAATTTAGGCATGCCCGCTTTCCCCTTCAAGCTCACTACCCATAGCAGATGCTAACTCAAAGTGGAAGAGTCTCAATTGTTGCAATGTGACTAGGATAATGTGGTCGACATGCAATAAAATAAGGTGAAGAGAGCTTATCTCACTAAAAATAAAGGAGATATCCACAATGATGGGTTTTCTTAAGGTACACCATTCATTAGAAAATAGCAAGTGCAAAGATACGTTTATTATTCTGTTTCACTAACTCCACATATAAGTTTGACTAGAGGGTGGGAGTTATTAGGATCCTCAGTGGTATGACAATGGGCACGTTTGGTGGCCTTCAACCGACCCTAATCTAACCTTTTTGTTTTAATTGTGAACCATCACTTGAATAAACCTATAGTGAGGTATCTAGCGGTAGTGATATCGAAGAAATAACTTCTACAGAGCCAAGACTTTTACCCAGGTACTCGTGGAATTATACGATTTGATAAGAGATCTTAAACTACCTAAAGAATCTGCAGAGGAGGTGTAGATCTAAAGATAGTTAGATTAGATTAGTTCCTATTATGACAACAAAGTAACACATCAAATATCCATGTTTTCATTGGCTGTGACGATGGTCGTGCCAAACATCTGGACAGAAAGAGAGTATCTTTTACGTGAGATGTTGAAAGTGGGAAGGCAGAGTGTAATAATCACATTGGATGGATATTACAATTCGTGAAGGCGTTTGCGATTAATTTGTAATAACTTGCGTGGAAATCGTTTTTTGAAGTTACTAGTAACTACTCTACAGTTGTTAATCACATTGTGGATAATTTCAAAAACTTGAGATGTAATATGTCCATCAATGTACATTATCTACACACTCGACTCGATCAGTTTCCAAAGAGTTTTGACTCGACTATAGTGAAAAAAAGTTGAGCGGTTTCATCAGGCCCATAAAACTGAGGAAGAGAGATACTAAAGCCGATGGGATCAGCTTATGATGGCTGAAAACTACACGTAGAATATAAAAATCTGCTATAAATGTAATTAATTAGTATAGGGTCCCACATTAACAAATATATTAAAGCTTCTCGGAACCAAAACCACTAAATTTGTCAAGAAGTATTTTTATTCTTCCGAAATTCGATTTTTGGAATTAAAACAACGAAAAAGAGACCAGAATTGTTTGACGTTTTTCCAAACGATTTAAGGAGTGAGTGACTTCAGAATCGAAGCGAATTAGAACAAAAAGCATTGAAGGGCTAACAAAAATAAAAATAAAAAAATTGATGACTTATCTACTGTACCAATTTTTGGTGCAATAAATAAACATTACCACTTATTTTTTAACTATACATTTTTAACGAAAAAAAACTGAATTGTTTTTTTTTAGAAATATCTAAAGTTCAAGTATTATCTCGTTTACCTATTCTGACACTATCAGTCACTTCACACTTTCTTAAGCCATAATTGCCTCATGCGATAAGCAAACACACAAAGAGGAATTACATTTTTCTATGTACTTATGGCATTCTAGTTATGCTTGTACATAAATAAATACTTAGCACCATATGAAACACACAATGCAACAACAATTTATGCACTTTAAACGCTCTTTGATATGATTTATCGCATTGTCGTTGTAAGCAATTCACGCCCAAGTTGTGATCGAGGGTATGTAATACATACATATATATATGTATGTACATATGTACATTACGCTTTATTATATGAATTTCCTTTGTTATTGAGTTGGAAATTTTTATAATAAGAGATTAAAGTTTCTTTTGTGGCAAACTAAATTGTTGCTATCAGATTTTCGTAAGATTTTTGGTCTAAATAGAAGCAGAAGACTGATTAATAGTGAAGTGACTAAAGCGCGCTATTCAAGAGCGTTGTTAATATATAAAATATTTGCTAAAAATAATCAAAAAATTGTTAATCACAAGTGTGGGTATATTAAGTTAATATTGCAAGAGTTTAGAGCGGTCAGTCAACAATCAACACTGTCTGAATCATATGCAACGAAAGTGTATTCGTTATTCACCTACGCCTCATTAAAAATAAGACACTGCACATAAATATAAATCGTTTGAAAAAAAAGAAAGTATTTATTTTTGCAAAAAACAAAACAAAAAATTCGAATGAAATATTTATTTGTTATAAGGCGACTGACATATTTATTTATTTTTTATTTTTTGCTCTTGCTCGAGATAAGCAATACATTGCTGTTGTTTTCTTATCGTTTGGAGATGATTAATAATGCAAAGACACAAGTACGCTCCTACTACTTTTTCTGCAGATTTTTACATTTTAATGCATTGGCAATAATATTAATTAAACGAAATATTTATAGCGGATGCGGCATTTGAGGCAGACGAAATTATTTTTGGCAATATTTTAGGTGAAAAATTTATTTTCTTTTAATTTTTATTAGAAATACAGCATTTCTTTTATTTTGTGTTTTTTTCACTTGTCCACTTATATAAAAGTTTTTTCTTATTGAAAACATTTAACATTTTTATTGTTTTCTATTTTTTAAGCTTTTTATAATTTTCTTTATTTAAAACAAATTATTTTTAAAGTTTTGAAATTTTATTTTTATTTTTTAATTTTATTTTTTTTAATTTTATTTTTTTAATTTTAATTTTTTTAATTTTATAATTGTTGCGAGTGTTTCCTGACGCTTAGTAATATTCAATATTTTATTTTATGATGACATTATTTTCTTAATAAAATTGTACACAACTCTACACACAGGTTAATTATTATATTTTGATGTAGATATTAAGATTTTGCATAAACTAATAATTTTTTATTATTATTTTTGTCAACACCCAATCAATATATATATATATATATATATATATATAATATACTATTTTAAAAACCAAAAATCACAAAATTCACGCACGTTCCTTCCGTTTCATACGATTGAACACCTCCATTCGCTTTAAAGTAATCGCATCGACTGAATTTTCAACACCATAGCTCGTTTCAAACAAGTGTCGGATCGTAAAAATTGCTTACGGCGAAAACAGCGAACTCAACGCAAAGAAAGAAAGAAAAAACTTGCATACAAAGATATGATGTTAAGTACACAAAAGAAAAAAGCTAACACGATCGCAGGAACAACAACCCCAGCACATGTACTACGAATCTCACAAATAGTCTCAAAGGCAGCAAGAAGTCGGAGAAACGATCTAGTGACGCTGGTTGGCTTCCTACTTCAAGGAAACATAAAACCAGCTGTGAGTACATCATAAGACAAAGCGTATACGCTTATGAAGAGAGCGAATGTATCTGCATGTGGAAGAAAACGAGCGAACATCTCCCACCAAAACGACCTGAGAACGTGTGAGAAGTACAAGAGAAAATTTCACGGCGAATTGAGCGATACTCAACAGAGCGAATGCTGCAAGAAAAGAGATTATAAATACATATATATTGCATATATATTACAAATATACACCAGCTGAGTGCAATGGCTGGTGTTGTCTAAAGATTTGTTTAAAAAATCGATTGACTCCCATAATGGTGACCACACCATAAGAACACGTCTCGCCGCTGCCATAAAACGAGGCTCAGAAGTTTTTCTTATAGAAAACAAAAAGTGCGACGTGAACAAGAAATATTACTCAAGCGATCACGGGAGAGAGCTCAACTACATTTACACAAACACACACATGACCATATGTAATACTCTGCATAAATAATAATCTTGGGGTTTTGTGTATTGCAAATTATTGTGCGCTTTGTTTTTACTTCATATTTCTACATGCATTATGTGCATCTGGAGCAGTAAACACTAAAATTATGAGAAAAAAATGTAATGCAAACACAAAGACGTGCGTAAGATATCCGCAGTCACAAAAATGGCTCCTACAATGAATTACTTTTTAATATTTTTAATTAATTTACTAATTTCTTCTTCTTTTTTATAAATTTCTTTTTTATATTCTTAATTATGTTTTATGTTTTTAGTTATTTTTATTAACTTCTTTTATTACTTTTATTTATTTTTTATGAATTTCTTTTTTATATTTTTAGTTACTTTTTATGTTATTAGTCACTTTTTAAGTGTTTAGTTATTTGTAATTTTTTATGTTTTATTTTTTTTTATTTTTTTAGTTATTTTCTTTATTAATTTCTTTCCGTTTTGGTTTTAATTATTCTTTTTAGTTTCTTCTTTTCTATATTTATTTCTTCTTTTTTTAATTTCTTCTTTTTTTTTATTAATTCTATTTAATTTTTTGTATTGCTTTTTCGTAAATTCTTTTTTATATATATTTTTAATTATTTTTATTAATTTCTTTTTAATATTTTTATTTATTTTTCACTAAAATATTTTTTTTAATCTTTATTGTTTTTATTAATTTATTTTTTATATTTTTGGTTATTTTTTATTATTATTTTTAATAAGTTCTCGATTATATTTTTACTATTTTTTATTAATTTTTATATTTTTAAATATATTTATTAATTTCTTTTTTATGTTTTTAGTTATTTTTATTAATTTTTATTCCTATATAATTTTTATTTTTTTACTAAATTCTGTTTATATGTTTTCGGTTATTTTTGTTAATGTACTTTTTAAATTTTAGTTAAATTTATTAATTTTTTTATATAAGTTTTTAATTATTTTATTAATTTCTTCTTTATATCTATTAATTTTTTTCTATTAATTTATCCTTTATATTTGTATTATTTTTTATTGCTCTTTTTTATATTTTTAATTATTTTTTACTAATTTTGTATTATTTTTTATAAATTTTTATTTTATTTTATTTTGTTATTTTTTGTGAATTCCTTTTTTATATTTTTTATTATTTCTATTAATTTCTATTTACATTTATTATTATAGTTAATTTTATAAACATCTTTTTTATATTTTTTGTTTGTTTATTAATTTTTATTGTTATACTTTATATAATTTTTTTTAATTTCCTTTTTTATATTATAAGTTTTTTTTTATTATTTTTAATTGTATTTATTTATTCCTTTTTCATATATTTAATTGTTTTTTTTTTCCTTTTTTATTTTTATTTTTTTAAATTAATTTTATTTTTTATATTCTTAAGTTATGTTTTATTTTTAGTTATGTTTTATTGTATCGTTTTTATACTTTTAGTTATTTTTCATTATTATTATTATTTTTATTATATATTATTAATATTTTTTTATATATATACTTATTTTTCATACATTTTTTTTTAATTTTTAATTATTTATAATATGTATTTTTTATAATTTTATTTATTTTTTTTCTTTTTATATTTTTAAAATATACATATACTTTCATTTAAGTTTACGATTTTTTAAGAATATATTTATTTTATTATTATTTTTTATATGTATATAGGTACATATTATCTTTAATTTTCATTTCCATTTGCCTCTATTTTTATTATATATTTTTTTTAATAATCTCTCATTTTCTTTTTTAAATTTTTATTACTTATGTTTTCTTCTATTTTATATTATTTTATGATATATTTGAATAATTATTAATTTTTCTTTTTTAAATTACATAACTTTAGGAATTGAAGTCAACTTCTGGTCCCGATGAGAATAGAGCGATTCTTAATAATATTGGAAAGGCTAAATCTGAATATTTAATCCGGTTGGTAATATTGATTATAGTTTCCAAATTCTCATGTGATATTAGCTTTGTGTTTTTGCCCCAGTTGGAACTTCTACGCACTAATGTTTCGCTTCCACGAGTGATAAAATAGTTCGGTTTGGTGCATAGTGTAGCTTACTCTATACCTACCCAACGATATGGTATGTGTATCATTATTCTGAATTGTCTGTCTCTCCGTTCGACTGTTTGGACGCAAAATTAGTCTCTCGGTATTTCCATCAAAAAATGCATCAAAGAGCTTAAAATTTGGTTATCTACACAGGTATATACATATAAATATTGGCACCTAAAATCATCGAAATTGGAAGACTATATCATGTAGCCCCCATATAAACGTTTGTTTAGATATGAGATTTTGGGAGGAAAAAATCCTTTAAAAAAACATCTCAAGTCGAGAAATTTGGTATTCTACACAAGTATATTCTAAAAAATATTGAACCGATAAATTTGATATGTTCATGAAAAGTATAACGACTTCGTCATGGCCAAAGACAGCACGTCCTTCTTGTTTTATTTATTATTTATTCATTTCTTTTTTTTTCCTTTCCTTTATTTATATTTGAATATTTTTGAAATTTTACCATTATTCCTTTTTTAATGTAGCTCACGTTTTTTATTATTATTACTTTTGTATCTACATATGTACATATTTGAACAAGTGCTGATTGTTTAAATGTTAATTGCCTGCTGTGTGCGAGCTCTAAGCCCTGCGGCACTTAACCAGTCATACGCACGCTTTTAAAACTATACAAAATCTACGTCTTGGCTTTTTTTTTTTTGGTGTACTTGTATGTATGTAATTCACGTTCGATGCGCACGTTGTCGTAGTCGCACATTTTTCAATTCCCAAGAAATAAATTAATATATATATATATTTAAATTTTATATTTTGTGAAAAATAATTTCAGGTTGAAGTATTGTTATATTTTATAACATCGGTTAATTTATATTAGGAATTAGACTTCAAAGAAGGCTCAAATTTTTTTCTCTAATTCTTAACTATTCAAATATATTGCTCGGATGATCATTGCTCAATTTTTTTTTACAGAAGTTAGTAGTGATCACACTCGAAATCTGCACTCCCTCGAAATTTTCTCGCCTCCAATAAATCAAAAACTCCGAATTCCGCATACGTGACACTAAGTTGCCGCTAATGAGTTGCCACCTTAAAAAAGATAAGTGCTTATTTATTGAACTGCCCCTAGTACGCCTTCTCCAGGCTGTCTCGTTGGCCTGTCAGACATATTTACCACACCCAGCGAGTAAAATTGTAGATAGAAATGATAGAGTATTGTTATAAAAGTAATGCGCACCCAAATGAAAATAAAAAACATAAAATCATAACATTTTGACGCAAAATAGCGAATACTTATTGTACATTGGCAAATTATAGTAAAAATATAGAAGTAACAACAGCATCCCCGTCGTATCAGCATCAGCACACAGTACGAGTACAAAGTAGCGATAACAAACGCGCGCAGACCGAACACTCGTTGGAATGATTATGCCACGAGTGAAGTCAAGGAAGCAAACGCGAAAAAATACGTCTTTATAAATTGAATGTTTGATTGCTTTATTGATTTTATTATATTTTTATTTATTTTTAGTTTTTAATATTAATGCTTTGACCGTTTGTTTTGAGGCGATTGATGAAGAATGGGATGCAAGATAGATATGCTATTGCGCGAGAGCTTACATATTATTTTGTACATACGAATGTATGTTTGTAAACAATAGTAATGTGTATTTTTTATGTAAAATACATATGTTAGAAAAGTTTTTTCTGGCATTTGGGATTTTTTTTTTAAATATGTGAGTTTTTAAAACAAACACAAAATAAATGATAATATATAGCGAAAAGTAAAAACTAAGAAATTTGAAATAAACAAAATAGTATCATTGTATATATATATGCATATATAATGTATTAAAAAATAGTCAAAAAAAAAACAAGAAAGAAGGGCTGTTCGACCAGTTTTTATATCTTTCACGAACATATCAAATTTATTACAAAATATAAAATTCGAATTCGATGATTTTCGGTGTCAATATTGATTGTGCAAAATATCAATTCTCACGCTCTCAGATGTTTTTTGGCGGATTTTTGACTCAAAACCTCTTGTCTGAACAAATCGGTTGTGTGTGGGCTATATGATTTAATCAGCCCATTTCGATGGTTTTCAGTGTCCATATTTATTTATATATACCTGTGTAGAATACCAATTTCCACGATCCTAGAAGCTATTTTGACGAATTTTGGCTCAAAACCTTATAACTGAACAAATCGCTGATGATATAGTATTCCGATTTCGATGATTTTCTGCACCAATCCTTACTTCATAATATGCGTGGTATTTTTATGTTATTAGGTGCTTTCTTGGAGTATTTATGACCCAAAAACACATATTTGAACAAATCGGTTGTATGGAAGCTATATGATATAGTCGACCTATCTGTCCGGATCCGATAAATAATCAATATGTTATAAAAATACACCCGTATAACAAAGCTACATACACTCAGCACGTTGTTCTGATCATAACGGTGTAAATTTTTATGTTCCTATCTCTGCTCCTTCTGTTACTTACATACTACGGACCAAAGTTAAAATTATATTTTATGTTTTTGAAAAATATAATAAAACTGTGACATAAAATTGATAATGTGTAGTATATGGCACAGTTTGTTGTCGCATTAACCACGCAGACGATGGGCGGGCGCGTTGAAGTTATTCGAAAGTGAAAATTATGTCGTCCATCAAATCACTATCTTATCGTGTCGCCCGCTGCCTGCCTGATTGAAAGTTTTCCATTTTGATAGACCAGCTTTCAATGTGATTGCTACAAGATATGCCCTCGCCACAATCACAAATCCATTTAGCGGCTATAAATAAATGGGATGTATGTACATAATATGTAGATGCCTATTTAATAAACACACAATACTTCGCCTAAAACAGGCTTCGTCTTAGTAGACGTAAAATAATTACTGATAACAATACAATGAAATGCAGAGTTGTTATGAAAAATTACATAAAATGAAAACACTTACTTAACGATGAATATACTGAACTATAAACTTGCTTACTGAAAGCGCATAAATAATCTTTTCCAAAGCAAAACAAAAAAAAAAACAATCAAAGAATAAAAAATATATATTAAAACAACAATAAAAACATAGTAAATTTACAATAAAAAATAAATAAATATTTTATATTTCCAGGACAGTTTTAATTATTCAACGCAGAGTAGTTGGCTCATCCGGTGAGAAGGCGAGTTATTGCTTCATGCCTCTTCAATAAATACACACAGCTAATGAATTTGTTGGTTTTTTCTTTTCTTTTTTAATATTAAAAAATCTTAAAAACATTGAATAAACGCCGACTTGTTGTGCGTTAAAAGAGGTCAACGACGGTAGCGTTCAGTGCACTCACCGACATGTAAATAATAATTATTATTTAAAAGGAAGAAAAAGCAATCAATTCGAATATTCGGAAATGTGTGTAAACAATGGAAATGTCAACTAAAATTTTTTAATTGAATTGATGTGTTGACCTTTTCATTTCACGTCAAATTTTGCCATAAAAAAATATTACAAATAGGAATAAAAAACTAGAATGAAAGTTTTAATAGAATTAAATTTAATTTAAATCAATCAGAATCCACTCTCTCCTCTCTTTTGCTGGGAAGAATATACGCTTAGTGTAGTTTACTTCAAACAACGTAACGGCATTCGAAAATGTGGAATATGACATAGGAATTTTTCTTTATAAATCCGTATCATTTACTAACATTAATAGATGGGTTAGAATCGATAAGAGTCAATCCTTCCTTTCGTTCCTGGATAAACGCCTGACTATACTGCAGGTAATGTCAAAGCAGGAGCAGTATTGCTGAGGGCATTATGAAGCTAATAAACGTCAATATGTGCTTCATTACAAATAATTTTCAATTAAAAAAAATTGTTAAAAAATATGTGAAAAAAGAATTATTACAAAGACGTTTTTAATTATCAATAAATATTTTCCATAAAAACATTTTAAATAAATATAACTTCCTGGAAACTACTTCCTTCTTCTTTAAAAACTACATATATTTGTACAAACATCAAAAATTTATTTTTACGCGATAAACCATTATCTGCCGAATAAATCTGTCAACCGTAATTGGACACTGCCCACCTGTGCCGACAATTGCCACAATAAAAGTGGTGAAGCAGGCATACACATATACACAATTTAAATAATATAAATTTTAAGAAAAGAAAAAAGGAAAACTAAAAAATCGATTCCAATAATTATATATTGAGAAAAATGCATATATGCCTTTATATTTAACAACACTGCAGACAGTGACTGCATTGCCGGAAAAAATATGTATTTGCAAATACTTTTCTTTTCTTTGTGTTTTTACCATCACAACAGGCAGTAAAAACCACCTCCATCATACAACTTTTTAAGTGTTTCTTACTAAAGCGCAAAGGTTTGGCTTTTAAAACACATAAAATGCTACAAATAATATTCATATTCACATATTCATGCCTAAAAGCGATTTAAATCGCACTTTCTACGAAAAGGAAAAGTGTATGATTTTCAGTTTGATTAAGTCTCTGTGTTGTGTAGGTGGCAAGTATGTATGTGCAGGCGCTGCTCGCAGTTAGGTGTGTAAAATTATGTAGGCTGTGGTGAAATCTCAAAAAGCAATATTTGGTTTGTACACGTCAGCAAGCAGTTGAAAGGGAAATAAATCTGATGGAAATTTAGTCTGAATGTAATTATGACTTTCTTGAGAGGAGTTTGTGACAAAAAATTAATAAGTCCTTATCCCATAGTCATTTTTCAAAACGCCTTTATGGATACATTTGGTGAAATATCCTTAATTGCAACCTTTACTATAAATGTTTTTATTATTATATTTTTAGGAAATTTAATTACATTCAAGGTACTTACGACTAAGATACGTTTCCAATTTTAATATTTGATAAAAAATTTGAAGTACTTACCTAGAAAGAGAAAAAAAAGAAATAATTAATTAGAATATTATTGAGCCGTGAAATCCTTTTAAATTTAATTATATACTAGCTAATTGTAATATATATACTATGCACATTGATATGGAGACACTTTTTAAGGGATAAAATATTCAAGACGACGAAACATTCACCGCCACATTGCAGTTTATGAGTTAGAAAACTAGTGATTTGTAAAATTCATGAATAATTGGAGGTTGAAGAGATGGGCGACAATCCTCTTTCCAAAACTTTCCAAAACTCAGAAAGCTTCAGGGGTTACATAGGTTTCACAGATTAAAACAAGAAAGACCGGTTGTCTTCGGCCATGTCGAAGTCTTTATACCTTTCATGAACATATCAAAATTATTGTTAATTGCATAATTCGATTTCGATGATTTTCAGTGTCAATACGAACTTGAAGTCACGTCTGTAGAACACCAAATTTCACGCTCTTAGATGAGTTTTTGGCGGATTTTTTATTCAAAACCTCATTTCTGACAAAACGTTTCTATGGGAACTATATGATATAGTATTCCGATTTCGATAATTTTCACTACCAATATGCAATTCATAATATACATGCATTACACCAAACTTCACCTATTGTGTATGCTTTTTTTTAACGGATTTTCACCCAAAATCTTATATCTGAACAAATCGGTTGATGGGGGGCTATAAGATATAGCAGCCCGATTTTGATAATTTTTAATACCAATATTAAATTCATAATATGTGTGCAGGATACCAAACTTCTAAATGCTTTTTTTAATGGATTTTTGACCCAAAACCTCATATCCGAATAAATCAGTAGTATTCCGATTTTGAAAATTTTCAACACCGATGTACAAACCATAATATGTAAGTAAAGTAAATACGTTTCACTTGGTTTACTTTTTATTTTCCTGACACAAGTTGAACATCGGGGGCAGGATTGGTTTTGGTGGATTCGGTCGACCGTTGACCCCGACGTTTTATGATTTGTAAAAGAAATGAAAAGTCAGTATTATTGATAATTTATATAAATTAGTTCAATCTTTATTATTGAATTTATTGATTGAAAAGTTGGTAGCGAGACATAAATTAATATTACCTTTCTGCTATGGTGGTTGGATCTCTCTTCTCAATTCGACAAGGGAAAAAATAATAATGGCTGAACTTTTCTTTTGTAGTTCAACGTTAGCCTCAACAGTTTTGAACAGTTAATGTTAACTGCTTATCCTAACGAAGGTAGCAGCGGTAATGTTAAAACGTAATACTAACATAATGTTAAGTATTAGCCGGGCACTGAAAACAGCTTGCAATATTTAGGCCAGAGGCGTAAACACAAGTCAAGGCAACCATTTCGGTTTGATGCGTTACTACGACTAATTACAATTTGTCGGTGACCGCACCTAAATGCCTGCCTCTAATTCTAACTTGTACATTCCAAATGTCGTGCTCCTAAATGTTTTTTGACTGAGTTTTGACCAAAATTTCACAACTGAAAATATCGGTGTATGGGAGCTAAGTGTTATATACGTCCGATTTCGATAATTTTCAGAATCAATATGCAATTCATTATGTACCGAATCGCACGTCATTAGGTACTATTTTGAACGGTTTTATGACCCAATATTTCAAATCTGAAAATTCAGTGGTGCATATGTTATAGTGGTCCGATCTGGCCGGTTCCAACAAATGATCTGTTAAACGTATACGTGTATTCCTGCCAATTTCGGTTGAAATATCTCAAAAATTGCGGGACTAGTTTACGTTCAAACAGATAAACGGACAGACGGACATGGTTAAATCAATTCAGCCCGTGATACTGATACGAGCGGTATAAATTTCGGTGGGTCTATCTCTTCTCCTTCTGGTACTTACATAATTCGCACAAAAGCTAATATACCATTTCATGTACATGAAAGGTATAAAAATCGATTTTTTTTGTTTTATATATATATATATTATCCTAAATTTTCAAGTCGATCTGAATAAAAGTTTCGGAGATACGGCATTTGAAAGATGCGCGCTCAATGTGAGGTGAGATGTAACTCAAAACTTTAAACGCGTTTTTTTGAAACTGTGTTTTCAAACACAGATCTTGATGAGATTTTACACAGGTCTTGGAGATATTATTCACGAGGAATTGTACATACGATTTATTTTCAATCATAACTATTTAAATAAATGTTTTGGACATTTTACCAAAATTTGCCTTTTTTGTAAAAAGGTCAGCCGAAAATGTAATTTTCACTTTTTTCCTAATTCCAATTATTAGTAGGTATATGGTATTAACTACAAAAGTTTTTTTTTAATTCAGACGATCCAGTTACAGTAGAACTGTTAACGCGCTCGCACCTTTTTGCCGAGAGGTTACCGGAAATGCTGTCAAACAATGGCGGAGTTATGAATATTTTCCTTTGAAAATTTCAGAAAATCTTCTTCAAATATGCAGTAAAAAGTTTGAATAAAATACATTAAAAATACCCAAAAAAATTTTACATTTATATACAAAAATTTTTGAAAATAGAAACTCCTTAGATAAGGGGCTTGGCTTATTTTACCCCCTGCTGTTTAATTTCAACACACCTTCACCACCTGAAGGATGATATTACATCTGATGACTTCTTCACTACCAGACACTTAAAACTTTCCTTCGCGAAATAAATTGAAACCCATTTCATTAGCTGGACGAAGGAGTGCCGACTTGATCTGAATGTCGAAGTCGACGAAGTGACTATGGTATTGAGCCCACAGAAGAGTCCTCAATTAGCATTACTTACATTACATTACTTGGAACGAAGAGCAAGCAACGTTTCTAACCACTTACAAGGCAATCGGCTGGCCGTTGTTGCATGAAGGGCATAGGTCAAGTTACAGCGGCTTGATCGACCCCGCATAGAAGCAGCCAAAATTAGTCTATGTCGTGGAGAGGACCTAAAGGTAGGTCCAGGAAATGAGCTGCTAAGACGGGTTCGAACGAGAGAGATAGAAGCATGTAAGATGAGTTGCTTTCAGTGGGCCTACAAAGGCTAGTTAATGCCGTGTTGGAACTCACTGCAGGAAGGGCATACGTTAATGTCGGCGTCGAGTCTGGAGTCTTTTTATTATTTTTGCCATAAATAAAATTACTGGAACCCTATCCCAAACTATTGCAAACAAGGAGCTGTCCCGTCGAACCTGAATCATTAAGGTGAACTGAACTCTGTTATAGACCTCGATATACCGAACATTCCATACATATGTTCAATATGCAATGAGTCGAAGTAGACTCTTACCTGGGCGGCCCGTACGAAAACCAGCAAAGATTCTGTATAATGGAATCTGTAACGCTCTCTGCGAAAATTAACTAAGGTTGATAGATATTGGTAGGTAAAGTGGAAGTCTGACGACACGTCTATGCCTTTGGGAGGACCATTGTGATACATACATATCTATTACTGATATAATGTCAAAAGCATCTCAACGAAAAGATTCGATTACATATTAGTGATTAACGGAGGATACACCTCCATAGGCCTAAGTTTTATAAAAAAAAAAATTTTTTTGAAAAAAGTAGACAAGACTAGACAAAAGTGTGAGATGCTAAGGCTGAGCATTTAACACTAAATAAGAAACACTTTGGTTTCAGTTCCTAGGATGTGCTTAGACTGGATTTGTAGAATGCACTTTAACTAAGAAAAAACTTTAGAGAGGAAAATTTTGGAAGTTTTTAAGAACATTTTTTACATTTTTCAAAAAAAATTCTTTGAATTCCAAGTAAATATACAAATTAATGTCATATTTAAAACGCAAACTTAAATAAAAAGTTTTTAAAAACTAAAATATTTCATTACTCAACATTTACGAAATAATTGTACAGAAACGGATTCTTGAATGAACAAATATAACTACATTTTGTTTATACGTACAAAAAAAATAACAATTTAACCGAATTTTCAACTCAACACACCATATTGAGCGCAAAAATTACTTTATATCAACATAAAAATCTCTAAAATGAGGAAATCGCGCAACCTTCTGTCTTTAGTATCATGCGGCTTCGGTGTTATGAGTAAATTCCACAGATTTTTGCTTTATTAAATTTAAGACCTAATTTAAATACCGCGAATTCTTCACAATTCAAAAAGGGTATAAGTATTTATGTCAATGACAGCTGCTGCAAGCAACATCATACGAGTACATAAATACATGTATTTTGAAGTATAACAACAAAGCCAAACAAAACTTCTTCATAGCATTGTTGCCGCTGTAACGCGGCATTAATATGCATGAGCGCAGTAACTGAGTGTGATTGAGTGTGCATAATACGAAAGGATAAATTAAATTAAAGAAGTTGGCAATTTTTTTTCTTCAGCTTAAATTAAGGCATAAACTTGTTTAAAAAATT
Source organism: Neoceratitis asiatica (assembly GCA_030068015.2). Lineage (NCBI taxonomy): Eukaryota > Metazoa > Arthropoda > Insecta > Diptera > Tephritidae > Neoceratitis > Neoceratitis asiatica. The sequence continues at coordinate 51,207,581 of CM061528.1, read as the reverse complement.
AGTATTATAATGATAAAATATCTTAAAAAAGTAGGATATATTTATGTTAAATCATGAAAACATAAATTTGAAGGTTTATAACTGCACTTTTAATAATAAAAATATTTAAAATATAATTTTATTTATTTACTCGTATTTATGTATGTGGATCTCGATTTTTTTGTGGAAAAAAATATTTTCGAAAGCTCTGCAGTCGTGTCTGGATATAGTGAAATAATTATTGCTAGTTGTTCACTATATCAAGGTTAAAATATTTGTTGAAAAACTCGTTTTCTTTGCTCAAAATACACATTGTGTATATAAATTCAAGAGAACCTTTAAATATTGGGGGAATACCCTCTTTCATTCTTATTTACTTCGTGTTTTTTTTTTGTTGATTTTTACTTTAAAATTGAATATTCAGTTTGTTCACTATTTAGTGTGTTGACTTTATCGAGGTGTTCGCTTTATGGGGTGTTCACTATCCGCAATCATGACTATATATATGTATGTAAGAAAAAATATTGATATCAAAAAAATATAAATAATTTTTTTTTATGTTTAGAAAATCACAGCACATATATGTCGCAAGAAAGAAATAAAATAGCTATTGCTCATCAGCCACACGCTGAGATGTAATTTCCATTTATTCATACACACATACACACTGCTTTTTGTAATTTACATACATATAAAGAGCCACTTTTCTTCAAGAATTACATTAAAATTCATAAAAGCGTAATAGTTGTCACTCATTGCGCTTGATTTCTGCTTTGTCAAGAAATCATTGTTCATACACTATCAGCACATGTTCATTGCATATACTCCAGATCTGCCTGTAGGAAATTTTTTATGTGGAGCCCAGGAACGTCTGATGTAGCGAGCAATGATGATTTTCTGTTGTGTCTTAAGAGGTTAAAAAAGATTTGTTTCTGGCCCTTGCTTAAAGTATAATATCTTAACATTAAACTCTAAAAATTTTAATTTTTTTAACAATCAACAAAGCGCTTTCGGCTGCTCCAGAGCATTCTTGTAAAATTCTAAATGCGTTTTTCTCAAAACTATCGCCTATTAGATTTCATTGAATACTTCCGAGTGAATGCCATTTTGTTAATTTGGAAAAATGTTCGATAATACATTATCTATTTAAAAAAAAATTCTTTGCTCTATCGATTTTAGACGAATCTGTTATACTACCTACTTTTGGAACTTGTGGAACACAAACAGCGATAACTTTTAAAATTACACTGATCTACAGAGGTTTTGCTGCCCTAGATATAGAAATAAATTTGTTTCTTGCAATCTTGACGCTAATAGTTCTGAAATATTCTGATTATAAATCGAAATCACGCATTAAATCAACGAGTTAATTCCGTGAAATAACCTGAGGGAATGCGAATTACTTTTGAAATATAAACAGTCCGAGGGAGATTTTCACTGTGCAGTAAAGGACATTTTGCAGACTGTAAGTCTGAATGCCTCCATGTCTGAAATCAATTAAAATATTTAGCGTCTACTATACATAAGTAACAACCGTCGTGATGATTCTGATACTCCACCTTGTTCATGGGAATACCTAAGTCTAAACCTTTCTACTTTTTCCCCCAACCGTGAAGTCTCATCACAGGACTTACAAACTTTATGAGGTATTCATAGTCTATCTAGTTTATCTATTTTAAAATCGAAATATTCAGTATAAGTTTCCTTGACAAAGTCTATGATATTTATTTTTATGCGTTATTTCCTCCTCGTAAATACAACAAAACAATTATAGTAGGAAATTGTCCGGCCTGACACATAGATTGAATTAGGAAGAATTAAATCCAAATAAATTTTGGTTAGCCCTAAACTTCAAAAGACGCATGTATAAATTTGGCAGCTTTCGGATAATTAGTTTGTGAATTATGGCATTTTGAGTGAAGCCACTTTTGTTATTGTGAAAAAAAATGGAATTCCCGTGTTGATAGAATATTGCTTTTTGAGGGAAAAAATACAGTTGAAGCAAAAACTTGGCTTGGTGCCGAGTTTCCGGACACTGCCCCAGGAAAATCAACCATCAGGGATTGGTATGCTAGGTTTAGACGTGGTGAAATAAGCACCGAAGACGGTGAACGCAGTTGTTACCGACGAAAACATAAAAACAAATCCATAAAATAATTTTAAATGACCGTAAATTGAAATTGAAAGAAATAGCAGGTACTCTAAAGTTATCAACTGAACTTGTACATCATATCATTCACGAATATTTGGGTATGAGAAAGCTTTGTGCAAGAGTTTTTGCATTCATCCATCATTTCACTCCGAAGTCCAACCGACAGTCATACGAGTGGGCTGCACACGACAAACCCACTCCAAAGCGTGGTAAAACGCAACAGGCGGCAGGTTATGGCGTCTGTATTTTGGGATGCACATGGAATAATTTTCACTGACTACCTTGAAAAAGGAAGGACTATCAACAGCGACTTCTACATAGCGTTATTGGACCGTTTGAAGGACGAAATCGCTGAAAAACGGCTACATTTTAAGAAAAAGAAACTGCTTCCGTATACATCGTGTCCTCCAGATCTGGTCCCCAGCGACTATTTCCTGTCCTCAGATCTCAAAAGAATGCTCACTGGGAAAAAAAATTTCGTCGTATGAAGAGGTGATCGCCGAAACTGAGGCCAATTTTGAAGCAAAGGACAAATCGTACTACGAAAATGATATCGAAAAATTAAAGTGTCGCTATAATCAGTGTATCACACTATGTTGATTAAAAAAGAATTTTGTCAAAAAACTTGACCTGTTATCAGAATGGACATTCAGTAATTGAAGCAAATTACTTCCCTATTGTCAAATAATTAGGATTTCAGATGTTCTGTGGAACAACGGTTCTAATTTAATTTTGTGCCGGGCCAAGTGCAGGCACTTCAAAGCGTGATATTTAAAACGTTTGCAGGGATCATCAGCAAAAAGGCGGTCGTCTTTCATCCGAGGCTTATTACTTTTATAAAATAATATGATTTAATAGAAGAAAAAAATTATTAAAAATGTATACTTTTTCCTGTGTCTGGCTACACATAACCGGTTAACTTTTCCGGAATTTAAGCTCAAGCTCATAAACAGCATAGAGTTCCAAAGACTGGACAACTTTTTCAAGCGTTTAGCTCTCATCTGATGAAGTTTTATATTACAAGCACTCAGTTTTTCCCACAGGGCAAGTACATATATAAATAACACTTTAGTGTTAGCACTTGTGGAAGTTCAATAGTCTTATAACTAGTTAGTAGTGATAACATAACTACGTATGTTATGTTACGTAGGGTAGACACCGAAGAAGAAGATACTTCGACCGTCGTTAACAACTCAGTTGTACAGTGGTTGCCTTTCTTATTAGATGGGGACATAATAGATCGGTTTTGGCAAAAATTGTTCACCTTATTAGGACGTTGAATTAAAAAGGTATTTAATTTTGTATTAATTCTTTCGACGTAAAAATTGATATTCTTTAAGGGGATATTTTAGTCTAGAAAATATCGAATATTTTTTCATAATTCGACAGTTTAGATATTCAAAAATATCTCTTAAAGGATTTTTCACAATTCAAACCGGTTGAGCGGACGACTGCAACAATAGGCGACTGGACGTAAAAGTTAAAACGTGTTTTTCTCGAAACTTCTTTTTTCGATGCAGCAACCACAATATCTCGAGTTCTAATCAGCGGATTTACTTTAAATTTGGCATGAATATTCTTTAAATATCTATCAACAAAAAATGTAATTTGTAACATTTTTAAAAAATTCGATAAAGTTAAAAAATTAGTGAAAAAATCGACCTTTATTTTTGAGCAGCCGCCATTTTATGAAATTTTTTTTAGTTTTGCAGGTTGCTGAGAAAGCGACATTCGTACTAATTAAGAATCCATCATTGTTTTATTTTTCAGATGACCACAAGGGTAGAAATCATGGCGACGAGGACACGGACTTTTTCGACCCTCTCTAATTCAATGACGCATAACTCCATGAAAATTTTTTATTTTCTTTTTTTAAGTTAATTTTGTGTACCCTTGAAATATAAATTAAAAAATGATAAAAAATGGATAGCAAAAATTTCAAATGTTTTTTTTTTTGTTATCAATTGCCACAAAACGCTCGAAATTTCGGTCCTCTAGACTAGAATTCCCGTAACTTGATGATTTTGAAAAAGGCAAAAAAAATTTCACAAATCGTTAATTGGATTCAAAAAAGTGAATGCAAAATGGATTTTGTAAAGATCAACAAAGAAAGCGTCAAATCGTTATTAAAATAAACATTTCTATTTAAAAAAAAATTAACCATTTTGAATTTGTAATAATTAGGAACCGCAGTCGTTATAAGTAATAAAATAAAAATCACAATTTAATGATTATTTATTAATTTTTAAATTTTGTTCAGTTGGTAATAATTATTTTTCGAGGTTTACTTAAACGCTCAAATAATAATCATTATTATTGGGAGTGAAAATAAATTGCTCGGAGAATAATCATTATCCTTTGATCGCTATTTCTTGCGCTGGCCTTCTGGGAAAATCCTTTTTTTATGCACGTGCATGATTTTTTTCTTTAAAGAAAATATAGATAATCATTATTTTAAAAATTACTAGAATTAAATGGCTTGCCATTTTTGTTGTTCACTAATAAATTCAATAATAAAAAATAATAATAATAATTAACCGAAATCGACCTTTTACTACAAAATACAAAAAAAAATTTCAATGTATAATCAGTATAGGAGTATTTAATAGAATAATAATTTTATCTTAACAATAACTTAATTATAATATCTTTCCATAAAAGGCAAAAAAAAAATCTAAATAAATTGGACAACAGTGGACAACATAATTTTTCCCATTTTTTGCCTACACTTTTGCCTACTGTACCTCGTATCGATGCTTAAATTTAATACTTAAATGGCACAACTGCGTCGTAACATATGTATTTACTTATGGATGTATATAAATTATATGAGACTGCCCCTAGAGCTGCCATGCAGGTTAACTGACGGACTATAGAATTGATGAAAGTGAAAGAGACGTCCTAATGCAGTAAAGTCTGTAGTATACAACAAATATATTGCATTTTATTTATGTGATATTGCAACTAAATAAATTTGATCAACAACAGCGGCAGCAGTTAGCGGCGACTCGTTGACACTTGAATACATTAACGAACAACGATGAATGCACTTTAGACACGCGCAAGTGTCAAAAGCAAACCCAACTTATTGCAGCAAATTAAGTTGACATTGATGCTATGACTGTAGTTGCCATAAGGAAGTTGTTTTTGCAAAAACAAAAATAAAAAACAAAAACTAGAAGAAAATTATAGGCTTTAAACACGTTTGTGGCAAGTTGAGTTATTAATAGAAAGAGTAGGAGTTATGTTGAAAGGAAAAGTAAAATAAAATACTGATTTAGTGTCGAAGAAGATAAATAAACAGCGGAATAGAGAGGAAATCGAATTTAATTGACCAAAGCCTATTTGGTTTCACCAATCTGACAAACACTACAAAAATAACATATGTACAAAAAAAAAATTGAAATACATATATTTTTATTAATTAAGTTTCGTAAAAATAACAAGTATCAAATGACACCAAATGCCACAACCCCAAGTAGACAAGAGATCCTACTGTAGTAGTAACGGTGTAATAAAATATTCAAATGTTTTTGTTTGTATTTTTTATTTATATTTATTTTTTTATATAAAATAAATGTGCATTCCTAACAAAATGCCGGATAAGGCAATTGAATGTAATTTGTTTGATTAAGAGATGAGAATAGTGTCGATCACACATGTCCAATGTCATGTGTTGTGGTTGTGCGGGTGGAATACAAAATAGTGCAGTGTTGTGGGAAGAATAGCAAACTAATGATGTTGTGGTTAAAAAAAAATGTGTGAACACTGAAAGTAATGGCAAAAATAGAGTTATGTTAATCATTTGCGGAAGAAAGCTAAAAGTTGATGGGATATTTCAACACACTATCATACATTAAAGTTAAAAAGTCTTCATGGACCCGACAACTGGAAAAAATTTACGTGGGGTCAAAGAAGGCATTTATGGTACAACAATCGGATAATTCAGCCTTCCCTTCGAAACTTCCCCATACGGGCTGATCGATTGATCTTCGCCTCAAAAGAATCCATCAAGCTTCTTGTCTGTCATTGATAGACGGATTTCAGGTATCCAGTGTCTTAAATTTGAGTATTCTCCGGGGTACTAACATCGACCTGGAACCTTATCTTGTTGGAGCCAAGATAAGTATATACATCTGTGCATCCAAAACACATTTCAACACAAGGAAGCTTCGACGTCGATAAGCTATAATCACAACAGAAAGCCAAGCCTCGACTTGCTCTTCTGCTCTTTGGGAGCACCCACTATAAAGAAACTGTGATACGGCATTTTAAGGTTGAAAGAAGAGCTGGTGCGCAGACAGAAAAGGCGATTGGCCGAAATGCTTGAGTATGAGGAGCTGGAAAAGCTGGATGACAGAGACTATGCTCGAAAACTCTACGAAGAGATGTGGCGACTTACAGAGGGTTCAAGACCGGAGCATACTCATGTAGAAACCTAGGTGGTAATCTGATGTACGGTGAGGGGAATACTTGTCCAGCATGTTGAATGGCAGGGGAAATGGAACACCAAGAGATGACGCACCCAATTCCCAAATCGATGACAATGGAACAGACCTCAGTCTTAATCAGACTGAAAACGAAAGATTAAGCGCATCGATCTAAGACCGTTTACTGTATAACCAGATTTCACAGCGCCTAGAATTATTTTTAACCTCGCTAACCTGCTGGGATACTGAATTTAGTGGCATTTCCTACTCATGATAGGACAGCATTATATCATTTTAAAAAGCCTATGTAACATCTAAGCAGTCCATTATTTCCTCTATTCAATAATTGGAATCGATTTCCTCTGTTCCATATAAGCTAGATACGTTACCGTTCAATACCTGTAATTTAGTCGTAGTTACTTTAGCCTCCTACTCAATTGATGCCATCTGAATTCCTCAAATTATATTTCAATTCATCAGAAATTATACAGTTTTCCTTTTTTGAACTGTTCAGTTAAGAAGTAATGAGACCAAGATATAAATTACTGCAATATTTCGAGTTACTTCATATAATAATTTGTCTATATTTGAAACAGCTTAATTGGAGTGTTATAGTTTTGCCCAATACTGTAATTATGTTCGTTGCTAATATGCATTGATTTGCTTGCCACAATATTAAGAAGGCCTTGTCAAGCCCAAGTCACCATGAAGGCAGCGACAAGTATCGGCATTTACTAATCAGCTTTCCTTGGCTAGCAATTCTCGCGGCTAACTTTTGTATTTCCTGGGGCATACTTTCATACGAGTATATAAAACAGATGAATTGAAAAGTCCCCTGCATATTAGTTTTTTTTTTTTTTTAAATTCACTTTTTTTTTATTCAACATAGTTCCCTACAAGGGAACTACCATTTTTGTGGTATGATTTGTCCTTTGCTTCTAAATAGGCCTCAGTTTCGGTGATCACCTCTTCATTCGAAAAAAAAAAAATATTCCCAGCTAGCATTCTTTGAGGATCTGAGGACAGAAAATAGTCGCTGGGTCCAGATATGGTGGATGCGGAAGCGATTCGAAACCCAATTCATGGATTTTTGCCATCGATCTTACTGACCTGCCTGCTATTTCATTCAATTTCAATTTACGGTCATTCAAAATTATTTTGTGGATTTTTTCGATGTGTTCGTCGTAAACAACCTCTTTCGGGCGTCCATTGCGTTCACCGTCTTCGGTGATCATTTCACCACGTCTAAACTTAGCATACCAATCCTTGATGGTTGATTTTCCTGGGGCAGTTTCCGCAAACTCGTCATCAAGCCAAGTTTCCGCTTCAACTGTATTTTTTCTCTTCAAGAACTAAATTTTTTTCCTTTCCTTTTTCCTTTTTATCCATTTTTTAACTCAAAGTGTTATAATTAATGATCCGACAGCTTCTTTTGAAGGTTAGGGCTGACTAAAAATAATTAATTAATTAATTCTAGTAGTCAGGTCGGGGACTTTCCAATTGACCTGCTATGTATGTAGTTGTTACTATGATGAATTTGTGGTTTTGTTTCGTAAATTGTGAGTGAGTATATACATATACTACATATTTATGTAAAATTAAATATTTATACACATATCTTCCCACTTATTTATGGATTAAATTAACCGTTAATAATTTAAGCTTCTTAAGTTTCCGTCATTTTCATCATCCTCGATTGCGCACAATTTATTAACCCCAGTAAAAAAGAATTCAATAATAGGTGAAAAAATTTTCTTTATATTTTCAATCAAGCAAATTGATAAAAAAATATATTTTTTTTCGTTTACACTGTAACAGTTATAATAAATATTTGTATATGTAGCATATACATACTTACATGCATATGTATATGCGAATTGTAAGAATGACACGATTTATGTATTTATTAACATTTAATTTTACTGCCTGCAAAACCTTCCTTAGCTTATAAGCAATTGAATACAGTTAGTATTAAACTTGAAGAGCAGTAAAGTTCTTCAGCATTTGCCTGAAAGCAATGGCCCACTCTTTTCTATTGTCTCTTTGGTTTGGTTTATAATGTTACGCTACTTGGCTGGTAATTGTGTTGTACTTTCATGCCATATTTCCAGCATATGAATACAATTCACAGTTATGCAAATAAATAATTAATAAATGTTGTGCAAAGTGTTGTGCTGACACATTTTCCCCAATATGTAATAGGTTATTCATGCTTATTTAGCCCGGAGGAACAATGATACATCGTTTTACTTTTGATTTGTTCATGCTCAATATGCATTGAGCGTTACTAATTTAAGGCGTTCGGGGCTTTCAAGTGCTTTCTCCTTATTCAATTTAATTTATTTAGTAAGTTTTTTATTTCATTTATTTTAATTTTTTAAAATTATTATTTCATGAATCGCCATTTGGCAGAAAAAGTAATGTTATTATTATTTTACTCTTTAGTATTAATTTTTCTTTTCAAAATATTAGTTACATCACAGCAAAATACTTGGTAGGGACATAAATGCTGTTACAACATTAAACACACGCATTTCAATAGAAGAATTGAGCATACCACATAATTCCCATATGATTTATAAAATATAACCTGTAAAGCGTTAGCCTGTATCGGGAATTCTAAATTGTGTGAGCTTTCAACATGGAATGGTCAGATAATGAAAACCGTATCGCTGTTATAGCGCTTTTTAAGTGCGAAATGAAAAAAGGTGATATTATCAAAACACTCCGTCCGCTCGGCATTAGTCGCATGTTCGTCTACCGGTGCATAAAACTGTTTGAGGAGACTGGGGATGTTAAAGACCGCCACCGGTCGGGCCGTCCACGCACAGTTCGAACGCCGCAAGTCACCAAAGCTGTCAAATCAAGAATTCTGCGAAATCCGCTCCGAAAACAGAAAATCATGGCCCGGGAGATGAATGTTTCGCAAAAGTCCATGAGTCGAATTATTAAAACAGACTTGGGACTTGGGGCTTTCAAACGCCGTACCGGACATTTGTTGACTGCAGCTTTGAAAAAAAATTGGATGGTAAAATGCAAACGTCTTTTGGTGAAGCACGCTGATAACTTGCACAGAAAAATCTTGTTTACCGATGAAAAAATATTTACCGTGCAGGAAAAATTTAATAAACAAAATGATAGGGCGTATGCACGGTCATCTAAGGAAGCATCTGAACTGATTCCACGGGTCGAAAGAGGTCATCACCCAGCTTCAGTCCTGGCTTGGTGGGGTGTCTCTTATGATGGGGTAACTGACTTGCATTTTTGCGAACAAGGAGTCAAAGCATCGGCCAAAGTTTAGCAAGAAACCGTTTTGGAAGCTGTTGTAAGACCACTTAACCATTCCATGTTCCAAAACCAATCATGGACTTTTCAGCAAGACTCTGCGCCGGCCCATAAAGCTAAAACGACCCAAATCTGTCTCCAAAACAATTTACCAGCATTCATTTCCTCTGAAGAGTGGCCCTCTGGCAGTCCTGATTTGAACCCGCTGGATTACATATTGTGGACAGTTTTAGAGGACATGGTTTGCCACCAAAGATACCCCAACATTGATTCTCTTAAGACAGCTTTGATTCGTGCTGTGGCCAATTTCCCAATAGAGGAGGTGCGTGCGGCTATTAATGATTGGCCAGTCCGACTTAAGGCGTGCGTGAAGACCAAAGGCAGGCATTTCGAAGGAATACTGCTTTTTTGTATACAATATATATCAATAAATATGTCAAAAAAATTGGTCCAAAAATATTCATTATTTTTTATTTTATAGCGTAAAATATGTGTAACAGTATTTATGTCCCTACAAGTATATAAGTATTACTATTATAAGTAGTATAACTTTGATTTGATTTGATTGGATTGGATTTTATTTGATTTGATTTGATTTGATTTGATTTGATTTGATTTGATTTGATTTGATTTTTGATTTGATTAGACTGTATTGTATTGTATTGGAATGGATTGGATTGGATTGCATTGGATTGTATTGGATTTGGTTTGATTTGATTGAATCGGATTGGATGGGATTGGATGAGATTTTATTTGAATTGATTGGATGGATTGGATTTGATTTGATTTGATTTGATTTGATTTGATTTTTAATTTGATTTTTGATTTGATTTGATTTAATTCGATTCGATTCGATTTGATTTGATTTGATTTGATTTGATTTGATTTGTTTGATTTGATTTGATTTGATTTGATTTGATTTGATTTGATTTGATTTGATTTGATTTGATTTGATTTGATTTGATTTGATTTGATTTGAGTTGATTTTATTTGATTTGATTTGATTGGATTGATTTGATTTATTGTAATATTTATTTTTTACTTTGCTCGTTACTTACGAGAAATTATTTAAAGCCTTTAAAGAAGAAGTAGAAAAGTTTTGTTTATTTAAATTTGTGCACTTTTAGGTGTTAATCAGAGCATTACGTACGCGTAGAAAGCAAATTAGTATCACAAATAAACACTTATAGACTGAGCAAATACGAGTATGCATATATAAATGAAGAAGGAATGAAAATCATGAGGATGCCGAAACTTGCATCGGTCACGTGTGATACATTTTTGTTGTAGTTAAACATATGTCTACACAGTTACAATCTAACAACCATAAAATTCGACCGAGTTAAAAAAAAATAAAAGAATATTCATACATACATACATATTTAGAGACGTATACGTTTCAGAGACAAAAACATTGTAAAAACCATAAAAGAAAAGAACATACAGCAAAAAGGGAGGATCTTGGTTTTTGTATGTAAAAGTGAAAGTTATTCGTCTGTCCCTCCAACGGGTTTTACATGTCATTCTTCTGAATAGTAGACACCAGCATGTGTCAGTCAATAAGTAAAAGAAAAAAATATGTTTTCTCAAAGGGAGACATATTGCGAAATTGCGGGGTTCAAGAATTTACTAGCGGTAAGTATGAAGCGACTAAAATCCAATAGTTTCCACGGCAGGTAGTCGAGTTTTTATACCTAAACGACGCGGATTCCGGTCAAGAATTAACACACCCGCAACATTCCTCAAAACCTACTTTGGGGAATATTTTTGTAGCTACAACAACAACATGCAATTGGTTTTGGATTCTATAAAAAAGTTTCGTAAATAAAATTTTTTAGCTA